>LPNX010153757.1:2596-30888 GCA_001517045.1 Pseudotsuga menziesii | reverse complement strand
AATTCATTCAAAAACTAAAACCTGTACTTTGAAGTTGCATAGATTTCATGAAATACAGAGGTATTTACAAATGCTCCAGCATATCTCCCAAGACAGCCAACCCCTTTCTCACTAGCTCGAGAGCCCCTTTTGTATCAAAAAAGATTCTATCTAAAACTAACCATAGATCCTATAAGTTTGGATCGACCCCCTACAAAAGTGGGACATCAAATCCCTTACAAAATGATTTTACATTACATGTGTCCTACAGCTGTCACACATCATATTACAAATTCAAAATAAAACAACTTTCAAATATCTACAAGCTTCTAGAAGCTTCAGCCAAAGTAGCCAAGTCATTGAGAACCTGGGAGCGCCTTTGAAGTCTAGCCAATTCCTTGTCTTTGTCATTTTCCTTCTCCTGGGCTTTGAAATGCTCAAGCTGCTACTGCATAGCTCGCTTCTCCTTAAGGATATTTCTGGAAACCATCAAAAGCTTTTGAAATTATGCCTCCTTTTCCTCCATGTCTTCTCTTAACCTCTTATTTGCCACTAGTAGCTTTTCATTAATATCCTGCAAATATTTGGTTTGTTCTTTATAGGTCTGAAGGGATATCTGACATTGACTAAGCTCTGAAGTAACATCTACATCTTCTTTTTTCATACCATCCTTTTCTTTAGACAGACTTTTTAGTCTTGAATCTTCCTCAAGTTTATTGTGTTCACCTGTACAAAATATTTCAGGTATGGCACCTGCTACTCCCTGCATGTCAATGAATTCTTCCATGTTCTCAGAATGTTTGTATTCTATTGTATTTATTGTACCTTCACTAGCTGCATCCTCTATAATCATAACTTCTTTAGCACCTTCCTGTGTTATTCCTTCTTCTTTCTGCAATTTTTCCCTCATTCTAGTCCTTGGTTTATCTGCCTTAAACAACTGTGTGCAAACTGTCCTTTTGGATGCAATACTTTTAAAAATATCACTTAACTTTTCAGTACCCTCTTGTATGCAGGGGGTTTCAGGGTTGACAGGCTCATTAACAACATTTATTGCTTTATCCTTATCATTCTGATTTGCCTGTGTAGGGTTTATTATCTGTTGATGGGCATCATCCATCATTTTCTTCCCCTTTTCCTTAGGGTTTTCACTGAATCCGAGTTTTGTCAATAAAGAACTCCATGACCTGCCTTCCTTGTTCAACTGGTTTAAAACCAACAGCTTGATCAATCCTTGATGATAGATTGATCTGGCTGTATGTGATGGGTATTTTTGTACCTTAAAAATCATCTTTTGAAGACTCTTAAGAAGGTAGAAAGGGAGATTTAGCTGTATAACACCATGAATATGCAATAAAAGCTTCAAATGACACTTTAACACTCGATCATACCTTCCATCGCAGGTAATGTAGTTCTGGACAACTTCTAAGGGTACTCTCCATCCTGGCTTCATCTTATTGACATGCACACCATTCTTCCAATCAAGCTTCTCATTACCAAGGACTAGAAATTCACTGAAGTCTTCTTTGAATTCATTTTGCTTGAACCACCTCTCACCTTCTGCTGGCACATTGATTGCTTCAGAAATGGAGTTTTCATTAACTCTTACAGTCAAACTCTACAACTGGACTCTACCATCATCATAATTTTCAATAAAGGCCATTGTTAACTGAGAATGATACCCCTGTAACCTGTCACAAAAGTTAAACCAGCCTGATCTTTGAATCAATTTTGCAGATCGTGGAAATTGTTTAATCCACTGTGTATTACTAGGCTCCAGTCTGCATATAAAACCTCCAGGTCTTTTCTTTTCAATCAGCTCAGGCTCATCATCTTCAATTTCTTTTGACATCCTGAAACCCTAAAATGATTTTAACTTAACCTGTGTAGAGTAATGGAGTTTTAAGTTTCAACCAACAGAGGTAATTTGCTTCATACGGCTTAGTACTAACACCTGGAATATGAATACAACTCTTCTCGTGCTGTAGGCAAAACTTTAAAAACTAACAAGAAGACAACTCTGATGAAATTTTGAATCAGACCGGTGATAAATCTTACCCTTGCAAACCCTATGAAACCTTGAACAGAGTATTATCAAGAACAGAGTATTTCATACTATTGCTGCATGCTGAAACAATACAATGTTGAAACTGAAACTGCAGGTGAGAATATATACCATACATATAGCCCTGCAATTACATGCTTTAGACTTTTGCAACGTGAGCCTGATTTTCTGAACATTCACATGATACTGCTCTTACTATGGAAACTCTGTCAATAAAGAAAAACCCTCAAAATGTATATTCTACACAGGAGCTTTTTATAATGCTGTAGAGTCTTCAGGCTGTAAACTGAACCCAGCACTGCTGTAAATGCATATCAGCAAATGAATATACTCCAATCTTAACCCTGAAAACCTTAGGGCTCGAGCATAACCCCAAATTTCTTGAACATGATATCACACAGCTCGTGAAAAGGTACAGTAAATGAAAACAACGCTTTCATACTTCTTTTCAACAGTCAAATGAAACACAGATTGGGGAAAAATGAGTATTTAGTTGTTTTTGCCATGATAACCCATCAACATTCATTGCTTGAACGGCTCCATTGTGAAAAGACACCACCTGTATCCTTTTATTATGCTACCATATTGACTCATCATTCCATGGTAAAGAATCATTAAATCATAAAAATGCCGAATGTTCATGCTTAAAACATATGTTCAATACTATGAGAAAGGTTTATCTTAATCAAAAATATCATAACATAAACCATAAACCTTTCAAAAACACACCATATAATATATTATACCATCAAAACTCCATATGCTGCACGCTCTCAAATTGCTGCGAGTTTGGGAATATGCTGCCAGTTTGTAAAAATCTGCCATGTAAAACATAATCCTTTGCACATACATAGGTTTTTAGTTGCTGAATAGAACTTTTAATGATTTAAGGTACCTAAGGGAAACATAAGGGCTAACAATCAATAATAAAACACAAAACAAAATGAAATTTAAAACAAGAAAAACCAATGCAAATCCAAAATTTGAAAAGACACACTAGGAACAACCCTAGAGATAACACTATTAGTGGCGGAGGGTTAGGGTGGAGGGGTTAGATACACCCTCTCATGGGAACAGGAGGCGCTGAAGTATGGTGGACTCACTTCACCATGATATAAAACACTTACTAGAGGGGGTCACTGATGACTATTGGAAGTACCTAGACGACGACCTGATCTCTACATGCTACCATGCTCCTCCATAGTGCCTCCCCTTGATGAAGAGGATCATAGTCACTGTCAAATATGTACAAGTAGAAGCACAGGGGGATGTGCCTATAGAGGAGGAGAAGGAATCCAGTGAGGAGGAAACAGAGGAGGACACATACCCAGAGTATCAGGAGGAGGATTTTGATTCTGACTAGAAGCTAGTTGCACTGCCCCTAGTGTAGTGGTGCACTAATATTTTTGTATGCTATGTATGCTCAACTGAGAAAGCATCTGGAGGTTATCATTTTCTACTGAACACTATGACATGATATATATATATATATATATATATATGCATGTGGATACATTTATTTATTTATTTTTATGGGTATTTTTATGATGATTATGCCTCCATGATGTATATGACATATGTATGCACGACTACATGATGATGCATGATGTATTTTTATTTCCTATATGTGATGATTAATGTGCCACTCTAGAACATCAGTAGCCACTTGGTCTGCTACACTATTGAGATTTATGGGAACATACATGAATGTGATGTATTCAAAATGTCTAACCAAATGTTGAGTGCACTGGAAATCTATAAAAAGGAAAGGATCGTGTACCCGATAGCAGTTATTCAACTAGGAGACAAGCATCTAGGAATATAACAAGAGATCAAGGTGATGAATACCCAAATAGAGGGAAGCGACCAGGAGGCCAATGACACCATCATGCTCATCATGGTTGTTGGTAGAAATGTCAATGCACATTCTGTCGATATGGATCAACTCATGTGATAGGGAGTAAATAAATGACACAGCTGATGTGAGATTAGGAGACCATCTATTTGCTTTGTCAATAAATCCAATGTAGTGATGCAGGGAAGGATCCATATGGAGTAGCCAAGGAAAAAAATTGTAATACTAGTGTCAAGAATGGTGTAAAACAAAAAATAAAAATGATAACACAAGTGACTCATGGTTGTGGCATCAAGTATAGAACCTATTGAGGTAGATCCCATTGTAGGGATTCTTCAAGAGGTGGCCGTCAGATTCATCCAAAATATATGCCCCCATAATGAGGTAGGAGTGGACAACATATGGGACATACCACATGGAATCAAAATTCCCTTTCCCTAACTTATCATTGGCTTATTTGTAAATGAGGATGAGATCACCTTTGCTAATGGTGTGAGGATGGACATGGGAGTCATACTGTGACTTCATCCTAGTGTTAGCCTCTTCGATCATCTAGAGAGAGACATGATGGTCCTCATTGGTTTGCTCGAGAATAATAAAGCATTGTTCTAATGGAGAGGTATCAAGGAAAATATCAATAGCAAGGGGGAGTGACGAAATATGGAATTCAATGGGAAGTACCGACTCAATTCCATATTCTAAGTGAAACAAGGTAAAACTGGTGGAGATATTTGTGGATGTACAATAGGATCAGAGGGCAGAAAAAACAAGTGGTGCCAATTGGATTTATATTTGTATACCATTTGTTGGAGCATGATTTTGAGAATCTTGTTCACGACTTCAACTTGACATTTCCCTGGGGGTAGTATGTGGAGGAGTACTAGTGTTCAAACTTAAACATGGTCAAAATCTAGGTCCAATCCACATCTTCAAAGTGATAGCCATGGTCTGATACTATCTGTCAAGGGACATTGAAACATGTGATAACGTGATTGAAAAAGAAACATGTTTCCATGTCGTCTTTGCAATTGAATTTAGGCATAGCCTCAGCCCATTTAGTGAAGTATTTGATGACCACAATGATGTACTTATGATCGTGTTGCACTTGAAAAATATACTATTTATTGATTACCCTTCAGAGATCTTGGTCAGAGATCCCTTTGGTGACTTTTTTCCATCCTTGGGAAGGCCAAGACTTTTTCCTAGTTATGACAGTGCATTGTCGGTGCACTGTTCTATGGAGAAAAGAGCGTAGGTACCTTTTGTCTCTCAATAATAGGCACCATCGGTGCTCTTTCCCTATTTTCAAGAAGCATCGATGCCTTTTCACCTGAATCCAAAAGTGCATGTGGTATTAAAAAGTGAAAAAAGAATATTCTAGAAGCTTCCTTATGAAAGACTCCATGGATTTGGTTCCTACTAGCTAGGGAGAGGTGGAATTCACCTCTACACCTTTTGGAATCACCTCCTATCCTTTTCCTAAGTGGATCTTGTTGAGCCTCATTTTGTTATCATTTTTGGCATTAAAATAACATATTTAAATTCATATTTTATTACCTTTCGTGTATTTTATGTCATGCAAATCATTATTAAGCACAAGGTAAGAACAAATTTAATGTTTGTTAAACTTTGGTTATTAATATCATTTTTTATGATTTTATTAACTCAAATCTATATTATTTAAATTATATTTGATATATTAATTAATATGTGTATTTGTTTGCAGGTTATGTAGTATGATTGGGTGAATTTATAAACAAAATGCATTTAGCTTACCATTCATCCCGATCTGTGCAATGATCATCCATCTCATCACGTAGTTCGTTGTCCAGCTCGTTTATCAGGCTACGCGCTATACATAACCGATTTCAAGAATTAAATGTTGAAATGATTCCACTAGCCACCTGCTACCCATGTGTTTGATTATTGAAGAGGCTCTCAGCCTAAGATCGCCATCACACTGCTTGTCATCAACGCATTTAGAGGATGGAGCATCTCCGGTCTAGAAGGATTGGTCGTGGCCTCCTCTACATAGCCTCTAAAGTTTTACCAGTCTGCAAGCTTTGGAGAATGGAATGATCTACGTTCTAGAATCCCACTGTGTGCTCACCTTAATTTGACACCACAATGTCAATTGTGCTAATGAAGGGGTTGTATGCTACATTAACCACATTGAAGAGAGCATGCATGCCACGTTCACATTGAAGAATACCATACTTACACCAAAGAAGGGTGTTGAGGCCTGTAAATTCACAGGCAACAATAGCAAAGGATTCTCCCCAGTCAACTTTCCCAACTAGCCCATGACTGTTTGGTGTAGGGAATCCATCCGGTTTGCGGTCCGGCTACCATAGGTCAAATAACAAAATAAAAGGTTTTACCGGTTGTGGCCCGGTCCACCATATATAATTTTGTATTTTTTAGTTTTAAGTATGACATGCAAATGCCTATTTAAAATGCAGATTGGTTGAGAATGCAAGGAGTGTTCACAATGTGATGCATAGGTTCTTACCTCTCGTTTTAGGCTCTCTTGCATCTAAATCACACACGGCAAGAAATTAAAACTAACTACATAACCTATCCCTAGGTAGCAAAATTATCACTTATTAATGAGTAATCTATTTTGTGCATGCATTATAAAAATAAATTATAGATAGTTGATACTTCTTTCAAACAGATGAACATTTAAAGATATTTTAACAAACAGATAGCCAATTATCTACGAACAACATTCATTACTCATAGTGGAAGCTTTCATAAAGAAAACCAGAGATCATTCATACAAGAACATAGGTTCGAAGAGTTAGAACGATCTCACAGTTAATGGACACAAATATGAAAATGAAATAGTTCCTCTTCAACAAATCCATAGCATAACATTTGAACATTCCTCCAAGCTTTCTCCAAGAGGAAAACTGTACTTATTTATTGCAAAAGGAAATAGTTCTTCTTACAATATGTCTTCCAATCTAACTGGGAAAAAGTCCCTTTCTTGTCTAGATTCTCTATATTTATACAAAAGAACAAAATTGTTGGGCTTCCCCAACTCTTCACCTCCCACATTTTTCTTTCATTAAGTGTTTATAAAATTTCCAAT
Organism: Pseudotsuga menziesii; assembly: GCA_001517045.1. Classification (NCBI taxonomy): domain Eukaryota; kingdom Viridiplantae; phylum Streptophyta; class Pinopsida; order Pinales; family Pinaceae; genus Pseudotsuga; species Pseudotsuga menziesii. The sequence continues at coordinate 23,892 of LPNX010153757.1, read as the reverse complement.
ATATTACAATAAAATGAATAAAATGCTCATGAGGAGGGTCCCACTTGACTATTCAAAAATTTCTTCCATGCTAAAGCCTCTGAGGCAATACTTCTGAATTCAGAAGGTTCTAGGAAACGAATATTTATTTCGAATTTAGCAGCCTGGTTTCTTATGACTTCTATCTTGGCTGTGCTCAGGCGAAGTTGATCTTCTAACAACTGCACACTAACCGCGGAATGATCTACTTCATTCCTCAGGGTCGGCTCATCTAAAGCTTTAATGTGCTATATCCTTTGTTCATCTCCTTGATATCTTCTTTACAAAATCTCCAAAAAGAGGCTGTGGTCTGGAAAGGTATCCATTCTCTGTTCAGCCTCAACCTAGCAGCGATTATAAGTGATCAAAAGTCTTCTAAAGAAGTTTTCACAAGCCCCCTTTGTCTTCTTGACAACCTTCTCAAATTCCTCGGCTATGTTTATGGAAAACTCCAGTAAATCATAGTCTTTCCTTAGGGCTTGTTGATCTTTTGATGGTAGATCTATAGGGGTTTCTTCATTCACTTCTAATCTCACCATCCTTCCCATCAGGACCTCTAATATGTCCTGTGATATGTCAACAAAATATGAAGAGGTTTCCAAAATCTCTTCCAGTCAATTGTACACCTGCAATACCTTGCACCTCTCTTCCTCTATGGCCACTTGCAGCTGGTGCATATTGCTTCTTTGTGCCAGAATGTACTCCTTGAATAGCTGAAGACTAACCTACTATTCCTTGGCCTCTTCTAGGGCTGTTGTCAATGAGGTAATCTATTCTTTAAGTTCTGAATTCTGCCCCTGAGGTTGCCTCTCAGATTCCTCCAAGGTAGCCTTCTGCAGCTCCAACTCCCTTATCCTACCTAGTAGCTGCTCCTTTTCTACCCTCAACCCTTGACATTCTTGCTTCACTTTCTCCATACTTTCTTGGGAAGCCTCCATAGATATCTTCTATACTTGGAGGAACTAAAGATCAGATTTTGAAGACTTTATTTCTTATTGTATGTCTTCAAACTTTCTCTTTAACCTATTATTTTCCTCTCTTTCCCTTCTTAGGGTATCTTTGAGCTAGGAAGAGGACTTCTTTGGTTGTTCAATATCAGTCATTATTCTATCTACATTGTCCTCAGAAGCATGGATCAATGCATCCCCCACTCTGATAGTGAACCTGTGGTATTTGTCTATCCCATATACTACAGTTGTATCATTTATCATTTTACCAGACTACCCCACAGTTTTAACCTTTCTCTCAGTCCTATTTACTATCCTTTTCCTTTCCCTATCATAAAATATAGTGTTGAAATCTGGTACCTCCTCGCCTTTCTTCTGCTCAAAGGGGATTAGCCTAAGGGTGGGGACCATAGCCTGTCCTGGTGTGCTGCCAGCAACTGCCTCAGGATCTTGAATATCAGGGTTCCCCAAGTCCTAAGCTTGTCTGTCTGCTGTATCGAAAGATGGTTGCTTTGTCACTATCTCTGTCAGCTTTAGCTTTTCTGCTTCCTCCTTCTTCAACTCCTCATCCATATTTATTTTATTTTCTTCTTCCTCGCTCTTGGTAGCTTCTTCTGCCTTTCTAGCTACTTCTTGTGCAGCTCTTCTCTTTTCCTCTTCCTCTCCTTTGAGCCAACTTTCGGCCTCTTGTTCTAGTCTCCTAGCATCTTCATTTCTTTTTCTAGTTTCTTCCTCCTCTGCCTTTGCTTGTTCATCCTGTCCTTTTCCACCTTTGGTGGTGATTTTCTTCTTAAACCTTCTTCTTAAGCATTTTATATTTTGTGCACTACAAAAAATGGATTCCTCTCTGTCCTAGTGGCTGGTGTATTCAAAATGTACATTCACCTCTTTGCACTGCTCTGCCACCTTATTTCGGGAATCATTCATGTGGAAACGCATTTCCCCAAAATGGAATTTCCCCAACTATTCCACGAATTCATTAGCTTTCTTCACTCTAGTAAACTTGTAGCTGCCCAACCTGAATGGAAAAGGAGAGTAAGCTACGTTCTTGTGTTCAAATAGAAATCTCCCTAGGCCATCTAAAAAGACTTGTCTAACTGCCTCTTTATGGACTACATAGTCATTGGCATACTTAGGAAGTAGTGAGGGTGCTCTGGAGCATCCAAACATTTTGAAATATAATCCATCCTCAGTTAAGTAATAGTCTGTGTATTCTTCAAGCACGTGCAATGCCTCCTCTGACATGCAGTTGCAATCTTTCAAGAAAATCAGGGTATACAATGGCATAATGAAGTGCTCTCACACTTCCCTATAGTGACTGTGGTATTTGTGGGCCCACAGTGGCTTGTATGCTAAGTAGACTGGTGTTATTTCTTGGTCCTAGATACACCTCAGATTGGGGAAGGGTTGGTTGCATAGTATGCAATCTATCAATATAGAGCTCATGTAGAAATTTGATCTCTTCTGGTACACCCCTCCTAATGCTGAAGCAATGCAGGTTGAGAGGATGTTGGACACAATGTTTTCCCAGTTGAACACTGTCCCCTATGTTGCAACAAAGAAAATGATAGGTACTCACTACAATTTGAAGATTTTACCATGGGCCCCTCTTGAAAATCTTGTTCAGCATCAGGGAAATGAACCTGTAAGGGGTTCTTAGATTTGCAGTGTCATATTCCCCAGTCAGCCTATTTCTAAAGTTCTTGCCACGCATGATTATCCTCTTCAGTGTCTTGACTAGGTCCATCTTAATGTCCTTCAACCAGTCCTCAGTCAAGTACACCTATGCTTCTGGTAAGTGGTAGGCCAGTGCCACATACCCAGGGCTATAAGCAGCATAACCCTATTTATCAACATTTTCCAAAATCATGGTGGTTACATCTGCCCTAGGAAGAATCCACCCAATCACCTCTGAGCATGGAAAGAGCTCAGGTATAGTAGCAATTTTCATCAATGAAGATCTCTCTATATTGGCATATACGGTTTCTTCCTCAAAACCTATGTCAGGTACTTCTTGGTGCATTATTAACCTATAAATCTCCCCCCATTGATATTCGTGTTCTACATCAACTATGCATTGGTGTCCTCGTAGGTGTATTTGACTCTAGTAATGATTTCAAATTCGGGTTCCTCTTCTACCACGAGAGCCTTCTTCTTCTGACATTTAGACATCTTGGATTCTGAGGAATTTCCTTGTCATGTACAGAAATTGCTTGTACGTTCAATTGGGTCATTTCCAAATAATATTCAAAATGGAGGCAACTGTATAAGGATTTTACCTCATCCATGCTAAACATGAGTGCAACTATGAAGAATAAACAACAATTCCCAAAAAAAATCCAAGTGCTCCGGTATAAAAAATAGTCTACCGAAAATGCTAAAACCAACTCTTGACCAATATTTGCTGATTTAACTTAGAAAAGCATGGGTTTTCTAAAACAACGAAAATCCTCTTCCTCTCGTCAACAAGAACACAGTCCCGAAACCCCCTCTCGGCACTATGACCTAAACGCTAAGCGAAAGAAAAGGCACCTAATCTTAAGTGAGGACACTACTAGTGGTGGGGCACTTAACTCCTAGAAGATAAGGGGAAGCTACTTGCTGTAAAAAAAAACTTGCCTCACGGTCTGACTAGATAATGCATTTGGAACCTAAAATGGGCCGAGGTTCACTTGAGCTTGAACAGTCTCATCCTAAGTGGGAAGTAAAAACAACATCGCGGCCCTTGTTCGTGAAGATGAGGGCGATCGAACTGTGGAACCAGACTCAATGACATCTTGGAAGAAAACCATGAAACACCCTCCTTGGACGGCCAAACATAGACTAGGGGAAACTGGTGCAGACAGCGTAACAGCCATTTGCACCAGTTTCGCTAGCAATCGATTGTAGTCTGCAAACCCTCAATGGCCATGATAGTCATCATCAAACAAACTACAAAAAATCCCCACCAGGAAGCCATACTATTTAACTCGAATATATATACAGGCCGGGATGGGAAAACCTACGAAACCACTAACCCCGGAGACAACAGAAATAGTTCGACCAATCAAATGGAATGGTAAAACGGGCATAAGGGCCTACCTAGCACTGTGTTGCAAGACTAGTGGAGGAAAACTGGTAAACTTCCATGGTGGAGCCACCTAGGAGTGAAGGTACCGATAGCGAAAACCTTGGTCTGCTCGAGCGAAAATGACAGCACGAAGAAATCAACAAAATACAATAAAATAATAAACCCCCAAACTCAACATATATATGTCACGGTAAACATGCAATTGGCGGGAAAATAAGATCATCGAGAGACTGAAAAGCTACGGGATTGGCGCTCATGTTACTATCTCCTCCATAACGGCAAATGACGAAAAATGTCGTAACGCCCACAATGGCATTGGCAGGAGAAACAAATCAACACTCACATCAGAGTTCGTGAGACTAGGGCTTCGGGTCAAAACATGATTAAAGAGACACAATGGCAAACCCGTAAAAGAAGCAAGTTCCGCAAACCAGCAAAATGGAGTAAGAATAAACATGTCTTAAGCGAAAAAAAAATCGATCAAGAGGATAAGAAAAATCAAACTATCGAAATCCTAATGCTTTCTAGAGCCGCAACGACGAAAGTTGAAAAAAACCAAGGACCTGCGAAACAACACGACGGCGGTCGAAAAAGGACGAAACAACTCTTGGACAACTTCGCAGAACCTTTTTTGCAACCATAGAAGACATATAGACAAAGGTTCTGACAGGATTTCAAAACAACTGTTGATAAATAAAAATACATCTGAGATCAAATACACTTGACTTTGGACTTGATGTCTGGTTCTTTTTCACAATGGCGGATGCGCAGATGACTAGACTCCCAACTCAAAAGTCCAAAACACTTTCGATGGCGAGGCAAAATTAATTCAAACATTAAAAAATTTCCCTCATAAAAGTAATCTTTATTCAACATCAAGCAAAACCAAAAACTGGGCAAAACGAATTAAAGCAGGGTCCCAAATTTTTTTGAATTTTGGGAAGAATTTGCAGGTGCAACAATTGGCGACTACCTGGTGAACCCCGGATTTGTGAATCAACTTCCTCGCAATAAAATAATTTTTAATCATCCAGCTCATAAGTTGAATTTTTCTAGATGCCTGTATTCCTAAGATGGTAATCACATGCATTTAAATCATTGAGAACAGTGTTGGGCTATAGGGCAGACCCGGGGTTTATAACTTTAACTTCGCACCAACAAAAGACCCACAGTGTTGGCCCTTTCGTCCACAACCTACGAACAGGCTGCAGTCTCACCCGAAACAGCTATGGGATGCCGCAGAATCAGGTTTCTACAAGCAGAAGAGGGAGATTACTGTACCTTTAGCTTTTATCAATTTATATTCAATTAACACAGAGCTTAATCATTCATATACATGTATATATCTTTGCAGTTAAATAACACCGTGACTTGCTTAACCCTTACTGGGAATGCACAGCGAAGCTATTTATTAAGAAGCGATCTTACTTTTCAGATATATCTATAATTATCAATGCATAAAAGAACATAACAGAAATCACACAAGAACCACAACACCAGATATAACGTGGTTCACCCCTAGTGTAGGGGTTACATCCACAGAACTGTGTTTTATTCAACTTTTCTACAAAATCACAGTTCTGATCTGCGCACTCAGCTGGAGATCCCTTCAGTCCTCAAGTCACGCACACAACAGTAGGCCTCTGCGCACATAGCTACAGATTTCCTTATCACTTACAAACCCTCTGCGCACATAGCTGCAGAGGTCATCCACGCACTCAGCTGGGACTTATCCTTCACTTACAAAATAGCCTTAGCTTCACCTTAACTTTCTTACATTCAAAAACCTAACCTCACTTCTTTACACAAGTGCATATTTATACAGTGCACTATTACAAAACCATGGTCTTAAACCATGGGTATCCCAAACCCTAAACCCTGGACTTAAACCATGGGTTTATTACAACAGAAGTCTTTGACTCAACCCCGATGCCCCTAAGACTATTTTGAGCTGTAACTCCGCTTACAAGCTTTCCCCAAAACCGCAGAGTTACCAAACTCTAGGGTCATTAACACTGGAGCCCCAACAGGCCCCTAAGACTCACCAATGTCCCGTCCCGGGACACTCATCTACTGGGCTGGTGATAGACGTTGTCAGTGAAGACATAGTGCACTGCTTGCAGACGCCCCTCCTGTTGTTGTCGGCTGCTCACTTCCTTCCTTCATGCTATTTATGCTGAGGACAGTCTTCTGGATCCATCTGCAACCCCACCCTTCACTCTGTTTGCCGATCACTTGACCATCCACAACTAAGGGTCCCCAGAATTGCGTGTCAAGCTGCATAAGGAAAACAGCCGCCTTGGTTCTGTCAAACCAGGAAGATACATGGCAGGATTCTCCAGAGTCTTGTTATGAGGCCTTGTGCCCTTCATCGCTCCATGTTAGAGCAAACTTCTACCTACCTTTGTGCAGTTTAGAGAAAACTTCTGCCTTCCTTTGTACCTTAGCCAGATAGGACTTTACTGGTGAGTTGCGCAGAAGGTTCTGCAACCCTCTCTCTTTGAACTCTTGTACTAACTTCTGAACTTCACAATTGTTTGACATGGTTCCAACTGAACAACTCGAAGAAGTGCTTAATGCATGAGTCGTAGGTCGATGCAGTGTTTTATAGAATCCCGTAACAGAATCTGTCATCATGGTTCATTAATGACACCAAATCTGATGGAATGCTAGAAATCTTGTCCACATGGTGCCAGATTTTCCTCCAAAATCTCATTATTACAGGTATGGAGAGCAGTAATTGTCCCGGCGCCGCCAAATCCATTTTGTCCCATCCATCACATGTTAGGCTGTGACACACCTTGGACCTTCGACATAACAACTACCCGCAACTGCGACACAATATTAACCCTCAATACTTACTACCCCATGTGGTACCCAAGTTTCAACTATTATTGGGAGTTAAGATGTCCCTCTAGGGGATACTTCTGACTAGGAGGTCTTGGCCTGTCCCTACACTTCTTCAGATGACTGCCATTTACCATCGAAGGTAAAATTTATCCATTCAACTTATCTAGCTGAACTACGCCACCATCAGTAACTTTTTGTACTATGTACGGTCCCTTCCAATGTGTCTTGAACTTGCTTGGGAATTTCATGAATTTCATGTCGTATAAGAGCACAAGATCACCCTGCTGGAACTACTTCTTCTTGATGTGTCTATCATGCCATGCTTTTTCTCGGGCCTTCTGCACTTGCTGTTGGAACCCTGCAATAAATCTGTCCTCTTCCAGTTCTAGTATCTTTTTCAGTCTTGCTGTCACTCTAGCTGGGTCATCCATCTCTATAAAAGCGGATATTTTGAGGCTAGGAACAATATACTCAATGGGCATGACTTCTTCTTGCCCATAAACCAACCTAAAAGGTGTATGTCCTATCAATTTATTCCAGGTAGTTCTATATGCCCAAAGGATTGCTGGAATTCTAAGATCCCAGTCATTTCTATTAACATTACAGACCTTCATCAGAGCATGTTCAAGGATCTTGTTAAAAGCTTCGACAGTTCCATTTGCTTGTGGATGATAGGTAGTACTCTTCTGGTGATAAACCTGGAATTCTTCAGTCAATACTTCAATAGTCTTGTTTATAAAATGTGATCCTTCATCACTCATAAGAATTCTAGGACACCCAAATCTGGACAAGATGTTGTCAAAGATGAACTTCGCAGCTATAGCAGCGCTGCAAGTCTTGACTGGTTGCGCTTCGGCCCAGCGGGTAAGGTAATCAGTCACTGTAATAATGTATCATGCTCCTGGCTTCTTCGCAGGGGGATTGATAGGGCCAACAAAATCAATTTCCCATTTGTCAAATGCTTGTAAAGTTACCTACGGGACTAGAGGCATCTCATCCCTCCTGGATGGTTTGCCTGTTCTTTGACAGATGTCGCAGCTGTGGCAATATTCTCTTGCATCCTTGTGAATCGTAGGCCACCACAATTCGGCTGTCAAAATATTCTGTGCCTTGGATTTTCTTGCATAATTACCTCCTTTGGGGCCAGAGTGTGCCTTAGCCAAAATCAGTGGTTCTCATGCTCCAAGACACATCTGCGCAGTATTTCATCTGGTCCCATTTTATACAGCTGTCCTGCTATTAAGGTGAAGTCCGCTGCGTGAACCACCAACTGCTTCTTCTGCTATGTGGTCATCTCAGCGGGTGGAAAACCTATAGACAAATACTGAACAATATCTTGAAAGTACTCATCAATCACATGGATATCAAACAACTGGGCATCAGGAAGACTTTCGTCCAAACTGGTAGGTTCTTCTCCTGACTCGAGCCTCGATAAGTGGTCAGGTCCTAGGTTAAGTATTCCAAGCTTAACTATGATCTCAAAATCATACTCCTGAAATAGAATTAGCCATCTGCATATCCTTCCACCTAGTACACGCTTGTTAAACAAATACTTCAAAGCAGAGTGGTCAATAAACATTTTAAAGTGAGATCCTAGCAGATAATGTCGAAACTTCTGTAGTGCATACACCATAGCAAGACCTTCGCCATCTGTTGTAGTATAATTTTTCTCTGCTATGGACAATTTTCTACTTGCAAAAGCAATAGGGTGATCGATATTACCTTCACTAGATTGAGCCAAGACAGTACCCAAAGAAATGGAGGATGCATCAACATGTACATGGAACTCCTTATTCCAGTCAAGGAATACTAAGATAGGGGCAGTGACCATTTTTTCTTTTAGCACATCCAAGCTTTCTTGGCACTCAGGTGTCCACTCGAACTTAGTATCTTTCTTCAGCTTCCTTTCCATCAGGGCGGTGATCTGGGCATAGTTTCGGATGAATTTCCTTTAATAGACAGTGTGGCCAAGGGTAATGTGAAGTTGTTTAACAGACTTTGGAGGTGTCAGGTTCACAATAATAGCTATCTTTGCAGGATCCATCATCAATCCTTGCTTACATACAATGTGTCCAAGCAAAATCCCAAATGGTGCACAAAAGATGCACCAAAGATCTGGTTCAAGTTCAAGGAGATCTGGTGTTGTCTACACTTATCCAACATAAGTCTTAAACTAGTTATATGATCTTTTACTAGCCCAAAGATAGTCCAATCATCAAAATATACTTCAAGGAATTTATGTATAAATTCTTTAAATGCGGAAATGACTACCCTAGAAAACATAGCAGGGGCATTCTTCAACCCAAACGGCATAACTGTATACTGAAAGGACCCCATTTCTGTAGCAAAAGTTGTCTTATGTTGATCTTCTAGAGCAATTCTAATATGATGGTAACCTGAAAATCCATCAGTAAAAGAGTACACCTCTTGACCCCCGCCATTGTTGAGCACTTCGTCTGTAAAAGGGGTGGGGAAGGGATCATGTAAACAAGCATCATTCAACTTCCTTAGATCAACACAGATTCAGATCTCACCTTTAGTCTTCTTCTCTTGCACCACCATAGGACTGACCCACTCAGATTCTTCAACAGGTTCAATGATTCCTGCAGCGAGCATCTTATCCAGCTCTAGCCGAACGTTTTCCTTATACTTAGGGTTCAACCTATAAAGACGCTGTTTCAAAGGCTTCGCATCAGGTTTCAGTGGGATTTTTATCACACCGATATCCCCCAGGATACCTTTCATCTCTGAGAACTTCATCGGGAACAGGTCCTGATATTCATGGAGAAGTTGGGTCACTTTGCTTACCATCTCATCATCCCAATAATCTCCAATAGTAGCATACTTAGGCTGGTCTTCTGATCCAATGTTGACGGTCCACATCTTCAGGGGATGAGTCACTTCCGTTGCTTCGACTGCTGGTCCTTGTACTTCATAGTGTCCTTCTAACTCAGGAATATCAATATTGCGCGGATCCTCATCCTCGTCAATTACGAGGTTATAGCATTCTACGGCATGAGATTCTTGTGTCTTCTAGTCAGGTCGGTATTCTTCTATCTCTTGATCATCAAATACCTTAGTGTGGATCAACCTAATAGCTACATCTAAGGCTGGACAAACTTCATTAGTGGAAAAGGTAAGTACAAAACTATCAACAAGACAATCCCAACTTACAGTATCTCGGTGAAGCTCAGCCTCTGAGTACCAGTTCCTTGCTATTGGCTCCAAGCTATGCACAAATCTATGTACCCATTCTTCCTGAGGTACATACTTCCACGCCTTGTAGCATTTTTCCAAATGTTCCTGGGAGCTATACTTTCCATCAAACTTGCTTCGCAACTCCTTGGGCTGGTCCCGGAATCTCAGGCGAAGGAGCTTTTGACAAGTTTCCCAATTAGGAATATTTTTCTTATGGATTTTCCACCATCTGGCTGTTGTGGCCCTAAATGCTGAATCCAGGGTCTCTAGTCTCTGTGAGTCTGGTACCTGTTTTGAAAATTGTCCAATGAACTACTTTGGATCTGAAAACCCATCGAAAATAGGGAGGGCACTGTCCTGAGTACCAAGCCATCTGAGAGACTTGGTAATTCTGGCGCATCTATGTCCATGCAGCTCATGGAGTCTATTCTGCCAATTCTCTAACCCATCGTCGGAGTCTGTCATAGGAACTGTCACACTGCCAATCCAAAATACCTTCGACAGTAGGATCGACATAATCTTCTTCCTTAGCTATAATGTTATAGATGTGCTCCAGGTCATCCTGATCTTCGTCTCGTAGTGGTTCTATGTACCTTTCTCCTTGTGAGGGGTCCAGGGGTACGATGACTCTCAAATATTTCCCTTCGAAGGTCATCTGTCTATTCTTAAGGTTAATGACAATGGCATTTTCCATTACCCATTCAATTCCTAATAGGGCTGGGTAGGGGTTGCTGTCCTCAATGATCTCAATAACTTCGAAGTTGGCTAAAGTGCTGACCCCATCAATATCGATTGGGACACTAAGAAATATCCCTAGGGGCACAATCCTTTATTGATTGGCTAACTTCAACTGTATAGGAGACCAGGCAAGGGCAGGTTTCCCCATTTGCTCCCAGGTTTGCTTGGTTAGGACATTAACCTTAGATCCTAGATCCAAAATGACATTAGTCATATCATATTCTCCTACCTGAGCATTCAATCTCATTTCCCTGCCAGTCCTTCTGACTCTATTAACAGTTTTGTCCCGACCATAGCTTTGTGAAGGTTTGCAGGAAGCAATGACTTTCTGTAGCTCATTTAAGGCATTCTGATTTCTTAAGAGTTTCAGGCAACTCTGTAAAAAGGAGGACAATGTACTTACTTTGTCCATCGAAGCTTCTTGCGGCTGCGCCGACAGCTGAGGTGGTTGCGTAGGTGCAACTGGTGTACTAGGGTCAGCAAAATCTTTCTTGGCTTCCATGAATGTCTCTTTTTCTCTTTCGACATCAAATGCTGGGATTTTCTCGGGGGCTTTACGAATGCAAGGCTCGCCAAGCCGTTTCTCCGTATTCTGTATGTGCGTTGTAGCTCCACTCCATGTAACAACATTAATAGCTGTGACAGTTCGTGGCTCGACGGAGATCATCTGGATATTATGGGTAGGAATACTGTTTTTGGCCTGAATCTTAGCTATCAGCTGCGGGCACTGTTCGATCACATGATCTACTGCTCGAAAATAGCGACATGTCGTAGTTGGGTTCTGACAGTCATGGGTGAGATGCTCGGCTTGGTTACAGTTGTAGCACACAACCTGGCCTCTTCCTCTTCCTGCCATACCACCATGACCACGTCCTCCAAAAGCACCTCTACTGAATGCACCCCCGCGGTAACCGTAACCATCATTTATCTGTGCTTCATTTTGTATCCGATAGGCATCATAGGTGTGACACTCAGCTTCATTATGTCCTACAGACTTATAGAATATACAATAGGGGTTCTGGGCTCCTTGTCCATACCTTTGTAGCAGATGGCAATCCTCAAGTCGATGCTGACCTGTTATTCTACAGAGCTCACAATATAGAACTTGCGGTGGCAATGGGTTTGGCACACCCGTATTCAGGTAATTTCTTACCAGAGGACACCAATCCTTGTCATGACCTTCAGTCCGAAGTTGCATACACCAAACCTCTTCGCGGCTAGGTTTTCCTGTCTTCATGTCGCAGAGCTCCAGGGCCATGGCTGCCAACTGCGCTTGGATTTGAACAATACCAGGATTATCTTTAATAGGTGCGGTCTCAAGTTTCATCGCGATTTCCAAAGCTTCTTGTTGGTCAGCAACCTTCTGTTGCATGAGTGGAGTTCTAAGATGTGGTAGCAATGCGGCAAGAAACCATTCCTTGTGCTGCGCCGGTCTAATTGTGAAACTGACTTGGTCAAGTAGAACTTTGAACCTCTGATCAAAGTCCTACACTGATTCACCTTGCTTCTGTTGAATCTCCTTTAATTCAGTGATACACTGCGACTCTAATTTGGGATTCTTAAACTCTTTGATTATTGCTGCTTTGATATCATCTAGGGTAGGATTTTGAGTACTAGAGAATTTCATGAACCAGGTCAAAGCCTGGTCCCTGAAAGAAGTAATGAGTTGCGCGGTTCTTACAACTGGGTCTGTAATTTTCTTAGTAGTCCACACCGCCTCACATAAAAACCAGAACTGTTCTGGATCCTCTGATCCAGTTCCTTTGAAAATAGGGAGCTTAATATCATCAGTCATATGGGCCATAGTAGATCTAAGGGGGGTTGCAGGGGGATGGGAAGTAAGCAGGGGGGAACTTACTGGGGTAGACTGGCCTGCAACAGGAGTACTGGTACTAGGGTTACTTTTAGTCTGCGACGGATTCTCAGGGATAACAGATCGGTGTTGCAGGGTTACCGGGGGGTTTCCAACAGAAGGGGCTTCGTCAGGCTCTGAGGCTGTTGGACTGAAAGGGGTAGACTCGGTATCCTGACCTAGGGTAGATGACTCAAAAGTTCTCTTGTACCTCTTGCCACTTCGCAGCAAACCACTTTGCTTGTCGAAGGTGTTTTCACTTGCAAACATAGGTTAGTAATACAGAATCTAGCAGTCTGATTCAATAAGCAATATTCCTTTTTCAGCTAATAGCATCTTAATCCTCAGACTAAATTAATTTAAAAACTTACCCCTTGTTCCTTTGAAGAACTGTTGCTTCGCTTCACTAAAGGAAGTACTCGTGTCAATGGTGAACTCCGTCATGAATGCCTCAAGGGTTCGCGTCATCCAAAAGTCAGCAGCGTGAGAGATCCCATTGTTTACTCTTTTCAACAAGTTAATTCTTACAGGGGTCCAAGCAGGAAAATGACCTCCACAGAAGTTCGTCCTTCGCTCGGCCAACCTGGATACCCACTGGTGCAACTCTATGTGGATACTACCTAAGAAAATTTCATAAATATCACAAAAAACATACCTTTGTAAAAAGTCGCTTGCACTACGATGCGGATCTTTGTTCTCTTGCTCAGCGAATTTCAGATAAGTCTCATCCATCCAATCACCGATTTCTTTCATAGAGGGTCTCTAGAACATAGCCCTCAAGGTACGACGTAAAACCCTCTTGCACAGATACTAAGTTCAACTAGCAACGGAACCACTTTGTTGGGCTATAGTGCAGACCTGGGGTTTATACCTTTAACTTCGTACCAACAAAATACCCACAGTGTTGGCCCTTTCGGAAACAACCTATGAACAGGCTGCAGTCTCACCCAAAACAGCTATGGGATGCCGCAGAATCAGGTTTCTGCAAGCAGAAGAGGGAGATTATTGTACCTTTAGCTTTTATCAATTTATAATCAATTAACACAGAGCTTAATCATTCATATACATGTATATATCTTCGTAGTTAAATAACACTGTGACTTGCTTAACCCTTACTGGGAATGCACAACGAAGCTATTTATTAAGCAGTGATCTTACTTATCAGATATATCTATAATTATCAATGCATAAAAGAACATAACAAAAATCACACAAGAACCACAACACTAGCTATAATGTGGTTCACCCCCAGTGTAGGGGTTATGTCCACAGAACTGTGTTTTATTCAACTTTTCTACAAAATCACAGTTCTGATCTGCGCACTCAGCTGCAGATCCCTTCAGTCCTCAAGCCACCCACACAGCAGCAGGCCTCTGCGCACACAGCTGCAGATTTCCTTATCACTTACAAACCCTCTGCACACACAGCTGCAAAGGTCATCCACGCACTCAGCTGGGACTTATCCTTCACTTACAAAATATCCTTAGGTTCGCCTTAACTTTCTTACATTCAAAAACCTAACCTCACTTCTTTACACAAGTGCATATTTATACAGCGCACTATTACAAAACCATGGTCTTAAACCATGAGTATCCCAAACCCTAAACCCTAGACTTAAACCATGGGTTTATTACAACAGAAGTATTTGAATCAACCCCGATGCCCCTAAGACTATTTTGAGCTGTAACTCCACTTACAAGCTTTCCCCAAAACCGCAGAGTTACCAAACTCTAGGGTCGTTAACACTGGAGCCCCAACAAACAGTCCATTCTTTGGAAATGGGAACACCCAAAATATTTGAAAGTCTAGATAACTCTTTCGAGGCTTAGTAGGTGAGTTTTATTTTACCTTTGTCTTTGGGTAGTTTCTAGCTTAGACACCATAGGATCGTAACATATGGGAAACAAAACTATTCATTTGTTCCTCATTCCCATGCCGCTTGCACTTTTGTGCCCTTTTGAACTTTTGTTCTTATGAGTCCTCCATCTGCTTTTCTTTCTAAATTTTTTATTCAGGCTCTTCCATCCATAGTTTCCTTTTGTGTGAGAGATATATTTACTTTTCAGCTCACAAACGGAGAAGAACTTTTAGCAGATTGATATTCATGTTTCTGATACTTTGCTTTAATATGCATTGCTTATTTTAGGAGTTTTGACTCTTAATAGCCTTTAGGCTTTGAAATCATGGCATGGGATCATTTATATATAATAAACTGTTTACCTTTCTTCCTTTTCATGGGTCTTTTTCTATCACTCCCTAGGACATCTTAGATGTGAAATGGATGGAGCCTCGAAATAGTATTCCAGACCTCTTAATTATGAGTTATTTTCAGGGGTTAAGCAGGACTTCAATTAGTGCATAGCCATTTAGGAAAACTACCTACTAGAAGAAATTCTATCATTTCAAAATGAATGCACATCCTTATCCCAAAGATTTCAGTTAATAAAGAACCCTAATGCTTTCCATGCAACCAAACGTTTGCCTCTTTTATTCAAAACAAACCTAAATAACCAGAAATAAAAGCGGTAAATCAAAGCAAAAATGCATCAAATTATTTGTGTACAAGGTCATTAAATCAAAAGAAAAATAAAATTGTGCCCACCCCTGAAAATATTTCAACTTATGAGTCAAGGGGCTAGGTTGGATTGCAGACATGAGATACCTAACCATGGTCTAATTCTGCTATTTTTGAAACCGAAACTATGTCTACCGATTTGCAATCAATCTCATCATCCTGTGAAAGTTGAAGGAGATCAGGCTGAGTGTCAATCATATTGCTGGCTTTTTCTGATGCATGATATCTTAGTTCAAGCTCCGTTAGATAATTCCCCAAAATAGAATTAGTAGATTCATTACCTTCTTCCAACTTAGTGATATTGTGTTTCATGTAAGGTTCTCTTAAAATTTTGATCCGATTTGGGATCCCATTATGAGGCGACCACAAATGTGACCAATCTGAAGCAAAATACCCTTTTAATCTTGTGGACCAGTCACGGTTCAGAATAAGTCCATATCCACCCGGTATGTCGGCCACCACAATATCAATAAATTGACATATCTTGTTATTTGTAGATAAACAAATGAGAACATTTTCCATTTCTCCCACTACTTTGACATTAGTTTTGTCTAGTTGAGTGACTTCCCAAGTAGTAGGTTTTGGATGTCCATTAATTTGTTTGCAAACTACGAGCGGCATAACATTCATTGATGATCTAGAATATACCAAACAATTATGCACCTTATGATTTAGCATTTCCAGAGTCAAAAGGAAAGGTGGGGTTCTAGCTTTCTCTTCCTCAATTGATTCAACCTTTTCCTCCATAGGTTGGTTTTCAGTGGGCATATCTTCCTCTGGCTCCTTAGGCTTCTCAGTGTTTTCTTTGTTAACACCTACTTATTTTTCGATAAGCTTAGCAGGCTTGTCGATTTGCTCTGTCACTTGGCTGAAAATGGAAATTTTGGGTACTTTGTCTTCAAGATTGTTCTCTAGATGTCTCCTAACATTCTCTTGCAATTTTTTAATTTTTGAAATTATTGAATTATCTTTATTTACCAAACTCATGTTTTTTGTTATCGTTTGCATATTTTCAGGTTTAAAAATACTTTTTTTCTGTATCAAACAGCGAGACACAATCCCATAAAAACATGGTATCATTTTCCTATATTTCTATGGTCTGATTACCTTTTTCCTCTTCATCACTATCCTCAGTCAATTTAGAGTCCAAAAGCTGATTCATTACCAATGTCATTGAATTTAACCATTGAGGACAATTCTTTTCAGAATGGGGTTGTTGGTGAAAAGTGCAGAAATTATTCATCCCTACCTCTGTCAGATTCATTGATGTTGAATTGTGTGGAGGGGTCTTGAATTGGTTGTTATCTTCCTTTTTTTGTAGTAAGGCTTATAATCTTTCTGAACTTCCTTTTCTTTCTCCAAATATATTATTCTGTTGGAAAGCTTCTGCATCATATTTAACATCCCCTCAAAATCATGTGATTGCTCCTCTTAGGTTTAGACAACAACAAGGCTTTTTTCCCGAAATTTTTTCCTTTAGATTGCTCAGGATAATATTCTATACTTTCCTTTTCAGCCTCTACTCTTTCTGCTTCTTCATAAGTCTCTGCTAATGTAGGTTTAACTTGATATTTTGTGAACATAGCCAAATATGGACCTAAATCTAAGGTATAATACTCAATCAGAACTTTATCAGAAGGCTTATCAATTGCAGAGAATTTCTTGAGGTAAGCATAAAATATTTGAGTGAAATTGTGTACCTTCTCAGTCCTTTCTTTTTTTAAAGTGCCCAAACATTTCATTAGTGCTGCATGCATCTTTTGGGCTGCATACTTGTTTCTAAAAATCCTTTCAAAGGTATCCCAATCTGGGATAGAGTTTGCAGGAAAACCAAAGTACCAAGATGTTGCTGCTCCTTTAAGGGTATGTGGGAAAAGTCTACAAACAACATCCTCATATTCCCCAGCCCTTAATCCTTATATTTCCAAATAGAAACTTTGAAAGTGGTCATCTACTACAACCTTCTCATTAGGATCAAATTTAGGTAGTAACTTCTCAAAATCTTGAGGCAAGTCATGCAACGGAGGTGTTAGGTTCATGGGTGATATGGATTTCCAAGCTGGTGGTGGATTTGGTGGGTTAGGCTGGTTTACATTTACACCTGCCATGAGTCTAGGTGGACAGTGAGGAGGTGAAGGAATAGGAGTATGAACAGGAGAAACGTAAGGCATGTTTGGGCCTACTTGATTCAAAGGCTGAACAACCTCCTGTAATGCTCCTTCTACTAACTCTTCCAAGTTTCCAACCAACACTAAATCTTCAAAGATGGGATGGTATTTATTCTTGTATTCTCTTCAGGGTAAATCAAGGATGATGGGTAATCCTCCAATACTCTTTACATAGGCCCGTGTGTATCTCCTCAGACCATTTATCACTTGGTTGTCCACAGTAAACAAATGTTCCCTATTCTCTTGAGTATTTGGATAAGGACACAAACTGCTTTCAAAATTATCACTGGTGGGATTATTTCGAGACAATGGGTTTTCTTGGCCATCCATGCACTGGTGGCCCTCCTTCTAGTGCCAGAAACTATTGAGGCTTGGAAATTCACAGGCAACAACAGCAAAGGATTCTCCCCAGTCAATGTTTCCAATTAGCCTGTGACTGTTTGGTGTAGGGAATCCGTCCGGTTTTTGGTCCAGCTACCGTAGGTCAAATAAAAAAATAAAAGGTTTTACCGGTTGCTTCCCTATCCACCATATATATTTTGTATTTTTTAGTTTTAATTATGACATGCAAATGCCTATTTAAAATGCAGATTGATTGAGAATGCGAGTGTTCATAATGTGATGCGCAGGTTCTTACCTCTCATTTTAGGCTCTCTTGCATCTAAATCACACACACGACATGAAATTAAAAATGACTACATAAACTATCCCTAGGTAGAAAAATTATCACTTATTAATGAGTAATCTATTT
This sequence comes from Pseudotsuga menziesii, assembly GCA_001517045.1. Lineage (NCBI taxonomy): Eukaryota > Viridiplantae > Streptophyta > Pinopsida > Pinales > Pinaceae > Pseudotsuga > Pseudotsuga menziesii. The sequence continues at coordinate 5,725 of LPNX010153757.1, read as the reverse complement.
TGTGCATGCATTATAAAAATAAATTACAGATAGCCGATACTTCTTTCAAACACATGAACATTTAAATTTTTTTTTAACAACCAGATAGCCAATTGTCTACGAATAACATTCATTACTCATAGTGGAAGCTTTCATAAAACAAGCCAGAGATCATTCATACAAGAACATAGGTTCGTAGAGTTAGAACGATCTCACAGTTAATGAACACAAAGCTGAAAACAAAATAGTTCCTCTTCAACAAATCCATAGCATGACATTAGAACATTTCACCAAGCTTTCTCCAACAAGCAAACTGTACTTATTTATTGCAAAAGGAAATAGTTCTTCTGACAATATGTCTTCCAATCTAACTGGGAAAAAGTCCCTTTCTTGTCTAGATTCTCTATATTTACACAAAAGAACAAAACTGTTGGGTTTCCCATGAAATGACTCTTGGGCTTCCCCAACTCTTCACGTCCCACATTTTTATTTCATTAAGTGTTTATAAAATTTAAAATATATTACAATAAAATGAATAAAATTCTCATGAGGAGGGTCCCACTTGACTATTCAAAAATTTATTCCATGCTGAAGCCTCTAAGGCAATACTTTAAAATTCAGAAGGTTCTAGGAAACGAATATTTATTTCAAATTTAGCAGCTTGGTTTCTTATGACTTCTATCCTGGCTATGCTCAGGTGAAGTTGATCTTCTAACAATTTCACACTAACCACAGAATGATCTACTTCATTCCTCAGGGTCTTCTCATCAAAACCTTTAATGTGCTGTATCATTTGTTCATCTCCTTGATATCTTCTTTGCAAAATATCCAAAAACAAGCTATGGTCTGGAAAGGTATCCATTCTTTGTTCAGCCTCAACCTGGAAGCGATTATAAGTGATCAAAAGTCTTATGAAGAATTCTACACAAGCCCCCTTTTTCTTCTTGACAACCTTCTTTAATTCCTCAGTTGTGTTTATGGAAAACTCTAGTAAATCATAGTCTTACCTTAGGGCTTATTGATCTTTTGATGGTAGATCTATAGGGGCTTCTTCATTCGCTTCTAATCTCACCATCCTTTCTGTCAAGACCTCTAATATGTCCTGCGATCTATCAACAAAATATGAACAGGTTTCCAAAATATCTTCCAGTTGATGGTCCACCTGCAAGACCTTGCAACTCTCTTCCACTATGGCCACTTGCAGCTGGTGCATCTTGCTTCTATGTGCCAGAATGTGCTCCTTGAATGGCTGAAGATTGACCTGCTATTCCTTGGCCTCTTCTAGGGCTGTTGTCAATGATATAATCTATTCTTTAAGTTTTTCATTCTACCCCTGAGATTGCCTATCAGATTCCTTCAAGGTAGCCTTCTACAGCTCCAACTCCCCTATCCTGCCTAGCAGCTGCTCCTTTTCTACCCTCAACCCTTGAAATTCTTACTGTACTTTCTCCAAACTTTCTTGGGAATCCTCCATAGATCTCTTCTCTACTTGGAGGAACTAAAGCTCAACTTTTGAAGACTTTATTTCTCGTTGTATGTCTTCAAACTTTCTCTTTAACATATTATTTTCCTCTCCTTCCCTTCTCAGGGTATCTTTGAGCTGGGAAGAGGACTTCTTTGACTGTTCAAGATCAGTCATTATTCTATCTACATTTTCCTCGGAAGCATGGATCAATGCATCCCCCGGTCTGATAGTGAACCTGGGGTATTTGTTTGTCCCATATACTACAGTTGTATCATTTATCATTTTACCAGACTGCCTCCCAGTTTTGACCTTTCTCTCGGTCCTCTTTAATATCCTTTTCCTTTCCCTATCATAAAAGATAGTGTTAAAATATGGTACCTCCTCCCCTTTTTTCTGCTCAAAGGGAATTATCTTAAGGGTGGGGACCATATCCTGTCCTAGTGTGCTACCAACAGCTGCCTTAGGATCTTGAATATCAGGGTTCCCCAAATCCTAATTGTTAGAATAATCAACCCATAGTTTACCCACTTAGATATTAATTCCATTATTTTTGTCTTGTTTGCCTAGTTCATGTGTCCCACCTTGTGCAAGTTGCTATTTGCCTATCCATAGAGGTCAAAATTGCCTTATTTGACTCATGTAGTGCATGGGAGAGCTAAAGGAATCAATTCTGCTTTATTCCTGGCCTCCTAGGTGCCCTTCTACTTTTTCTGCTTTATTGCCTGCTTTTTCAGTGTTTTAAGGCAAAAGGAAAAGCTAGACTAGGTGAGGTTGACTTGTTTTTTGTCCTACACATCCTCATCTCTTTTCTCCATGCAAAAGCATGTATGAGCTACCATTCCACCACTCTTTAGCTTTCCTTTCGTGAGCTCCATGACAGATTTGGGATCAGCTTTTTACACCTATGGGGGATTTGCTTATTTTTGGTAAGCCTGCTTTATGATAGATTTGGATGCCTCCTCATGCACTAGATTTCTTGATGTATTCTATTTATTCAGCAACCTATGTTATTATAGGGTTGGATATTGTACACTCAGTTAATAAAATTTAGTGTTACAGCTCCATATTCAGTCTCTTTTGTGAGCAATTTTGCATGATCAATTGATAATTGTTGTGAGTAAAATTAATCTATTGCTGGCCTTAATTTCCACATGGTATGAGAGCCATTGTAGGTTGTTTCTCTCCTTCAAAAATTGTTTTGTAGGTTCGACATCAAAGACTAGGAGCCTTCTACTGACAGCTGGGACAGATTTTCTAGAGCTATGGATCAATCACAGAAAACTATCTTGACTCCTTTTAATTTATTTGAATAGAAAGCAGAGATGGAGATACTATTGAGAGTGAAAGGCCTCTACAGGGTGACTATGGAAACAGAAGTAGAGCCCAATGTAGCTACAGAGAAGATAAAATGGCACAACAGGAGGGATGAGGCTTATGGCCTCCTGTGCCTGAGTATTTCTAGAGACCTCCTTTTCCATCTTGATGGATTTCCATCACCGAATGAAGTCACTACTACATTTCGATCCAAAATCCGACGGTTTTTTCTGACGGCGCGTGGATTTTTTCTTTTAACCATGCCAAAAATCAGAAAGATAATTTTTTTTTTGAAATGGTGGGGATAAGCGTCGCTTAAGCGACACCTAGGATTTCAAGCGTCGCTTAAGCGACGGCGGTTAAATTTCCCA
>LPNX010153686.1:61975-76190 GCA_001517045.1 Pseudotsuga menziesii | reverse complement strand
TGTTTTACAATGCTTGGGGTTTTTGACATTAACAAATTGATGAGATATGTTCCTTTGAAATGCTATGTAAAAGTCTGCCACTAAAATGTTGACTCATTGTAGTATTAGCGGAACTAAAAACAATTCTTACCCCTTTTTCCACATCTAACAACATGCAAGTTTATGAGGTACATTACATAGACTTTGCCTCGGATGCGCTTAGAAGTTGGTTTCATTTCCATAGCATTCATGAGTAGTTACTTATTCTGGTTTAGTTTCTTTTAAGGTCAAGATTTTGTTTGATACCATGGATCATGTCGGCCTCTTCATAATGCCCACTGTATAGGTATGGGAGTGTTTCTTATCTGAGCATTATATTGATATAGGGCAAGGCATTTTAACCCATGCTAAGAATTATGATAAAAGTCACACTTCCAATATATTGTTGAGAGATCTTATTTTTACTGGTTTTGGTCAATCTTAAGACTACCTAAATTGATGTATTTTAAAAAATCATTAAGTATGCTTTGTTATGAAATTCACTTGTAAAACCTATAAGATCATTGAAGTGCAAAGATATTATATACTTTCTTTAGTATGATACAGGGCATCCAAATTGTCATGTATATAATCAGATTTCAACCTCCACTCTATTTGGAGAAATCGAATGTTTAAGTCACATTCGTCCATTGGCCTATACCTAGGCTTGCACTACAACTCTGTATGAGGTGGAAGCCTAATTTAACGTTTAGAAGTCTTTTGCAGCCATACACATTTACATGAATAACAGAAATGAACTAAAATGCATCCACAAGCTAGAGGACTGTGAATCTCTCTTTTATACTCTAAAATGAAATGAAAATAGAAGGAAGGTGGTACTCAATATGCAGTTAGCTTTAACATTGTGGAGAGGGCTATTCCTTTCTATTCTATTCTCTAGAATCAAATGAAAATACGTAGAACTTGGTACTCAATATGGTTTTACCTTTAACGGTGTGGCGAGAACTACTACTGTATGGCCTCCTAGTTCCTTGGTTAGGCTCTAATATTAACTCTAATTACTATTCCATGGTCTCCCTCCTTGGTTGTGCTCTAATATTAACTCTCTAATTATTGCATAGCTATGGAACACTACAATACCATAAAATCGAACCCATTCCCTTCTAACTATCTCATATTCGACATTGCCAGAGAACCTTACAGAATTAGCTTCACTATCTGTAGACTCATCAAAGCCTTATTAGGGTTAGTAATTTAGAGCCTTCACATTGTTCTTTAAATTCAGTGCACATGACTAGTTCCACATTTGTGGGAAATGGTGTATTTGGGAAATGCATAACTTCCTCACTAGTTCAATTCACTCACTTCAGTTGTTTTCAAGTGCATAGGTGTATTTGGGAAATGCATAACTTCCTCACCGAATCTCATTGTGGAGATACTTGCATAGTTGGAAGGTTCTTTATGTGTAGTATATCGAATTTTTGTCTTCGATGTAGTCTAGACAAAAAGTGTCCAACTCCAGCTCTAGAAATGCATCTAGAAAGTTTCTTAATATCTTTTGTTCAGATCCTAGAAAAAGGGACATGCCATGGATGTACTCTAGACAAAAGGTGTCCAACTCAAGCTCTAGAAACGCATCTAGAAAGTTTCCTAAGGTATTTTGTTCCAATCCTGATAAAAAGGGACATGCTCCAAAAACTGGGAGATACCTCCCAATTCATCAGGTCATTCCTCCAAGAAATCACTGAAAGAGGTCACAAATTATATATTGAATCAATTATCGGGTCATTGCTTCTTAAATTGTATATATAGAGAAACTTGTGATGGCCACTCAATTTAACTATGGATTTGGATTATGTTTCATTGTGTCTAGTGTGGATAATATTTTGTTCCCTAGGATTTTATTCAATTTCAATAGTGGCCCAGACACTATATTGCTTTACATTGCTTGAACAAAATAGATTCCCACCGTATAGTTTTAATACATTATCATATAGAGGTAGTACCGATACGCCAACATTTGGTTCGCTGTGGGTAGAGCTTAAAACGCTCCAATCAAATTCTTTTTTCCCTCTTTCCAAGCCCCTAAATATAGTCTTTTAGGGAAGATGCATATGTCTAGAATTATAGGACAAGGCATTCTATCAACCACAACTAAATTCATGTTTAAGGAAAATTAAATGTCTCTATTTTTTAAGAGGGTTACATAGAAAAAGAAACTCCCACTAGTTGTCGTTGCTAATAGTATATATGTATTTAATGTTAGATTGAAATAATTTGTAAATAAATTAGTTTGTACATGTCTATTGGTTATCTTGGTTCATGCATGGTTATGAAAAAAGAATATGTTTTAGTTCGAACCAACAATAAAAAAATGGACATGTTTTTCATTGTTTAGATAGAATTAAATCAAAATCTTCCCATATAAAATAAAAAATTATAGTTCAATAAACATATGAAAAGGATTTGTATGAACCTTAATATACTGTACTACGAAATGTTTTTCATGCCTTGAGCTTGAGCTCAAGAGGTACAGTTTCTCATATGGTAGCTTAAATCCCTTTAAGACAAGGTATTTCTTTACTACATTTCAGTTTTTTCAAAATAGAGAGACATTTCAGCTATGTATTTCTTTTAACATGTGAACATTAAAAAAGATCTAGGCAAAGAAAAAGGAGAGCATACGGTGTAGGCAAGACGTTGCTCAGTATGATGGGAAAGAGGACTCTGCAGAGAGTACTTGCTGTGGGCAAGATCGCCATGTATGATCGAATCTTTGAGTCCTGGAGTTAGGGGTCCCGAGTGTCTTCTCGGAGCTTTGGCTCGGGGGTGACTAGAAGGCAAGGGAGCTGAACCTAGTCTACGGCTGGGAGGAACGTGGCTATTTCCACTGTAGTCGGCGCAACAGATCCACAGGTTTGGTTTATCAGTGAAGAAATTTATTTTGTTCTGTCTAATGTGTAAACGTTGATTTTATATCCTGTTATGTAGAAGAAAGCTGCAACTGTTTATTTTATATCTTGTTATGTAGAAGGAAGCTGTAAATGTTTATCTTATATAATGTTATGTATAAGAGAGCTAACCTGGATATGCTGGGATAGAATTCATTTTTATTATGTAAAAACGAGCAGAAAAAATCCTAATGCAAATGATTATGTAGATTTAGGTGTATTCTATTTGGTTTGGTTTCGATTAACGAAATCTTATTTCCTTTTTTAACTATTTTTCTTGCGGGACGTTGGGTATCAAAAGAGGTACCAAAAGTCCAAGTGCAACCGGGCAAATTTTTTTTTTAGAGCAAATCAAGAACTCGTAGGAAGAAAAAACTAGAAAAGATGGTAATAACTATGTAAATTTTTTTTTATGGTAGCGCCTCATACCGGCCATGTGTAGAGGCAACTTTAATGGCTCATTTTTACCTTTTATCTTTAATGAGCTTTTTAAATGCATCAAAGAGTAAACATGTAAAATGTGCGATCTGAACTTGAATATGTGAAAAAACTAATATGTATGAGGTAACTTCGTGCAAGATCTAAGTAAACGTTTGACTATTAATAAATTAAATAGTGAAAAAAAACATTATAATATACATTGAAATATACAATGGCTAAACCCTAACCGTAGTATGCTTACGCTAAAAAATGAACATTGTCGACTTTTCCAAACTAGTTTAAAACATATTAAGGATAAAAATGTCTGTTCACGGTCTAATTTAAACAGTGTGAAGTTATTTAGCTATCGAGAATTCGAAGGCTCTTTTTGAGGTCCCACTATCTGCATGGGCTTGCTCCAGCATTTTTCCTCTGCAAAACTCAGGACGTTTTCGTGTAATACCCACCCACAACTACGATTCAACGATAATATGTGTAAGGTTTGTAAGCTGTAGCGACCAATGCCACTCTTGCTTCCATTCTATTGGCAAAAAAAATCTTAAATGTAACTCACCTGGTTTTTCCGTTGTCGGCACGAGGCTTAAACAGGATTCCTTAAAGGCTTAAGACTACCCTCGATTTGCAGAGAGGAAAATCCTCCTAAATCATTTGGAGACTCTCCGAACTCGACGATTCGATATGAGATCGGTGGCTACTTAAAACTTTAACAACATAAAATTTAAGAACTTCAATATCAGTATTCTTCTTACAGCAAACATTAATGGAGGAAGCGACATCATTGGGTCGCCTTAGACAGCACTTAAACCATTAAAAGGACAAGAATTAAACAATCATAAAAAAATAAGTCCATTCTTTTACATGGAAATAACTAAAGATAGAGAGTTCCATTTCGTTAGCCGAACCTCAGTCCTCAGCTTAAGGGCATTAATTAAAAAAGGGTTCCTTACAGTAAGGAGGGCTCACAGCCGTCCGCCAGTCTCAATCCTTACCACAGTGAAGGAGACGTTTCTTTAATCCAGTCTGCCACGACGTGGCGTGGGTGCCATGCACCTCCAGAAACCCCAAACTTCTTCCCTTACAAGCAGACACAAGAAGAAAAAACCGTCTGACGGACAAACCACAGGTCAACAGACATCGCCAAGAACGATGATAACATCACTTACCAGAACTTCCACCCGCCCGAGCTACCCCATTCCCACCCCAGATATCTGGGAGAAATTTACAGGGGTTAAATCCCTTTAAGGAAGAAAGTGCAAGCATGAAAATAGAAATGCAGGTAGCCGAAGTAATGACCAGCTTACCTGAGGCGATAGGGTTCGGGCTATGAGCTCTTGTGCCACTTCCCCCTTCTGAAAAACCCCAGAGGAGTTTTTGCACCAGAATCCCAAGCGTAAGGATATTCATCCTTCTAAAAGCTGTGAAGTACTGCTTCTTTAAGAAGCATAGTGAAAGCATGTGTACCATGCGAGGGCAACACCTCACCGCAGACTGTGTGAATTTATGAGCTGCGAGTCTCATAATCATCATGTTTTGACAGAGGCAAGAAAATTTCGAGCCACGCTGGATACCCCTCTTGTGCTTCACCACTTTCAGGTGGAAAAATCTCAACCATCACCGTGGCCCTTGACAGCAGGATTGCGGACAGCGTGGAACTCTTCTTAGGAACCCTGCATGAGCCATAACACCTGGTGTGATTTTTTTAAAAACTTTGGATAAGGACTGTAAGGTCCGTTTCATTGAAAATAAAAAGCACCACGTTTGGACTTTGGGTTAAACCCACAATACTGTAGGTACGTGGCATGCAAACCTTCCCTTGGGGTGAGCATATTGCTTGGACCATGCTAGTCCCTTGTTTCTTTTGCTTAAACTTCGGACCCTTGTTTTGTTGGTTGGACTTGCCTTTAGAAATTTTGGCCCTTAGGAGTGCTTGGTGCCAAGCCCGGTTGAAGCACCTGCATAAGAAGAAAAGTGGTCAGCCGAAGCTCTGTAAGTGACATTATCAACCCTGTGTACCAATCTATTGTCTATGGAATTTCCCTTGTAAAGTTTTTATTTTTATTTTTGTATCTCCTACACATAAAAACCATGAATCAAATTACATTTCATTCCGGACTTGACTAATAAATTTCAGATGAGACTAAACTAACTCTTAATGCCAAGGCCTCACCTCTCAGGTATTTTTGGGAAGCTATAATGAGTATATTCCTTGTTTTAAAGACGCAAAAAGAAAAAGAAAAAAAAAGGTACATATTTTTGGCAATTTTGGAGGTAGTTCACATATGGTATCAGAGCACAGGATTGAGCCCTGTAGCCCGATGGGCCCACTTCGTTTCCTGTTTTTTTTTTTTAATGTATATGACTGCAAGGTTTGACAACACTCTAACATCTATCGGCCTTTTGTGTTGTAGATCCACATATCCACCGGTTGTTGTTATCTTGATCAATTGCAGGATTTGTCATGGCCTCTCCGATGGAGAATAAAAACCAACCAGAAAATGTGGAACAAGTACCACCGATCACACAACCAACAACAAAACATTCTGAGGCTAGTCAAGTACTGGAAACAATGAGGCACTTAATTGTGGAGATCCAGAGCTATAAGGAAGACAACGAACAGCTAAAAAGGGCACATAAAAAACAACAGGAGATTAATGAAATCATGTTGCAAAGTCTACACGAGAAAAACAATGGGAAGGAGCCTCGAACTGAAACCAGGAAAGGTCCCGAAAGGGAGGAAAGTGCCGAAAGAAAGGATAGTTCATCTAACGGGACCCACAACTCTGAAAATCAGGTCAAAACTAGCGGAAAGAGAAAGGTCGATCACCTCGAAGGTGAATTCAAGAAGATCAAACCCACTAGTTTCGACCGGGAGTCTAAGACAGGAGAAGAAGCAGAGGCATGGCTGTTGGATATCAAGAAGCATTTTCAGCTCTACAACTATTCGAGTAACATGAAAGTCTGAATAGAAATTTATAATCTCAAGGGCAAGGCTAGTATTTTGTGGTAGGACCTCAAGATCTCACAAGGATTCAAGGAAAAGACTATGGAGTGGGCAGAATTCAAAAGACTGTTTAAAAAACAATACTTATCCAAGAATTACTACGAAAGGAAAACTAAATAATTCTATGAGTTAAGACTCGTATCGATGAACATGGAAGAGCTCATTAACAAATTCTTGGACCTACTAAGGTTTGTACCCTATATTAAGGAAGAAAAGGTGAAGGTACAAAGATTCCTAAGCTGCTTGCCATAGGCTTACAAGGACAAGATCGAATTCGACAACCCAAAGACTCTGGATGAGGTAATAAGGAAAGCCCGGCTGTGTTATGAGCAGTACAAGCAGCGGAACGACTCATTCAGAACATGGAAAGATAGGAAACCTAAAAAGTTCAGCCAGCAGAAAAAGGGGTTCAGACCATCACCATACAATAACAACCAGAGAAATACCCTAGGAGGCCCTTACACTAAAAGCGGACCACCACCGCCAAGATATGCAAAACCATCCAGTCTGGGGGTGAAAGGGACTGACGTGGCACCCAGAGAAACCTTGAACTGCTGGGAGTCATTTCCCACGCCTGATGGGCACCAGTAATACCTTGCACAGCATACAAGAATCATCGATAGTTGGCGAAATTGGCAAGAGTTTCCACTACATTAATGCGGCCTTAGAAGACCTACAAGCCGACCATCACTCTACTATAGTGGAAATCGGAGGTATTGTTTTGAACCATGCTATATCTATGTTAATTGATCTAGGAGCTACGTTGAGCTACATTTCTCCAAGGACGATGGAACTCTGCCAACTAGCTAGAGAAAAATATGTAAGACCATGGTGGGTTCAGTTGGCCACCGGGGCAAAAAGTAAGGTAACAGATTGTGTTTGTAGCTGCGAAATTCAGCTGGAAGACCATAAAACTAAAATTGACCTGAATATCTTACCCTTGGGATCATACGACATGATCATTGGAATGGATTGGTTAGAAAAGAACAAGGTAGTGTTGAACTGTTATGAAAATACCTTTACCTACATTCATGAAGACCAAGTCCTTCGAACAGTAAGAGGGTTGCCTAAACCTGTCTCGGTAAGACATATTTCAGCCATGCAGCTAAAGAAATGCATGAATAAAGGCTATAAACTCTTTGCTGTTAAGGTTACCAACTTGCTCCTAAAAGAAAACCACACCTCTCGAAAGCAACACCCGGTCGTAGAGGAGTTTCCTGATGTGTTCCCTGAGGAGATACCCGCCTTGCCCCCTCGAATGGAGATTGATTTCTCTATCAAGTTACTACCTGGAACAGCATTGGTGTCAAAGGTGCCTTATCATATGAGCATTCCAGAGCTAACTGAACTAAAGATTGAGTTGCAGGAACTGCTGGAAAAGGGGTACATTATACCTAGTGTGTCCCCCTAGGGTGCACACGGGACCTTAAGACTCTGTATTGACTACCGACACCTAAACAAGGTAACCATAAAGAACAAGTATCCCCTACCTAGAATCAATGACCTGTTCGATCAAGTAGGAGGGGCATGGGTATTTTCTAAGCTCGACTTACGTTCTGGCTACCATCGTATCTGTATAAAGGGTGAGGACATAAACAAAACCGCTTTCAGAACCCGCTATGGACATTACAAATTTGTAGTAATCCCTTTTGGATTAACCAATGCCCTTGCCACTTTCATGTGCCTCATGAATGGCATATTTAACAAGTATCTCGATCAGTTTGTACTGATTTTCATGGATGACATCTTGATTTATTCTAAAAACCAAGAAGAGCATCAGCATCATTTAAGGACAGTATTGTAGACCCTAAGGGAGCACCAACTGTATGCCAAATTGGAAAAGTGTGGATTCTTTAAGACTGAAATCCAGTACTTGGGACATGTCATATCCGAGGAAGGAATTGCAATGGACCCCAAGAAAATTCCAGCCATATCCGATTGGCGAGTACCCAAGGACGTGGCTGATATGCGGTGATTTATGGGATTCACCGGCTATAATAGGATATTTATAGAGGGGTTTTCCAAAATTGCTTACCCCATTACTTCCTTACATAAGAAGGGGGTGAAGTTCACTTGGACCTCCAGATGTCAAGAAAGCTTTGACCAACTTAAAGAATTACTGACCAGGGCCCTAGTCATAAAGGTAGCTGATCCCCTTAAAAACTACACTGTCTATACCGATGCCAATTTAGAAGGAGTAGGAGGGGTGTTATCCCAAGAAGGACATGTGGTCTGTTACGAATCATGCAAGTTGAAAGAACATGAACGTAATTATGTGGTCCATGACTTACAACTAGCCGCGGTGGTGCACGCCGTGAAAATGTGGCGGCACTACCTGCTGGGAAGAAAATTTCTGCTACTAACAGATAACACATGTGTGAAAAAGTTATTCACACAGTCCGGACTAAACGCTCGACAAGCAAGGTGGTTGGCCTTCCTCACCGAGTTCGACTTCGAGGTAAAGCACATAAAAGGTAAGGAAAATAAGGTTGTGGATGCCTTGAGTCAAAGGACTCATGTTATTAGTAAGTTAACCTCGAGCCAGCCCAGGAGTGACCTCTTGGACAGGGTCAAGGCAGCAAGCACTCAGGATAGTAACTATATTTAATTACTCAGTAAGATACAGAATCCCGAGATAAAACTCGACAGGGCAGCTTTTAAGATTGACGAAAAAGGTTTTAATTGGTTTAAGGATAGGTTGTACATACCTAATGTGTTAGAAGCCAAATTGTTGATCATGAATGTGATGCACAAACCTCCTTTTGTAGGCCATCTAGGGTACCAAAAGATGGTAACTACCCTGAGGAAGAAGTTCTTTTATCCCAGTTTAAAAACTGATGTAATTGAATATCTATCCAAATGCATAGAATGCCAGCAAGTTAAGATAGAATATGGACATCCATCCGGATTGTTGCAACCTCTGCTGATACCCCAGTGGAAATGGGAGATCATATCCTTAGATTTCATGACTGGTCTTCCAAAAACACAGAAACAACGTGACTCTATCATGGTGGTGGTGGACAAATTAAGCAAATCTGCACATTTTATCCTAGTAAAATCCACACATAAGGCAGCTAATATCGCTGAAATATTTCTAAAAGAGATATTCCGACTACATGGCGTACCAAAAATGGTAATATCAGACACGGATGTGAAATTTACATCCAACTTCTGGAAGAGCTTATTTGCAAGATTAGAAACCCCGATTAACTTTTGCACCAGTTATCATCCAAAGTCAGATGGAAAAATAGAACGTACTAATGAGACCATTGAAAACATGTTAAGGATGTATGTCACGAAAAGACCCACTCAGTGGGAAAATTACCTGCACCTGGTACAGTTCGCCTATAATAACGGTTATCAGGCCTCAGCAAAAATGAGTCCATTTGAAATACTATACGGGAGGAAGTGTAATACCCCTATCAGTTGGGATAATCCTGTGGATCGCGTGCTAATTGGACCTGAACTGTTACAGGAGATGGAGCAAATAGTTCGTGAAGTACAGAAGAACCTAAAAGCAGCTCAAGAATGACAAAAGCATTACACTAATCAAAAAAGAAAGCACAAGGAATATTGTGTAGGCAATCATGTGTACCTATGGGTCAAACCTAAGAAGAGTTCCCTCAAATTGGGGAGCTGTAAGAAATTGGCTCCAAGATTTTACGAACCCTTCCAAGTCCTAGAGAGAATTAGGCCTGTAGCTTACAAGCTGGCCCTGCCTATTCATTTAAAGATACACAATTTTTTCCATGTTTCATTGTTAAAAATATATATATATATGACTCAACTCACATTATCGATTAGAATGTGGTACACGTGGAACCCGAAGGAGAGTTCCAGGTGGAACCTGCACGCATTCTGGATAGGAAAGAGACGGTGCTTCAGAACCGAGTCATCGCTCAGGTAAAGTTGCAATGGAAGCACTTTAGCCCCGAGGAGGCAACCTGGGAACTAGAGGATTTAATGCGGATAAAGTACCCTAGTTTGTTTGCCGAACCAATAAATGAAGAACACTGAGGACAGTGTTTAAAATAAGGGGGTGTGGATGTAATACCCTCGGACAATTTCATATTTGAATGGTATTATTTTAATTTCTATTTGAGCATAATAAGTTATGGCTGTTAATGACCCAGCCAATGAGTCCACGAAGGACTGATGTGATAAACACCTTGTGAGTTTTGACAGTGATTTATTATAAATATATATACATATTATGCATGTGGTGAGTATAGTTAAGCAGAGAGGTTAAAAGAGGAAACCTACAGAAGACAGTGTGGACAAGGACCAGCTAACTCCACAAACTGATTAATAAAGTGTCAGATGTGCAGAAAATTAGCACAGACACATCCCTGGAAAAAGGGGGATTACCATTAATCCCTATGAATTCTGGGAAGGAAGGGGAGAGGACTAATGGGCAAATACCTAGGCAAAGAAAAAGGAGAGCATACGGTGTAGGTAGGACGCTGCTGAGTATGTTGGGCAAGATGACTCTGCAGAGAGTACTTGCTGTGGGCAAGATCACCATGTATGATTGAATCTTTGAGTACTGGCTCGGGTGTGACTAGAAGGCAAGGGAGCGGAACCTAGTCTACGGCTGAGAGGAACGTGGTTGTTTCCACTGTAGTCGGCGCAACAAATCCACAGGTTTGGTGTATGAGTGAAGAAATTGATTTTGTTTTGTCTAATGTGTAAACGTTGATCTTATATCCTGTTATGTAGAAGAAAGCTGTAAATGTTTATATTATATCCTGTTATGTAGAAGAAAGTTGTAACTATTTATTTTATATCTTGTTATGTAGAAGGAAGTTGTAAATGTTTATCTTATATCGTGTTATGTATAAGAGAGCTTACCTAGATATGCTGGAATAGAATTCATTTTTATTATGTAAAAACAAGCAGGAAAAATCCTGATGCAAATGATTATGTAGATTTAGGTGTATTTTGTTTGGATGGGTTTCGATTAACCAAATCTTATTTCCTTTTTTAACTATTTTTCTTGCGGGACGTTGCGTATCAAAAGGGGTACCAAAAGGCCAAGTGCAACTCGGCAAATTTTTTTTTTAGAGCAAATCAAGAACTCGTAGGAAGAAAAAACTAGGAAAGCTGGTAATAACTATGTAATTTTTTTTTTATGGTAGTGCCTCATACTGGCCATCTGTAGAGGCAACTTTAATCGATGGCTTTTACCTTTTATCTTTTATGAGCTTTTTAGATGCATCAAAGAGTAAACATGTAAAATGTGCGATCTGAACTTGAATATATGAAAAACCTAGTATGTATGAGGTAACTCTCTACGAGATCTAAGTAAACGTTTGACTATTAATAAACTAAATAGTGAAAAAAAAATTTATAATATACATTGAAATATACAATGGCTAAACCCTAACTGTAGTATCCTTACGTTAAAAAATGAACATTGCCAAGTTCTCCAAACTGGTTTTAAACATATTACGGATGAAAATGTCCGTTCACGGTCTAATTTAAATAGTGTGAAGTTATTTAGCTATCGAGAATTCGAAGGCTCTTTTTGAGGTCCCACTGTCTGCGTGGGCTTGCTCTGGCGTTTTTCCTCTGCAAAACTCAGGACTTTTTCGTGTAATACCCACCTGCAACTACGATTCAACGATAATATGTGTAGGGTTTGTAAGTTCTGGCGACCAATGCCACTCTCGTTTCCATTCTATTGGAAAACAACTCTTAAATGTAACTCGCCTGGTTTTTGCCTTGTCGGGACCGAGCTTAAACAATATTCCTTAAAGGCTTAAGACTACCCTCGATTTGTAGACAGTAAAATCCTCCTAAATCGTTAAACATGTTAGGTTTTGGAGACTCTTCTAACCGGACGATTCGATAGGAAAACGGTGGACACTTAAAACTTTAACAACATAAAATTTAAGAACTTCAATATTAGTATTCTTCTTACAGCAAACATTAATGGAGGCAGCGACATCATTGGGTCGCCTTAGAAAACACTTAAACCATTAAAAGGACAAGAATTAAAAAATCGTAAAAAAAATAGTCCATTCTTTTACTCAAAAATAATTAAAGACAGAGAGTTCCATTTCGTTAGCCAAACCTCGGTCGTCAGCTTAAGGCCGTTAATTAAAAAAGGGCACCTTACAGTAAGGAGGTCTCATACCCATCTGAAAGTTTCAAGCCTTACCACAGTGAAGGAGATGTTTCTTTAAGCCAGTCTACCACGATGTGGTGTGGGTGCCATGCACCTCCAAAAACCCCAAACTTCTTCCCTTACAAGAAGACACAAGAAGAAAAACCCCTCTCACGGACGAACCATAGGTCAACAGACATCGCCACGAAGGATGATAACATCACTTACAGGAACTACCACCAGCCCGCGCTACCCCATTCCCGCTCCGGATACCTGCGAGAAATTTATAGGGGTTAAATCCCTTTAAGGAAGAAAGTGCAAGCATGAAAATAGAAAGGCAGGTAGCTGAAGCAATGACCAGCTTACGTGAGCTCTTGTGCCGCTTCCCCCTTCTGAAAAAACCTAGAGGAGTTTTTGCACGAGTCTCCCAAGCATTGAGTAGAACAATGAACTCACAGAACCTTCGAGAAGGCTTTTCATCCTTCCAAAAGCCGTGAAGTACTGCTTCTTTAATAGGCATAGTGAAATCATGTGTACCATGCCAGGGCGACACCTCACCACACACTGTGTGAATTTATGAGTTGTGAGTCTCGTAATCATCACGTTTTAATGGAGGCAAGAAAATTCCCAGCCACGCTCGATACCCCTCATGTGCTTCACCCCTTTCACGTGGAAGAATCTCAACCATCCCCGTGGCCCATGACAGCAGGATCGTGGACAGCGTGGAACTCTTCTTGGCAACCCTGTGTCAGCCCTAACACCTTCTGTGATTTTTTTAAAAACTTTGGATAAGGACTGTAAGGTCCGTTTCATTCAAAATAAAAAGCACCGCATTTGGACTTTGGGTTAAACCCATAATACCATAGGTAGGTGGCATGCAAACGTTCCCTTGGGGTGAGCATATTGCTTGGACCATGCTAGTCCCTTGTTTCTTTTGCTTAAACTTCGGACCCTTGTTTTGTTGGGAGGACTTGCCTTTAGAAATTTTGGCCCTTAGGAGTGCTTGGTGCCAAGCGCGGTTGAAGCACCTATCCTTAGAAGAAAAGTGGTCAGCCGAAGCTCTCTAAGTGACATTATCAGCCCTGTGTACCAATCTGTTGTCTATGGAATTTCCCTTGTAAAGCTTTTTTTTATTTCTATATCTTCTAGACATAAAAACCATGAATCAAATTACATTTCATTCCGGACTTGACTAATAAATTTCAGATGAGACTAAACTAACTCTTAATTCCAAGTCCTCACCTCTCACGTATTTTTAGGAAGCTATAATGAGTCACTATGCCTTGTTTTAAAGACTCAAAAAGAAAAAGAAAAGAAAAAAAAAAGGTACATATTTTTGGCAATTTTGGAGGTAGTTCACATAATTTGTAAAGAAATTAGTTTGTACATGTCTATTGGTTATCTTGGTTCATGCATGGTTATGAAAAAAGAATATGTTTTAGTTCCAACCAACAAAAAAAAAATGGACATGTTTTTCATTGTTTAGATAGAATTAAATCAAAATCTTCCCATATAAAATAAAAAATTATAGTTCAATAAACATATGAAAAGGATTTGTATGAACCTTAATATACAGTACTACGAAATGTTTTTCATGCCTTGAGCTTGAGCTCAAGAGGTACAGTTTCTCATTTGGTAGCTTAAATCCCTTTAAGACAAGGTATTTCTTTACTACATTTCAGTTTTTTCAAAATAGAGAGACATTTCAGCTATGTATTTCTTGTATTTAACATG
>LPNX010153686.1:50327-61746 GCA_001517045.1 Pseudotsuga menziesii | reverse complement strand
GCATAAGTCTCGAAAATGGTTCTATCATTTAATTTTAGATTGGCTTGCTTTATGTAAATGTATGCTCGATTGTTTTCGAAACCTTAATTGTGGCATGCTGGTAGATATAAATTTCAATGATCATAACAAATTTTTATCCTTTACTGTGTATGAAATGATGTCACAGGAAATAGGACATTACGAAGTCAAATGTGTATCACCAAGGAGAAATATTTATCCCAGATCAACAAGAAACAAAACAAAATCTATTAAATCTTTGTTTATTGGTTATTTATGTGTTTAGCATAAAATGCTCCTTGAACATTTGTTTTTATTTTTCAAGTTTCACAAGATGTTTATGGAATTATAGATGAAGGAGTTCACTTAATCACCACTACATTTAAGTTTGAGGGGATTTATGTCTCTAGTTCAGAAGGCCAATAAATATATAAAGAGATTTACACTTATGTCATAGACTTATCATTAATACGAAGATTTATGGTTTTAGTCTTAGGTTTAAAATAATTTGTTGAGAAATTCATTTGTATATATCTATTGCTACCTTTTTCAACCCATGGTTATAAACAAACTATATGTTGTAGTTATAACAACTAAAATAAAGGAAATTTCTTCTTGAATGTTTCAATAGAATAAAATAAATTTCATGTCATAAGAAATCAAACCTAAATGTTCAGTAAACACATGTGTGATATTTTTTATGGTCTTAAATACAACACTATTATGAAAAGTTTTCCATGCCTTGAGCTCAAACTATAGTGCCTATCTTTATTTACAAGATTTCATGTTTTTTAAAGCAAAGGGACACTTCCACCATGTGTCTTTTGTTTTGAATTTGTGAGGTTTTAAAATAATTCAAACCTTGATGGCATTTATCTATGCAATCAACCATTGTAAGTGTTTAAATTGTAATCACCTCTTCTGAATGTGTGAAAAATAGCAAGTTGTTAAAAATTAAATTTGGGTAATCATGTGTGTGTGTTAGTTATTTATAATAGCCTCAAAAGAGTTTGATGGATCTAACTGATAGAAGGATGTATGCATTTGGCTCAATAAAATAATGAGATAAGACAAATGTTTAATGAGTTGGATGAATGCAAGAATGGATGCTTGGTGAAGTGATGTCTTTCACAATGAATTCTAAAAATTGTGGCATGTTTTGTATCAAATGTGTAAGGCCTGATTTGTATAGTTGATTATGCTCTTTGACTAATGGTACTTTTAGTTGAAATTTTCCATCATTTTCGCCTCTTCTTCTATCATTTCAATTTAGATTTGACTTTCATCATGTAAATGTTTATGTATGCTCATTGTTTTACAAAGGCCTTCATGGTGATACGAAGCCCTTCATGGTGAAATACTTATAGAGTCTTTCTTTATATTATGTCAGTCTTAATTTTTAAATTATGAATGTTTAATGTATTATTCAATTTTTGATGCTTTTTATATTTTTTAAAAACAATATTTACACAATCACACTATTAAAGCTGATTGATATATGGAAATAGATTCTATTCTTTTTAAAAGGTAAAAAATAAAGCAATGGATTGTATGCCAACCATGTTCTGTAATGTGGTTGTCCTAGACTCAACTTTCTAATAAATTCCAGTATTTAAAGAGGTGGCCTTCTTTCACTGCAATATGTTGGAGAAGTGTAACTTAGAGCTCAAAGTGGAGTAGTTTGAATTTCAATAAGAAAAACATTTAAAATAGTATTTAGTACAGGAAAAAATTTGGAGCATCTATAATCCTAAGTCTATTATGGACGCATAATAAACCTCAAACTGAAGTGATTCTACATTGATTCACATTATTTATTTTTATAAATGATCATTATCTTAATTTTGTTTTTCACAAATGTTTTAATAATATAATATATATATCTGAAAATGAAATAAAAATGATTTGAGTACCATAATAAAATTAAATGTAAAATTTGAGATGTTTGCAAATATATTCATAACACTTAGCATAATACCTCACATGTCTACCATTTATTTCTACAAAATTCAAAACACAATTTATGAAAGATGGCCCCTAAATAATCTTCCGAATTCTTAATTTTTTTCACTCTGATTAAGGTAAGGTGACGATCTGTTATTTTGCATTATCTTTTATGGCTTCTTGTACTTTCTAGACGGAAGGAGCTTCTCTCTTAGATCTACCGGGTCGATCTCACCGAAGTGGTCTTCTGGAATCCAGTCGCCCGTGGCTGGATTTCTCATCCAGAAAGCCTTTTCTTCCTTTTGCACAGGTTCTGCCGCTTTTGAACGCTGCTGCGACCCCACCGGCTGTCCTCCCACCGATGTTGCATAACTTGTCAATTCCCTGCATCAAACCAAGCCAGAGGTCAAAAGAATTATACGTTGACGTTTCTTTATAGTTTCCTTCTGAAATGAACACAAAACCAACGAGCACTACCGGAAACATAACAAAACACACAATACGACTGTTTCATTAAAAAGGTTAGACAAAGTGAAAGTGCATACCGAGTTGGAGTCTTGCCAATGTTGGTTAAAATAGATCTGCTATAAGATAATTTATTACCAGGCACGAACTTTACCATTCTGAAACCGAAAAGAAAACGGGAAATAGATGTAGCGTGTATCGCAAGCAAAAACAGAAGAGAAAGCCAATATCTGTCTTTCGAGTTCAGAGGGAGAGTGTGTTGTTGGATCGTTTTGAGGTAGACTTTGCCTCGGATGCGCTTAGAAGTTGGTTTCTTTTCCATAGCATTCATGAGTAGTTACTTATTCTGGTTTAGTTTGTTTTAAGGTCAAGATTTTATTTGATACCATGGATAATGTCGGCCTCTTCATAATGCCCATCATAATGCCCATTGTATAGGTATGGGAGTGTTTCTTATCTGAGCATTATATTGATATAGGGCAAGGCATTTTAACCCATGCTAAGAATTATGAAAAAAAGTCACACTTCCAATATATTGTTGAGAGATCTTATTTTTACTGGTTTTGGTCTATCGTAAGACTACCTAAATTGATGTATTTTCAAAAATCATTCAAGTATGCTTTGTTATGAAATTCACTTGTAAAAGCTATAAGATCATTAAAGTGCCAAGATATTATATACTTTCTTTAGTATGATACAGGGCATCCAAATTGTCATGTATATAATCAGATTTCAACCTGCACTCTATTTGGAGAAATGGAATGTTTAAGTCACATTCGTCCATTGGCCTGCTATTGAATACCTTAGCTTGCACTACAACTCTGTATGAGGTGGAAGTCTAATTTAACATTTAGAAGTCTTTTGCAGCCATACACATTCACATGAATAACACGAATGAACTAAAATACATCCACAAGCTAGAGGACTGTGAATCTCTCTTCTATCCTCTAATATGCAATTAGCTTTAACATTGTGGAGAGAGGGCTATTCCTTTATATTCTATTCTCTAGAATAAAATGAAAATACATAGAATTTGGTACTCAATATGGTTTTACCTTTAACACCGTGGCTAGAACTACTACTGCATGGCCTCCTAGTTCCTTGGTTAGGCTTTAATATGAACTCTAATTACTGTTCCATCGCCTCCCTCCTTGGTTGTGCTCTAATATTAACTCTCTAATTATTGCATAGCTATGGAACACTAAAATACCATAAAATGGAACCCATTCCCTTCTAACTATCTCATATTCAACATTGCCAGAAAACCTTACAGAATTAGCTTCACTATCTGTAGACTCATCAAATCATTATTAGGGTTAGTATTTTAGAGCCTTCACATTGTTCTTTAAATTCAGTGCACATGACTAGTTCCACATTTGTGGGAAATCGTAGAGGGCATTCAATTCACTCACTTCCATTGATTTCAAGTGCATAGGTGTATTTGGGAAATGCATAACTTCCTCACCGAATCTCATTGTGGAGATACTTGCATAGTTGGAAGGTTCTTTATGTGTAGTATATCGAATTTTTGTCTTCGATGTAGTCTAGACAAAAAGTGTCCAACTCCAGCTCTAGAAACGGATCTAGAAAGTTTCCTAAGGTCTTTTGTTCCAATCCTAGAAAAAGGGACATGCCCTCGATGTAGTCTAGACAAAAGGTGTCCAACTCAAGCTCTAGTAACGCATCTAGAAAGTTTCCTAAGGTATTTTGTTCCAATCCTCGAAAAAGGGACATGCCCCAAAAACTCGGAAATACATCCCAATTCATCAGGTCATTCCTCCAAGAAATCACTGAAAGACGTCACAAATTATATATTGAATCAATTATCGGGTCATTGCTTCTTAAATTGTATATATAGAGAAACTTGTGATGTCCACTCAATTTAACTATGGATTTGGATTATGTTTCATTGTGTCTAGTGTGGATAATATTTTGTTCCCTAGGATTTTATTCAATTTCAATAGTGGCCCAGACACTATATTGCTTTACATTGCTTGAACAAAATATATTCCCACCATATAGTTTTAATACATTACCATACAGAGGTAGTAACGATACTCCAACATTTGGTTCGCTCTGGGTAGAGCTTAAAACGTTCCAATCAAATTCTTTTTTCCCTCTTTCCAAGCACCTAACAATAGTCTTTTAGGGAAGATGCATATGTCTAGAATTATAGGGGAGGGCATTCTATCAACCACAACTAAATTCATGTTTAAGGAAAATTATGTCTGTATTTTTTAACAAGGTTACATAGAAAAAGAAACTCCCACTAGTTGTCGTTGCTAACAGTATATATGTATTTATATGTATTTAATGTTAGATTGAAATAATTTGTAAAGAAATTAGTTTGTACATGTCTATTGGTTATCTTGGTTCATGCATGGTTATGAAAAAAGAATATGTTTTAGTTCCAACCAACAATAAAAAAATGGACATGCTTTTCATTGTTTAGATAGAATTAAATCAAAATCTCCCCATATAAAATAAAAATATATAGTTCAATAAAAATATGAAAAGGATTTGTATGAACCTTAATATACAGTACTACGAAATGGTTTTCATGCCTTGAGCTTGAGCTCAAGAGGTACAGTTTCTCATTTAGTAGCTTAAATCCCTTTAAGACAAGGTATTTCTTTACTACATTTCAGTTTTTTCAAAATAGAGAGACATTTCAGCTATGTATTTCTTGTATTTAACGTGTGAACATTAAAAAAGACCTAGGCAAAGAAAAAGGAGAGCATACTGTGTAGGCAGGATGCTGCTGAGTATGCTGGGCAAGAGGACTCTGCAGTGAGTACTTGTTGTGGGCAAGATCACCATGTATGATCGAATCTTTGAGTCGTGGAGTTAGCGGTCCCGACTGTCTTCTCGGAGGTTTGGTTCGGGGGTGAGTAAGAGGCAAGGGAGCTGAACCTAGTCTATGGCTGGGAGGAATGTGGTTGTTTCCACTGTAGTCGGTGCAACAGATCCACAGGTTTGGTGTATCAGTGGAGAAATTTATTTTGTTCTGTCTAATGTGTAAACGTTGATCTTATATCCTGTTATGTAGAAGAAAGCTCTAAATGTTTATTTTATATCTTGTTATGTAGAAGAAAGTTGTAACTGATTATTTTATATCCTGTTATGTAGAAAGAAGCTGTAAATGTTTATCTTATATCATGTTATGTATAAGAGAGCTAACCTGGATATGCTCGGATAGAATTCATTTTTATTATGTAAAAACGAGCAGGAAAAATCCTGATGCAAATGATTATGTAGATTTAGGTGTATTCTGTTTGGTTGGGTTTGGATTAACGAAATCTTATTTCCTTTTTTAAACTATTTTTCTTGCGGGAAGTTCGGTATCGAAAGGGGTACCAAAACGCCAAGTGCAACCGGGCAATTTTTTGTTTAGAGCAAATCAAGAACTCGTAGGAAGAAAAAACTAGAAAAGCTGGTAATAACTATGTAATTTTTTTTTTTATGGTAGCGCCTCATACCGGCCATCTATAGAGGCAACTTTAATGGTTGGATTTTATGAGCTTTTTAGATGCATCAAAGAGTAAACATGTAAAATGTGTGATCTCAACTTGAATATATGAAAAACCTAATATGTATGAGGTAACTGTGTGCGAGATCTAAGTAAATGTTTGACTATTAATAAATTAAATAGTGAAAAAAAAAACATTATAATATACATTGAAATATAAAATGGCTAAACCCTAACCGTAGTATCCTTACGCTAAAAAATGAACATTGCCGACTTGTCCAAACTTGTTTAAAACATATTATGGATGAAAATGTCCGTTCATAGTCTAATTTAAACAGTGTGAAGTTATTTAGCTATCTAGAATTCGAAGGCTCTTTTTCAGGTCGCACTGTGTGCGTGGGCTTGCTCTGGCATTTTTCCTCTGTAAAAAACTCAGGACGTTTTCATGTAATACCCACCCACAACTACGATTCAACGATAATATCTGTAGGGTTTGTAAGCTGTGGCGACCAATGCCACTCTCGTTTCCATTCTATTGGAAAAACAACTCTTAAATGTAACTCGCCTCGTTTTTCCCTTGTCGGCACCGGGCTTAAACAGGATTCCCTAAAGGCTTAAGACTACCCTCGATTTGCAAATAGGAAAATCCTCCTAAATTGTTAAACATCAAAGGGTTTGGAGACTCTTCGAACCTGACGATTCGATAGGAGATCAGTGGCTACTTAAAACTTTAACAACATAAAATTTAAGAACTTCAATATCAATATTCTTCTTACAGCAAACATTAATGGAGGTAGTGACATCATTGGGTCGCCTTAGACAACACTTAAACCATTAAAAGGACAAGAATTAAACAATCGTAAAAAAAAACAGTCCATTCTTTTACAAAGAGTTCCATTTCGTTAGCCGAACCTCGGTCGTCAGATTAAGGCCATTAATTAAAAAAGGGTGCCTTCCAGTAAGGAGGGCTCACAGCTGTCCGCCAGTCTCAAGCCTTACCACAGTGAAGGAGATGTTAATTTAAGCCAGTCTTCCATGATGCGGCGTGGGTGGGATGCACCTCCAGAAACCCCAAACTTATTCCCTTACAAGCAGACACAAGAAGAAAAACCCCTCTGATGGATGGACCGTAGGTCAACAGACATCGCCACGAAGGATGATAACATCAATTACCTGAACTGCCACCCGCCTGAGCTACCCCATTGCCACTCCCAATACCTGCGAGAAATTTACAGGGGTTAAATCCCTTTAAGGAAGAAAGTGCAAGCATGAAAATAGAAACGCAGGTAGCCGAAGCAACGACCATCTTACGTGAGGTGATAGGGTTCGGGCTATGAGCTCCTGTGCCGCTTCCCCCTTCTGAAAAACCCGAGAGGATTTTTTGCACCAGTCTCCCAAGTGTAAGGATTTTCATCCTTCCAAAAGCCCCGAAGTACTGCTTCTTTAAGAAGCATAGTGAAAGCATGTGTACCATGCCACGGTGACACCTCACCGCAGAGTGTGTTAATTTATGAGCTGCGAGTCTCGTAATCATCACGTTTTGACGGAGGAAAGAAAATTCCGAGCCATGTTGGATACCCCTCTTGTGCTTCACCACTTTCAGGTGGAAGAATCTCAATCATCGTCGTGGCCCATGATAGCAAGATCACCGACAACGTGGAACTCTTCTTGGGAACCCTGCGTCAGCCATAACACCTGCTATGATTTTTTTTAAAACTTTGGATAGGGACTGTAAGGTCCGTTTCATTCAAAATAAAAAGCACTGCATTTGGACTTTGGGTTAAGCCCACAATACCGTAGGTAGGTGGCATGCAAACCTTCCCTTGGGCCGAGCATATTGCTTGGACCATGCTAGTCCCTTGCTTCTTTTGCTTAAACTTCAGACCCTTCTTTTGTTGGTTGGACTTGCCTTTAGAAATTTTGGCCCTTAGGAGTGCTTGGTGCCAAGCCCGGCTGAAGCACCTGCCATAAGAAGAAAAGTGGTCAGCCGAAGCTCTGTAAGTGACATTATCAGCCCTGTGTACCAATCTGTTGTCTATGGAATTTCCCTTGTAAAGCTTTTTTTTATTTCTAGACATAAAAACCATGAATCAAATTACATTTCATTCCGGGCTTGACTAATAAATTTTAGATGAGACTAAACTAACTCTTAATGCCAAGGCCTCACCTTTCAGGTATTTTTAGGAAGCTATAATGAGTATATGCCTTGTTTTAAAGATGCAAAAAAAGAAAGAAAGAAAAAAGGTACATATTTTTGGCAATTTTGGAGGTAGTTCACATATGGTATCAGAGCACAAGATTCAGCCCTGTAGCCGGATGGGCGCACTTCGTTTCCTGTTTTTTTTTTTTTTTTTTATATGAATGCAAGGTTTGAAAACACTCTAACATTTATCGGCCTGTTGTGTTGTAGATCCACAGATCCACCGGTTGTTGTTATCTAGATCGATTGCAGGATTTTTCATGGCCTCTCCGGTGGAGAATGAAAACCAACCAGAAAATCTGGAACAAGTACCATCGATCACACAACGAGCAGCAGAACATTCTGAGGCTAGTCAAGTACTGCAACTAATGAGGCACTTAATTGTGGAGATACAGAGCTATAAGGAAAACAATGAACAGCTAAAAGGGAGCAGGAAAAACAACAAGAGATTAATGAAATCCTGTTGCAAAGTCTGCACGAGAAAAACAATGGGAAGGAGCCTCGAATTGAAACCAGGAAAGGTCCTGAAAGGGAGGAAAGTGCCAAAAGAAAGGATATTTCATCTAACGAGACCCAGAACTCTAAAAATCAGGTCAAAACTAGCGGAAAGAGAAAGGTCGATCACCTGGAAGGTGATGTAAGATCCCCCTCAAACCTTGAAGACCTAAGAGCGACTACAACTCGTGAAAATAGACAATAAATCATAAATGCATCCTCAGGGAATAAAAAAAAAACCCTCACAAGAATGAGGTCACTCCCACCCCCAAGTAAGCAAAGGCACTTGCGACATTCTAACATTATTATAAATGAAGAACCATTATATGTGCGACGGAGATAATACATTTGAGAGATGTATTTTCTTTTATATCTAGAACATGTGATGTTACCTAAAATTGGGACATCACCTAGTGAAACAAATCGCCTACATATATAACATTATATGTAGAACACTACTTTTATAATAAAGAATATTATATATATATATCTATATAGATATAGATATATACTGGAGATATATATATAAGTGGAACATCTAAGTTGCATATAATCATGGAAATATGCATGGTAATGTAAACCTCCTACAGACATACATTATATGTAGCCTGTACATATAATAGTGCATCTAAATATATATATAACGGATTCCTATCTATAACTGTGATATATATATATATTGTTGAACGCAAAACTATCACAGCATTACAAGGTAATGCAAACATACGTTATATGGAGAGGGTACATGAAATAGTGAATCTATATATATAGATATATATATATATATATAATAATGGTCGGATTTTGTTTGGTTTACATTGCAATGTACCTTTTGATCTGAACCAAACCGAAATGGCCTAACTCTCTGTGAGTTGTAGAGGATCCTTGGTTTTTTCTTTTAAATCGATTTGCATAGTGATTGGATGGAATCCTTTTTTACTTTTTTTTTAATTGATCTCATGGGTGATTGGTGAACCGCTTATGTACAAAGGATAGGTAATTTAGTTTTGCCATAGGTTTATTTCACTTGCACATATCTCGAATGCTATTCCGTATTTTTACCTACCAGATTTATTCAGATGCTAAGTTTAAGATCTGAAGATAATACCCGTTGTTGCCAGCTTTACCATACTTTTAAGATGTGAATATTACGGCCTTTGCTTCCAGCTTTGCCACACATTTAAGATCTGAATATTTCTCCCTCTGTTGCCATCTTTGCCATACTTTTAAGATCGGAAGATTACGCCCTCTACTGCCATACTTTTAATACTTGAAGATTCGCCCTTTGCTTCCAGCTTTAACAAGCGGTTAAGATCTGAAGCGAATGCCTCCTTTTGTTAGCATTTCTCACATGGCAAAGATCTGGAAATATTTTGCCACCATTTGGTTTTTTGGATAAACTATTACTGCAATTGGACATAGTACAGGTCCAATCTTTGATGGATTAAACATTTTAATATTGTATGTGGTTATATTTTTTTTATGGGGAGAATGAAGACATAATTAATTCTTTCAACCGAAAACACAAGTTCTTATTCATGCTTTGATTTTGGCCCGAATTAAGGATAGATTAGGCTTGCAGGAAGGAATTAATGACTACTAAACCTTGACTGTAGTGACCATTTAATGCCTGAACAGTCGCCAGGTTTTGATTAGCATCAAATTTTGCATGACAGGTGCAATGGCAAGGATATATTTAGAAAATCTGGTTGAAATGAGGGGAGAGCATGGTCTCCCCATTAAATAAGCAATTTATTTATATGAAGGAGGAGGGCACTGGAAAAAAACACACACCAGCTCGGCATCTCGTTGAGAATTTTGTTTTGTGTGAGGTGGAAAAACTTAGTGACGGACAAGGGTTGTTAGCGGGAGTATCTTGGGTGTTGCTGCGGGAGTATCTTGGGTGTAGAGGTTGATGAAGTTATGCTGCACCTGAAGCATGAATGCTCTGCCGGGAACAAGCCTTCCCCATAACGATGTCGAGAGGAATAGAGGCCGCCTGGAACCTGCGATTTGTGGAAGGTATGACAAAAGTTTCATTTGGCTATGTGTAGTATATATTTTATATACAACAAGTACTCTGTATTTTAGTTTTGGGGATCCCATCTTACAGATCTGGGATCGCATAACCTAGAAGGTGACTCGCAACTGTAACGGCTGAACTTTTACAGCGTCCCCAAGAGACCTTCATTGGAAGAGTATAGCGTAGTTCTCATGACCTAATTAAATCCGGCACATTGAATGTGGCGAGCGCCCTAGCTCTAACTAGTGTCATGAAATCCCTTCAATTTTAATTCTGATCAGACATCGAGTTGTTTTGTGCCTGCGTTTTTGATTTATTCCTCGTTGTTTATTTGACGTGGTAGGGTATAGTAGATCGATGTCACCCTTTGAAGCTCCATTACAGACTGGTTAAGTCGTATGACGCCCTTTCTCATTTGAAACTTCCAGGTTCCTTAATGTTCCTGGTTCTCTAATTATCCTTTTTCGATAGAGATAAAAATTATGATGATCATGAGAGTTTGAGTTAATGTTATTACTCATTCTTTGCTTGGAAGAGGCACAGCCTTGAAGGAAATATAGTTTCGTTAGCTTTGTGTAGTTGCCTTGTATACGCGCTGCCTTTGTTCACCTTGAACTAGCACATCCGTCAGGAAACCACATCTCAGCACATACCCCAGTCTCTCCACCGCTATTTCACTCGATTCGGTCAGAACTTTCGATGGGCGGTTTCTCAGAGTTGCGTGTTGCCTAAAAACCGAGCCATTGTAGGTTATGATGCTGGGATTGTGTTGATTGTTGTCTTTCTAAGAGATATATTTTTACCCAAAAAGGAAAAAAACCAAATC
>LPNX010153686.1:10292-50065 GCA_001517045.1 Pseudotsuga menziesii | reverse complement strand
AATTATAAAGAATGATGGTAAGAGGTGTTACCTTATGAATTGAATATTGTTTAAAAATGATTGAGTTGGGTGATAGCATTTTCTTAAGGCTGAATTATTGCGTGGGGAATATATATAAATATATAACTATGTGAGTATATTAATCCATGTGCCTACTCATGTATGGGAATGCGAAATCAATTTATATGGGAATGTGAGTTAAATTTGTAGGATTCATTACTCTGTGCCTACAGGAATGGATGATTGAAAATTAATAACTATAACGACTACAGATATTGTGCCTTATGTGGTAAAGAGACAAATAATTTGTAGTACCGCTGCTGGTATGGTTTGCATTGTACATGGTTAGGATTTCATTATTCATGTTGGTTTACAGCCAAGTTCCTCATGTGTCTAAGGTACTGTAAATGCTTTTACAAGCTGTCATAAAGAAAGGCAATTTTCAGTTGCAAGTATCTCTGCGAAGAGATTTGAGGCAAGGTAAACCGGCCATGAATGCGGTTGTACCATGACAATGTAATTACTCTCTAATAAGCAATAAAAGAAAGCAAATTGGTGGACGTAGCCTCGTGGATGAGGTGAACCACGTGAATTGTTGTCTTGTCTTTGTTGTCTTGTCTTTGGTTACCTTGGTTACCTTAGATATCGTTTTATGTTTTAGTGTATGCTCAATGCTTAACAATGTTTAATGTTGGGTGCATGGGTTATGAATTACCTTTTGAATAGCGTGTAAGGTTTTCTCTGATTTTGTGGTAGGTAGGGTATTTTCCAATTATGTGATTTTTATACTCAAGAGTTTAACATGCTGTGTTTTGGATAGTGTACCAGGAAAAATGTTAATTCCCATATCACCAAATTGCATTGAGATATACAAAGTTCGTTACAATAATTGTGTGATCCCTTTTCAGATTAAAGTCTCAATAACCAAGAGTCGAGTTAAGGGGGTATTAAGAACTCATATTTAATCCTTCATGTACTTGCATAAGACTTAAGGGTGTGTCATAACGTTATCTATTGAGTGGCTTAGCATGTAGAAAACTAAATCAAAAATAAAATATGGCAATTTGAGAAGTGGGCAGATTCCTGCTAGTGCAGCTTATACTGATTGGTTGATAAATACTAATTAATATGTGTCTCATGGCTGACACTTCACTAAGACCATTTATTACAAATATTAGACTAACACTCTTCAATGAATTTTTTGTACATGTGATCCTGTGGTTGCCGACAGAACGTAATACTGTAAAAGATAATAAAATTGTCACTGTTAACTTACTATTTTGTGGATTGGTTAACATGTCATTTTGGGGCATTATGAAGATGACATGTTGAGAATTACTCTAAAAAGGAATTCTTAAATTGATTGTTTTTCTTTCATGTACATGGTTCTGACATATTAGATATGAAATCTCCTGTAAATTTTTCCGCTAACAGGTTGGACCCATTTGTAGTACTAAAAAAACGAAAATTTCCCCTTTTTCTGCACTCATTAGTAGCAAGGGATAAGAGGGACACTACAGGTGAATTCAAGAAGATCAAACCCACTAGTTTCGACCGGGAGTCTAAAACAGGAGAAGAAGCAGAGGCATGGCTGTTGGAAATCAAGAAGTATTTTCAGATCTACAACTATTTGAGTAACATGAAAGTGTGAATGGGAATTTATAATCTGAAGGGCAAGGCTAGTATTTGGTGGCAGGACCTCAAGATCTCACAGGGACTCAAGGAAAAGACTATGGAGTGGGCATAATTCAAAAGATTGTTTAAAAAATAGTACTTATCCGAGAATTACTATGAAAGAAAAACTAAATAATTCTATGAGTTAAGACTCGGCTCGATGAACATGGAAGAGCTCATTAACAAATTCTTGGACCTACTAAGGTTTTTACCCTATATTAAGGAAGAAAAGGTGAAGGTACAGAGATTCCTAAGCTGCTTGCTGCAGGCTTACAAGGACAGGATCGAATTCGAGAACCCGAAGACACTGGCTGAGGTACTAAGGAAAGCCCGGCTGTGTTATGAGCAGTACAAGCAGCGGAACGACTCATTCAGAACATAGAAAGATAGGAAACCTGAAAGGTTCAGCCAGCAGAAAAAGGGGTTCAGACCATCACCGTACAAGAACAACCAGAGAAATACCCTAGGAGGCCCTTACACTAAAAGCGGACCACCGTTGCCAAGATACGCAAAACCAGCCAGTCTCGGGGTGAAAGGGACTGACAAGGCATTTAGAGAAACCCTGACCTTATCGGAGTGTGATGGACCCCATCTGAAGAGACACTGCCCACACCTCACAGGGGCTAGTAATACCTTGCATAGCATACAAGAAGCATCGACAGTTGGCGAAATTAGCAAGAGTTTCCAATGCATTAATGCGGCCTTAGAAGACCGACAAGCCGACCATCACTCTACTATAGTGGAAATCGAAGGTATTGTTTTGAACCATGCTATATCTGTGTTAATTGATCTAGGAGCTACGTTGAGTTACATTTCTCCAAGGATGGTGGAACTCTGCCAACTAGGTAGAGAAAAAGATGTAAGACCATGGTGGGTTCATTTGGCCACCGGGGTAAAAAGGAAGGTAAAAGATTGTGTTTCTAACTGCGAAATTTAGTTGCAGGACCATAAAACTAAAATTGACCTGAATATCTTACCCTTGGGATCATATGACATGATCAATGGAATGGATTGGTTAGAAAATAACAAGGTAGTGCTGAACTATTATGAAAAGAGCTTTACCTACATTGACGAAGACCAAGTCCTTTGAACAGTAAGAGGGTTGCCCAAACTAGTCTCGGTAAGACAAATTTCAGCCATGCAGCTAAAGAAATGCTTGAAGAAAGGTTGTAAACTCTTTGCTTTTAAGCTTACCAACTTGCTCCTAAACAAAAACCAGACCTCTCTAAAGCAACACCCGGTTATAGAGGATTTTCCTGATGTGTTCCCTAAGGAGATACCCAGCTTTCCCCCTCGAAGGGAGATTGATTTCTCTATTGAGTTACTACCTGGATCCGCACCAGTGTCAAAGGTGCCTTATCAGATGAGCATTCCAGAGCTAACTGAACTAAAGATTCAGTTGCAGGAACTGCTGGAAAAGGGGTACATTAGACCTAGTGTGTCCCCTTCGGGTGGACCGGTCTTGTTCGTTAAAAAGAAGGACGGGACTTTAAGACTCTGTATTGACTACCGAAACCTAAACAAGGTAACCATAAAGAACAAGTATTCCCTGCCTAGAATTAATGACCTATTTGATCAAGTAGGAGGGGAAAGGGTATTTTCTAAGCTGAACTTACATTCTGGCTACCATCAGATCTGTATAAAGGGTGAGGACATAAACAAAACCGCTTTCAGAAACCGCTATGGACATTACGAATTTGTAGTAATCCCTTTTGGCTTAACCAATGCCCCTGCCACTTTCATGTTCCTGATGAATGGCATATTTAACAAGTATCTCGATCAGTTTGTACTGATTTTCATCGATGACATCTTGATTTATTCTAAAAACCAAGAAGAGCATCAGCATCATTGAAGGACAGTATTGCAGACCCTAAGGGAGCACCAACTGTATGCCAAATTGGAAAAGTGTGAATTCTTTAAGACTATAATCCAGTACTTGGGACATGTCATATCCGAGGAAGGAATTGCAATGGACCCCAAGAAAATTCCAGCCATATTCGATTGGCCAGTACCTAAGGACGTGGCTGATATCCGGTCATTTATGGGACTCACCGGCTATTATAGGAGATTTATAGAGGGGTTTTCCAAAATTGCTTACCCCATTACTTTCTTACAGAAGAAGGGGGTGAAGTTCACTTGGACCTCCAGATGTCAAGAAAGCTTTGACCAACTTAAAGAGTTACTGAGTGGTTACTGACTAGGGACCTAGTCATAAAGGTAGCTATTCGCCTTAAAAATTGCATTGTCTGTACCGATGCCAGTTTAGAAGGAGTAGGAGGGGTGTTATCCCAAGAAGGACATGTGGTCTGTTACGAATCATGCAAGTTGAAAGAACATGAACGTAATTATGTGGTCCATGACTTAGAACTGGCCGTGCTGGTGCATGCCCTAAAAATATGGGGGCACTACCTGCTGGGAAGGAAATTTCTGCTACTAACAGATAACACATGTGTGAAAAAGTTATTCACACAGTCCGGACTAAACGCTCGACAAGCAAGGTGGTTGGCCTTCCTCAGCAAGTTCGACTTCGAGGTAAAGCACATAAAAGGTAAGGAAAATAAGGTTGTGGATGCCTTGAGTCAAAGGACTCATGTTATTAGTAAGTTAACCTCGAGCTAGCCCAGGAGTGACCTCTCGGACAGGGTCAAGGCAGCAAGTACTCAGGACAGTAACTATATTGAATTACTCAGTAAGATACAGAATCTCGAGATAAAACTGGACAGGGCAGCTTTTAAGATTGACGAAAAAGGTTTTATTTGGTTTAAGGCTAGGTTGTACATACCTAATGTGTTAGAAGTCAAATTGTTGATCATGAATGAGATGCACAAACCTCCTTTTGCAGGCCATCCAGGGTACCAAAAGATGGTAACTGCCCTGAGGAAGCAGTTCTTTTGGCCCAGTTTAAAAATGGATGTAATTGAATATCTATCCAAATGCATAAAATGCCAGCAAGTTAAGATAGAATATGGACATCCAGCCGGATTGTTGCAACCTCTGCTGATACCCCGGTGGAAATGGGAGATCATATCCTTAGATTTCATCACTGGTCTGCCAAAAACACAGAAACAACATGACTCTATCATGGTGGTGGTGGACAAATTAAGCAAATCTGCTCATTTTATCCCAGTAAAATCCACACATAAGGCAGCTGATATCGCTGAAATATTTCTAAAAGAGATATTCTGACTACATGGCGTACTAAAAATGGTAATATCAGACAGGGATGTGAAATTTACATCCAACTTCTAGAAGTCCTTATTTGCAGGATTAGAAACCCGGATTAACTTTAGCACCAGTTATCATCCAAAGATAGATGGGAAAACATAACGTACTAATTAGACCATCGAAAACATGTTAAGGATGTATGTCATGAAAAGACCCACTCAGTGGGAAAACTACCTGCACCTGGTAGAGTTCGCCTATAATAACGATTATCAGGCCTCAGCAAAAATGAGTCCATTTGAAATACTACATAGGAGGAAGTGTAATACCCCTATCAGTTGGGATAAGCCTATGGATCGTGTGCTAATTGGACTTGAACTGTTACAGGAGATGGAGCAAATAGTTCGTGAAGTACAGAAGAACCTGAAAGCAGCTCAAGAAAGGCAAAAGCATTACGCTGATAAAAAAATAAAGCACAAGGAATATTGTGTAGGCGATCACGTGTACCTATGGGTCAAACCGAATAAGAGTTCCCTCAAACTCGGGAGCTGTAAGAAATTGGCTCCAAGATTTTGTTGACCCTTCTAAGTCCTAGAGAGAATTGGGCCTGTAGCTTACAAGCTGGCCCTGCCTATTCATTTAAAGATACAAAATGTTTTCCATGTTTCATTGTTAAAAAAATATATATATGACTCAACTCACATTATCGATTGGAATGTGGTACAGGTGGAACCCGAAGGAGAGTTCAGGGTGGAACCTGCACACATTCTAGACAGGAAAGAGACGCTGCTTCAGAACCGAGTCATCGCTCAGGTAAAGGTGCAATGGAAGCACTTTAACCCCGAGGAGGCAACCTGGGAACTAGAGGACGTAATGTGAATAAAGTACCCTAGTTTGTTTGTCGAACCAATAAATGAAGAACACTGAGGACAATGTTTAAAATAAGGGGGTGTGGATGTAATACCCCCGGACAGTTTCCTATTTGAATGGTATTATTTTAATTTCTATTTCAGCATAATAAGTTATGGCGGTTAATGACCCAGCCAATGAGTCCGGGGAGGACTGATGTAATAAACACCTTGTGAGTTTTGACAGTGATTTATTATAAATATATATACATATTATGCATGTGGCGAGTATAGTGGAAGCAGCCAGGTTAAAAGAGGAAACCTACAGAAGACAGTGTGGACAAGGACCAGCTAACTCCATGGACTAATTAATGAAGTGTCAGATGTGCAGAAAATTAGCACAGACACATCCCTGGAAAAAGGGGGATTACCATTAAGACCTGGGAATTCCGGGAAGGAAGGGGAGAGGGCTAATGGGCAAAGGCCTAGGCAAAGAAAAAGGAGAGCATACGGTGTAGGCAGGATGCTGCTGAGTATGCTGGGTAAGATAAATCTGCAGAGAGTACTTGCTGTGGGTAAGATCGCCATGTATGATTGAATCTTTGAGTCCTGGAGTTAGGGGTCCTGGCTGTCTTGTGGGAGGTTTGGCTTGGGGGTGACTAGAAGGCAAGGGAGCTGAACCTAGTCTACGGCTGGGAGGAACGTGGCTGTTTCCACTGTAGTCGGCACAACAGATCCATAGGTTTGGTGTATGAGTGAAGAAATTGATTTTGTTCTGTCTAATGTGTGAACGTTGATCTTATATCCTGTTATGTAGAAGAAAGCTGTAAATGTTTATTTTATATCCTGTTGTGTAGAAGAAAGCTGTAACTATTTATTTTATATCCTGTTATGTAGAAGGAAGCTGTAAATGTTTATCTTATATCCTGTTATGTATAAGAGAGCTAACCTGGATATGCTGTAATAGAATTCATTTTTATTATGTAAAAATGAGGAGAAAAATCCTGATGCAAATGATTATGTAGGTTTAGGTGTATTCTATTTGGATGGGTTTCGATTAACCAAATCTTATTTCTTTTTTTAACTATTTTTCTTGCGGGACATTGGGTATCAAAAGGGGTACCAAAAGGCCAAGTGCAACTAGGAAATTTTTTTTTTTAGAGCAAATCAAGAACTCTTAGGAAGAAAAAACTAGAAAAGCTAGTAATAACTATGTAATTTTTTTTAATGGTAGCGCCTCATACCGGCCATCTGTAGAGGCAGCTTTAATGGATGGCTTTTACCTTTTATCTTTTATGAGCTTTTTAGATGCATCAAAGAGTAAACATGTAAAATGTGCGATCAAAACTTGAATATATGAAAAACCTAATATGTATGAGGTAACTCTGTGCGAGATCTAAGTAAACGTTTGACTATTAATAAATTAAATAGTGAAAAAAATAATTATAATATACATTGAAATATACAATGCCTAAACCCTAATCGTAGTATCCTTACGCTAAAAAATGAACATTGCCGACTTCTCCAAACTGGTTTAAAACATATTAAGGATGAAAATGTCCGTTCATGGTCTAATTTAAATAGTGTGAAGTTATTTCGCTATCGAGAATTCGAAGGCTCTTTTTCAGGTCCCACTGTCTGCGTGGGCTTGCTCCAGCGTTTTTCCTCTGCAAAATTCAGGACGTTTTCGTGTAATACCCACCCGCAAATACGATTCAATGATAATATGTGTAGGGTTTGTAAGTTGTGGCGACCAATTCCACTCTCGTTTCCGTTCTGTTGGCAAAACAACGCTTAAATGTAACTCACCTAGTTTTTCCCTTGTCAGCACCGGGCTTAAACAGGATTCCTTAAAGGCTTAAGACTACCCTCTATTTGTAGATAGGAAAATCCTCCTAAATATTTAAACATGGTAGGGTTTGGAAACTCTTCTAACCGGACGATTCGATAGGAGATCCGTGGCTACTTAAAACTTTAACAACATAAAATTTAAGAACTTCAATATCAGTATTCTTCTTCCAGCAAACATTAATGGAGGCAGCAACATCATTGGGTCGCCTTAGACAGCACTTAAACCATTAAAAGGACAAGAATTAAACAATAGTAAAAAAAAACAGTCTATTCTTTTACACAAAAATAATTAAAGACAGAGAGTTCCATTTCGTTAGCCAAACCTCGGTCCTCGGGTTAAGGCCGTTAATTAAAAAAGGGTGCCTTACAGTAAGGAGGTCTCATAGCCGTCCTCAAGTCTCAAGCCTTACCATAGTGAAGGAGACGTTACTTTAAGCCAGTCTACCACGACGTGGCGTGGGTGACATGCACTTCCAGAAACCCCAAACTTCTTCCCTTACAAAGAGACACAAGAAGAAAAACCCCTCTGACGGACGAACCACAGGTCAACAGACATCGCCACGAAGGATGATAACATCACTTACCGGAACTGCCACCCGCCCGCGCTACCCCATTCCCGCTCCGGATACCTGCGAGAAATTTACAGGGGATAAATCTCTTTAAGGAAGAAAGTGCAAGCATAAAAATAGAAAGGCAGGTAGCCGAAGCAACGACTAGCTTACCTGAGCTCTTGTGCCGCTTCGCCCTTCTGAAAAAACCAAGAGGAGTTTTTGCACCAGTCTCCCAAGAGTTGAGTAGAACAATGAACTGACAGAGCGTTCGAGAAGGCTTTTCATCCTTCCAAAAGCCGTGAAGTACTGCTTCTTTAAGAAGCATAGTGAAAGCATGTGTACCATGCCAGCGTGACACCTCACCACAGACTTTGTGAATTTATGAGTTGTGAGTCTCTTAATCATCATGTTTTGATGGACGCAAGAAAATTCCCAGCCACGCTGGTTACCCCTCTTGTGCTTCACCACTTTAAAAATTAAATCTGGGTAATTATGTGTGTTACTTATTTATAATAGCCTCAAAAGAGTTTGATGGATCTAACTCCTAGAATGATGATGTATGCATTTGGCTCAATAAAATAATGAGATAAGACAAATGTTTAATGAGTTGGATGAATGCAAGAATGGATGCTTGGTGAAGTGATGTCTTTCACAATGAATTCTAAAAATTGTGCCATGTTTTGTATCAAATGTGTAAGGCCTGATTTGTATAGTTGATTATGCTCTTTGACTAATGGTACTTTTAGTTGAAAGTTTGCATCATTTTCACCTCTTTTTCTATCATTTCAATTTAGATTTGACTTTCATCATGTAAATGTTCGTGTATGCTGATTGTTTTACAAAGGCCTTCATGGTGATAAGAAGGCCTTCATGGTGAAATACCGATAGAGTCTTTCTTTATATTATATCAGTCTTAATTTTTAAATTATGAATGTTTAATGTATTATTCAATTTTTGATGTTTTTTATATTTTTTAAAAACAATCTTTACACAATCACACTAGTAAAGCTGATTGATATATCAAAATAGATTCTATTCTTTTTAAAAGGTAAAAAACAAAGCAATGGATTGTATGCCAACCATCTTCTGTAATGTAGTTGTCCTAGACTCAACTTTCTAATAAATTCCAGTATTTAAAGAGGTGGGCTTCTTTCACTGCAATTTGTTGGAGAAGTGTAACTTAGAGCTCAAAGTGGAGTAGTTTGAATTTCAATAAGAAAAACATTCAAAATAGTATTTGGTACAGGAAAAATTTTAGAGCATCTATAATCCTAAGTCTATTATGGACGCATAATAAACCTCAAACTGAAGTGATTCTACATTGATTCACATTATTTATTTTTATAGATGATCACTATTTTAATTTTGTTTTTCAATATCTGAAGAAGAAATAAAAATGATTTGAGTACCTTAATAAAATTAAGTGTAAAATTTGAGATGTTTGCAAATATATTCATAACACTTAGCATAATGCCTCACATGTCTACCATTTATTTCTACAAAATTCATTTCTACAAAATTCAGAAAACAATTTATGAAAGATGGCCCCTAAATAATCTTCCGAATTCTTAATTTTTTTTACTCTGATTAAGGTAAGGTGACGATCTGTTATTTTGCGTTATCTTTTATGGCGTCTTGTACTTTCTAGACGGAAGGAGCTTCTCTCTTAGATCTACCGAGTCGATCTCACCGAAGTGGTCTTCTGAAATCCAGTCGCTGGTGGCTGGATCTCTCATCCAGAAAGCCTTTTCTTCCTTTTGCACAGGTTCTGCCACTTTTGAATGCTCCTGCGACCACACGGGCTTTCCTCCCACTGACGTTGCATAACTTCTCAATTCCCTGCATCAAACCAAGCCAGAGGACAAAAGAATTATACGTTGACGTTTCTTTATAGTTTCCTTCTGAAATGAACACAAAACCAACGAGCACTACCGGAAACATAAGAAAACACACAATACGACTGTTTCATTAAAAAGGTTAGAGAAAGTGAAAGTCCATACCGAGTTAGAGTCTTGCCAATGTTGGTTAAAACAGATCTTCTATAAGATAATTTATTACCAGGAACGAACTTTACCATCCTAAAACATAAAAGAAAACGGGAAATAGATGTAGCGTGTATCGCAAGCAAAAACAGAAGAGAAATCCAATATCTGTCTTTCGATTTCAGAGGGAGAGTGTGTTGTTGGATCGTTTTTGTTGGAAAATGTAATTAATTTGCAGATCTGTATTTGATCTCCAGCCGACTCTGTCAGAGTCTGTAGAAGCCACGACCTTGTCTGTTAGTCTGACAAGAAGGAAAAGTCCACATGTAGGCAACGTAATTCAATTGAATTTATTTCAGAAGCTAAGTTGTTAGATAGATAGTTATTGCAGTGTTTAATGCAAAGTAAGTTGGCAAGTAAGTCGGTTTATGCTGTAGCAATTTTCAGATTGCCTATAAATAGAAGAAGCATTTTGTAATTTAGTTTACAGACGAACACAGGAACATAGACAGAAAAATATACAGGCAGAGGAACTCAGGGTGAGAAAGTGAAGTCGAAGCTCAAGCTTCTGTGCATGTGATTTAGTCAGAGAGCTGAAGCTCTATGAACCGACGAGTTTGTAACAGACAAGTTTGTATTACTTTGTATTTCCGCATAGTTAATATATGAAATAGTTTGTGGTTGAATTCATGATTATTTGGCCGTTCATATTTCCAGATTTGCTTCTGTAAATGTCTTTTACTGTTACTAATAAGTAAAAGAACAAGAACCCATAAAAATCTCACGTCGTGAAAGTTCCAAGTTTTACCGCACTTTGTTCCGCTCAAATATTCCTACATATTTGGGCATATGTTTTCCATAAGTTAATTGGATTTGTAAATGTGGTCATTTTACTTCATCTTACGCACAAGTGAAAAGTATTTGTAAAATTCTTAAGTCTTTAGACTAAGAATCATATTCTATCAATCTAGTCGCATCAAGCACCAAACTTGATTGCAGAGAAGTTGATCGCATCAGGCATCAACTTGATCGCAAAAGAAGTTGATCGCATCAACTTGATCGCAGATAAGTTGATCGCATCAAATTGACCGCCGCATCAACTTGATCGCAGCATCAAGCATCAATTTGATCGCATCAACTTGGTTTCACCAACTAGCTTGGTCGCAAAAAAAAGTTGGTCGCAGTAAAAAGGTGGTCGCAGTAAAAACAGGTTGGAGTTAAAAAGTGAAAATCATTTTCTTTTAAATATTGAATGAGCGCTAAACCCAAGTTTAGTTGGCTCGGTTTTGGCTATCTGGTATCAGATCAAGGTTATATCAGAGCAAGGATTATAACAGCCCAAGATTTTAGGAAAGAAATCTTGTCTTAAAAGGTGGAAATTAATTTTCTACGGAAAGTTAATTCAAAATTAAAAATGGCTTCCACTTCCGGTTCATTACAACCTCCAAGTTTTACAGGAAAGAATTATGAATATTGGTCTTTAACAATGAAGGCTTTATTTAGAGGACAAGATGTCTAGGAGATAGTTCAGCATGGTTATGCAGAACCAGCAGACATGACAGCATATAACAATCTCATAAAGACTCAGAAAGATGCCTTGAGAGAACAGAGAAAGAGAGATGGAAAAGCTCTGTTTTTCATACATCAAGCTATGCATGAGAGCATACTCCCAAGAATAGCAGCATTGACTAATTCCAAGGAAGCATGGGATACATTAGAGACTACCTATCAAGGTTTGACCAAGGTAAAGACATCCAAGCTGCAGATTCTGAGAAAATATTTTGAATCTCTCTGCATGAAAGATTCAGAGAATGTAGACACATTCTACACCAGAGTTGTTGGGTTGATAAACCAACTGAAATCTCATGGAGAACCCGTATCAGACCAAAGGGTTGTTGAAAAATTTCTTAGAACTCTTCCCCCAAGATTTGAAAATTTGGTTGTGACCTTAGAGGAACACACAAACATGGCGACATTCAGCATTGATGAGCTGCAAGCTTCACTCATCAATCATGAACACAGAATCAGCAGATCATAGACATCACTGGAAGGTGCATTTGTAGCACAGTCATCCATAAGCTGTGGTAGAGGCAGGGGGAGAAACAACTTCAGAGGCAGAGGAAGAAGTTCTTCAAGAGGAGGACGAGGCAGAAGTCCCGCAAATGTCGGTGGCAGAGGAGATAACCAGAACCCAAGCCAGCCAAGTGGCCAGAGGTTTGATAAATAAAAAATTCAATGTCATTATTGTAAGAAGTTTGGTCATTATGCATATGAATGCAGGAAGAAACAATATGACCAAGGAAGGAAAAGCCCAAGTCAGTCAACAAGCACCAACACTTCAACAGGTGTAGTGTTGATAGCATCGACATCTCCACTTGAATGTAATGCTGTTCAAGAAATTCCACATGACATATGGTACTTAGACTCAGGATGCAGCAACCACATGACTGGTAATTTAAATTTGTTTTCCAGTCTAGACACTTCAGTTAAAACTGATGTTACACTTGGAAACAATGCCCAAGTCACTGTCTTAGGAAAAGGCACTGTTGATATTATAACCAAACAGGGGGAGAGTAAGTATATCCCTGATATCTATCATGTTGAAGGTCTGAAACATAATCTGTTAAGCATTGGACAGTTGTTACAAAGAGGCTATAGAGTCTACATGGAAGATGAACATTGTGTGATCAAAGACAAGCGTCCAAGTGACCAGCTGATAGCAAAAGTGCCAATGACAAGCAACCGCTTGTTTCCATTGAGGATAGTTCCCAACATAAAAGGGAAGACAAAGACAGGAGCTGCATTCAAGGCAGAAAGTGAAGAAACAGTCGAGATCCTCGACAAGGGAGAAAATTGCAGCGCTAATTTGCAAGCTGCATTTCAGACAGAAGTTAAGGATGAATCCTGGTTGTGGCATTTCAGATTTGGACATCTGAATTTTGGTGGGCTGAAGCTGCTTCACACAAAGAATATGGTGAAGGGCTTACCATTGATTGACAGACCAGAGAGGGTTTGTGAAGGCTGCATTTTTGGAAAGCAGCAAAGAGAGACATTTCCAGTTGGAAAGTCCTATAGAGCATGCACACCACTTGAAATTGTGCACTCTGACATCTGTGGTCCAATGCAGACATCATCCATTGGTGACTGCAAATATTTTCTAACCTTTATTGATGACTACTCAAGAAAGACATGGGTATATTTCTTGAAACACAAATCTGATGCATTTGGTTATTTTCAGCAGTTCAAGGCACTCGTGGAGATCCAGAGTGGACACCGCATCAAGATCTTAAGGACCGACAGAGGAGGTGAATATGTTTCAAATGAATTTATGAATTTTTGCAAGACCCATGGTATACAGAAACAATTCACTGCACTGTATACACCTCAGCAGAACGGTATTGCCGAAAGAAAGAACAGAACCATCATGGAGATGGCACGCAGCATGTTGGCAGCCAAGCATTTGCCAAATGAGTACTGGGGTCAAGCAGTCACAACTGTTGTATACATTATGAACCTATGTCCAACAAAGAGTGTGAAGAACAAAGTTCCCCAAGAAGCATGGACAGGTATGAATCATAGTGTTTCACATTTAAAATTTTTTGGTTGTGTTGCATATGCTCATATTCCAGATGAGCTGAGAAAGAAGCTAGACAAGAAGGGACAGAAATGTATTTTTGTAGGCTATTCAGAAGACACAAAAGCATACAAGTTGTATGACCCCATCACAAAGAAAGTCATAATTAGTCGGGATGTTCAATTTGTTGAGAATGAATCATGGGATGGAACCATCGACACAAATGTCAAGATTGTGTCGAACATCGACAATGATGATATGGAAGAGGAAGTGGTTCAAATACAACATGTAAGTCAACCGGTCGGAGCAACGTCGAATCCCATGACACCAAGACATGGTTCAGCACAAGGACCATCGACACAAGTAGCAGCTCAAGCTACACCTACAAGTACACCAAGAGGACAGCAGACTCCATCAAGCATTTCGTCGGGGTCAACATCGATAGAACCGATGAAGACAAGAAGTCTGCGAGAGATATATGAAGCTAGTACACCTAATTCATTCTCTCTGTTTGCATTATTTTCCCCTATATATGATCCACTAACATTTGAAGAAGTTGTTGAAGAAGAAGTATGGGCACAAGCCATGGATGAAGAAATAGAATGCATTGAGAAAAACCAGACATGGGAACTGGTTGATGTACCAAAAGACAAAGATGTAATCAGTGTCAAATGGATTTATAAGACAAAGCAAGACGCTGATGGGAATGTGCAAAAGCAGAAGGCAAGAATGGTAGCAAGACGGTTCACACAGCAACCCAGCATCGACTTCACTGAAACGTTTGCACCAGTTGCATGCATGGATACAGTCAGAACAGTTTTGGCCATTGCTGCACAAAACAAATGGCATGTTCATCAAATGGATGTCAAGTCGGCATTCTTAAATGGCTATCTAGAAGAGGAAGTATATGTGGAACAGCCACAAGGGTATGAAGTTCCAGGTCAAGAGCACAAAGTGTACAGGCTGAAAAAGGCACTCTATGGTTTGAAGCAAGCTCCTAGAGCTTGGTACAGTCGTATTGATTCCTATCTCATTGAAAATGGATTTCATAGAAGTGAAAGTGAACCGACTTTGTACACCAAAGTCGATGAGAAAGGTAAGATGTTAATTGTCTTCCTGTATGTAGATGATTTAATATTTACTGGCGATTATGGCATAGCAGATGTTAAAACAGTCATGGAAAGTGAATTTGAAATGACTGATCTGGGGCTTATGAAGTTTTTTCTGGGCATTGAAGTTCAGCAATATGAGAGTGGTATCTTTATATCACAGTCCAAGTATTCAAGTCAAGTATTAAAAAGGTTTAACATGTCTAACTGTAAGACAGCCCCAACACCAGTGATAACAGGTTTAAAATTAAGCAAGGATGATGAAGGATCCACTGTAGATCCCACGCTATTCAAAAGGCTTGTTGGCAGCCTTATGTATTTGACAGCAACAAGACCAGACATTATGTATGGTGTAAGTCTGATCTCAAGGTTCATGGAGTCACCAAAAGACTCACATTGGCAAGCAGGTAAAAGAATTCTGAGGTATGTAAGTGGCACAAAAGACCTTGGTATTATGTACTCAACTTCAGAAAATTTTAAACTCATTGGTTACACTGACAGTGACAATGGAGGCAGCATAGATGACAGGAAAAGCACATCTGGATACACATTTCATTTTGGTACAGGTGTTGTTTCATGGGCTTCAAAGAAACAGCCCATAGTAACTCTA
This sequence comes from Pseudotsuga menziesii, assembly GCA_001517045.1. NCBI lineage: Eukaryota > Viridiplantae > Streptophyta > Pinopsida > Pinales > Pinaceae > Pseudotsuga > Pseudotsuga menziesii. The sequence continues at coordinate 34,704 of LPNX010153686.1, read as the reverse complement.
TCTTCAGCTGAAGCAGAGTATGTTGCAGCAACAAGTGTTGTATGTCAAGCTATCTGGATGAGGAGAGTCTTAAAAGACTTGTCACAGAACCATCAAGAACCAACAACAATATTCTGCGACAACAATTCAGCCATAGCATTATCAAAGAATCATGTGTTTCACAAGAGAACCAAGCACATTGACACAAGGTTTCATTTTATAAGAGAGTTGGTGAACGACAAGGAAATTTGTTTGGAATTTTGCAGGTCTGAAGATCAACTTGCTGACATCTTCACAAAGCCATTGGCAAAGGACATATTCCAGTATCTGCGTAGTTATCTTGGAATGACAAGTTCTCCATAGTGAACTCTGTCATAAACAGAGCATGTCTAAGCTCTGAAACATTTTGTAAGTTTTGTTTTTAAAAAATCCCCATCTGCTCATAATTAAGGGGGAGTGTTGGAAAATGTAATTAATTCGCAGATCTGTATTTGATCTCCAGCCGACTCTGTCAGAGTCTGTAGAAGCCATGACCTTGACTGTCAGTCTGACAAGAAGGAAAAGTCCACATGTAGGAAACGTAATTCAATCGAATTTATTTCAGAAGCTAAGTTGTTAGATAGATAGTTATTGCAGTGTTTAATGCAAAGTAAGTCGGCAAGTAAGTCGGTTTATGCTGTAGCAATTTTCAGATTGCCTATAAATAGAAGAAGCATTTTGTAATTTAGTTTACAGACGAACACAGGAACACAGACAGAAAAAGATACAGGAAGAGGAACTCAGGGTGAGAAAGTGAAGTCGAAGCTCAAGCTTATGTGCATGTGATTTAGTCGGAGAGCTGAATCTCTGTGAACCGACGAGTTTGTAACAGACAAGTTTGTATTACTTTGTATTTCTGCATAGTTAATATATGAAATAGTTTGTGGTTGAATTCATGATTATTTGGCCGTTCATCTTTCCAGATTTACTTCTATAAATGTCTTTTACTGTTACTTATAAGTAAAAGAACAAGAACCCATAAAAATCTCACGGTGTGAAAGTTCCAGGTTTTACCGCACTTTGTTCCGCTCAAATATTCCTACATATTTGGGCATATGTTTTCCATAAGTTATTTGGATTTGTAAATGTGGTCATTTTACTTCATCTTACACACAGGTGAAAAGTATTTGTAAAATTCTTAAGTCTTTAGACTAAGAATCATATTCTATCAATCTAGTCACATCAAGCACCAAACTTGGTCGCAGAGAAGTTGATCGCATCAGGCATCAACTTGATCGCAAAAGAAGTTGATCGCATCAACTTGATTGCAGATAAGTTGATCGCATCAACTTGACCGCCGCATCAACTTGATCGCAGCATCAAGCATCAACTTGAACGCATCAACTTGATCGCACCGCAGATAAGTTGATCGCACCAAATATGATCGCACCAAATTTGATCGCATCAGCTTGGTCGCAGTAAAAAGTTGGTTGCAGTAAAAAGGTGGTCGCAGTAAAAACAGGTTGGAGTTAAAAAGTGAAAATTATTTTCTTTTAAATATTGACTGAGCGCTAAACCCAAGTTTAGTTGGCTCGGTTTTGGCTATCAGTTTTGAGGTAGACTTTGCCTCGGATGCACTTAGAAGTTGGTTTCATTTCCATAGCATTCATGAGTAGTTACTTATTCTGGTTTAGTTTCTTTTAAGGTCAAGATTTTGTTTGATACCATGGATAATGTCGGCCTCTTCATAATGCCCACTGTATAGGTATGGGAGTGTTTCTTATCTGAGCATTATATTGATATAGGGAAAGGCATTTTAACCCATGCTAAGAATTATGATAAAAGTCACACTTCCAATATATTGTTGAGAGATCTTATTTTTACTGGTTTTGGTCAATCTTAAGAATAACTAAATTGATGTATTTTCAAAAATCATTAAGTATGCTTTGTTATGAAATTCACTTGTAAAAGCTATAAGATCATTGAAGTGCCAAGATATTATATACTTTCTTTAGTATGATATAGGATGTGGCATCCAAATTGTCATGTATATAATCAGATTTCAACCTCCACTCTATTTGGAGAAATCAAATGTTTAAGTCACATTCGTCCATTGGCCTGCTATTGAATACCTTGGCTTGCACTGCAACTCTGTATGAGGTGGAAGTCTAATTTAACGTTTAGAAGTTTTTTGCAGCCATACACATTCACATGAATAACAGAAATGAACTAAAATGCATCCACAAGCTAGAGGACTGTGAATCTCTCATTTATCCTCTAAAATGAAATGAAAATAGAAGGAAGGTGGTACTCAATATGCAGTTAGCTTTAACATTGTGGAGAGGGCTATTCCTTTCTATTCTATTCTCTAGAATCAAATGAAAATACATAGAACTTGGTACTCAATATGGTTTTACCTTTAACGGTGTGGCTAGAACTACTACTGCATGGCCTCCTAGTTCCTTGGTTAGGCTCTAATATTAACTCTAATTACTATTCCATGGCCTCCCTCCTTGGTTGTGCTCTAATATTAACTCTAATTACTATTCCATGGCCTCCCTCCTTGGTTGTGCTCTAATATTAACTCTCTAATTATTGCATAGGTATGGAACACTACAATAGCATAAAATGGAACCCATTCCCTTCTAACTATCTCATATTCAACATTGCCAGAGAACCTTACAGAATTAGCTTCACTATCTCTAGACTCATCAAATCCTTATTAGGGTTAGTATTTTAGAGCCTTCACATTGTTCTTTAAATTCAGTGCACATGACTAGTTCCACATTTCTGGGAAATGGTAGAGGGCATTCAATTCACTCACTTCAGTTGTTTCCAAGTGCATAGGTGTATTTGGGAAATGCATAACTTCCTCATCGAATTTCATTGTGGAGATACTTGCATAGTTGGAAGGTTATTTATGTGTAGTATATCGAATTTTTGTCTTCGATGTAGTCTAGACAAAAAGTGTCCAAATCCACCTCTAGAAATGCATCTAGAAAGTTTCTTAAGGTCTTTTGTTCCAATCCTAGAAAAAGGGACATGCCCTCGATGTAGTCTATACAAAAGGTGTCCAACTCAAGCTCTAGAAATGCATTTAGAAAGTTTCCTAAGGTATTTTGTTCCAATCCTGGAAAAAGGGACATGCCCCAAAAACTGGGAGATACATCCAAATTCATTAGGTCATTCCTCCAAGAAATCACGAAAAGAGGTCACAAATTATATATTGAATCAATTATCGGGTCATTGCTTCTTAAATTGTATATATAGAGAAACTTGTGATGTCCACTCAATTTAACTATGAATTTGGATTATGTTGCATTGTGTCTAGTGTGGATAATATTTTGTTCCCTAGGATTTTATTCAATTCCAATAGTGGCCCAGACATTATATTGCTTTACATTGCTTGAACAAAATAGATTCCCAACGTATAGTTTTAATACATTACCATACAGAGGTAGTACCGATACTCCAACATTTGGTTCGTTGTGGGTAGAGCTTAAAACATTCCAATCAAATTATTTTTTCCCTCTTTCCAAGTCCCTAACAATAGTCTTTTAGGGAAGATGCATATGTCTAGAATTATAGGAGAGGGCATTCTATCAACCACAACTAAATTCATGTTTAAGGAAAATTATGTCTCTATTTTTTAACAGGGTTACATAGAAAAAGAAACTCCCACTAGTTGTCATTGCTAATAGTATATATGTATTTAATGTTAGATTGAAATAATTTGTAAAGAAATTAGTTTGTACATGTCTATTGGTTATCTTGGTTCATGCATGGTTATGAAAAAAGAATATGTTTTAGTTCCAACCAACAATAAAAAAATGGAGATGTTTTTCATTGTTTAGATAGAATTAAATCAAAATCTTCCCATATAAAATAAAAAAATATAGTTCAATAAACATATGAAAAGGATTTGTAGGAACCTTAATATACAGTACTACGAAATGTTTTTCATGCCTTGAGCTTGAGCTCAAGAGGTACAGTTTCTCATTTAGTAGCTTAAATCCTTTAAGACAAGGTATTTATTTACTGCATTTCAGTTTTTTCAATATAGAAAGACATTTCAGCTATGTATTTCTTGTATTTAACGTGTGATCATTATAAAAGACCTAGGCAAAGAAAAAGGAGAGCATACAATGTAGGCGGGACGCTGCTGACTATGCTGGGCAAGAGGACACTGCAGAGAGTACTTGCTGTGGGAAAGATCACCATGTATGATCGAATCTTTGAGTCCTGGAGTTAGGGGTCCTGGCTGTCTTCTCAGAGGTTTGGCTCGGGGGTGACTAGAAGGCAAGGGAGCTGAACCTAGTCTATGGCTCGAAGGAACGTGGTTGTTTCCACTGTAGTCGGTGCAGCAGATCCACGCGTTTGGTGTATGAGTGAAGAAATGAAATTTATTTTGTTCTGTCTAATGTGTAAATGTTGATCTTATATCTTGTTATGTAGAAGAAAGCTCTAAATGTTTATTTTATATCCTGTTATGTAGAAGAAAGCTGTAACTCTTTATTTTATATCCTCTTATGTAGAAGGAAGTTGTAAATGTTTATCTTATATCATGTTATGTATAAGAGAGCTAACCTGGATATGCTGGGATAGAATTCATTTTTATTATGTAAAAACGAGCACGAAAAATCCTGATGCAAATGATTATGTAGATTAGGTGTATTCTGTTTGGTTGGGTTTCGATTAACGGAATCGTATTTCCTTTTTTAACTGTTTTTCTTGCGGGACATTGGGTATCAAAAGGGGTACCAAAAGGTCAAGTGCAACCGGGCAAAATTTTTTTTTAGAGCAAATCAAGAACTCGTAGGAAGAAAAAACTAGAAAAGCTCGTAATAACTATGTAAATTTATTTTTTATGGTAGCACCTCATACCGGCCATCTGTAGAGGCAACTTTAATGGTTGGCTTTTACCTTTTATCTTTTATGAGATTTTTAGATGCATCAAAGAGTAAACATGTAAAATGTGCGATCTGAACTTGAATATATGAAAAACCTAATATGTATGAGGTAACTCTGTGCGAGATCTAAGTAAAGGTTGACTATTAATAAATTAAATAGTGAAAAAAAAATTATAATATACATTGAAATATACAATGGCTAAACCCTAACCATAGTATCCTTACCCTAAAAAATGAACATTACCGACTTCTCCAAACTGGTTTAAAACATATTAAGGATGAAAATGTTCGTTCACGGTCTAATTTAAATAGTGTGAAGTTATTTAGCTATCGAGAATTCGAAGGCTCTTTTTCAGGTCCCACTGTCTGCGTGGGATTGCTCCGGCGTTTTTCCTCTGCAAAACTCAGGGCGTTTTTGTGTAATAGCCACCCGCAAATACGATTCAACGATAATATGTGTAGGGTTGGTAATCTATGGCAACCAGTGCCACTCTTGTTTCCATTCTATTGGAAAAATAGCTCTTAAATGTAACTCGCCTGGTTTTTCCCTTGTCGGCACCGGGCTTAAACAGGATTCCTTAAAGGCTTAAGACTACCCTCGATTTGCAGACAAGAAAATCCTCCTAAATCATTAAACATGGTAGGGTTTGGAGAATCTTCTAACCGGACGATTCGATAGGATATAGGTGGCTACTTAAAAATTTAACAACATAAAATTTAAGAACTTCAATATCAGTATTCTTCTTACAGCAAACATTAATGGAGTCAGCGACATCATTGGGTTGCCTTAGACAGCACTTAAACCATTAAAAGGACAAGAATTAAACAATCGTAAAAAAAATAGTCCATTCTTTTACAAAAAAATAATTAAAGACAGAGAGTTCCATTTCGTTACCCGAACCTCGATCCTCGGCTTAAGGTCGTTAATTAAAAAGGGGTGCCTTACAGTAAGGAGGGATCACAACCGTCCGCAAGTATCAAGCCTTACCACAGTGAAGGAGATGTTACTTTAAGAGAGTCTGCCACGACGTGGCATGGGTGCCATGCACCTCTAGAAACCCCAAACTTCTTCCCTTACAAGCAGACACAAGAAGAAAAACCCCCCTGATGGATGAACCACAGGTCAACAGACATCGCCACGAACGATGATAACATCACTTACAGGAACTGCCACCGGCCCGCGCTACCCCATTCCCGCTACGTATACCTACGAGAAATTTACAGGGGTTAAATCCCTTAAGGAACAAAGTGCAAGCATGAAAATAGAAAGGCAGGTAGCTGAAGAAACGACTAGCTTACCTGAGCTCCTGTGCCGCTTCCCCCTTCTGAAAAAACCCAGAGGAGTTTTTGTACCAGTCTCCCAAGCGTTGAGTAGAACAATGAACTGACAGAGCCTTTCAGAAGGCTTTTCATCCTTCTAAAAGCCACGAAGTATTTCTTCTTTAAGAAGCATAGTGAAAGCATGTGTACCATGCCGAGGCGACACCTCACCGTAGACTGTGTGAATTTATGAGCTGCGAGTCTCATAATCATCACGTTTAGATGGAGGAAAGAAAATTCCCAGCCACACTGGATACACCTCTTGTGCTTCACCACTTTCACGTGGAAGAATCTCAACCATCCCCGTGGCCCATGACAGCAGGATCGCGGACAGCGTGGAACTCTTCTTGGGAACCCTGCGTCAGCCATAACACCTGCTGTGATTTTCTTTTTAAACTTTGGATAAGGACTGTAAGGTCAGTTTCATTCAAAATAAAAAGCACCATGTTTGGACTTTGGGTTAAACGCACAATACCATAGGTAGGTGGCATGCAAACCTTCCCTTGGGGTGAGCATATTACTTGGACCATGCCAGTTCCTTGTTTCTTTTGCTTAAACATCGGACCCTTGTTTTGTTGGGAGGACTTGCCTTTAGAAATTTTGGCACTTAGGAGTCCTTGGAGCCAAGCACGGTTGAAGCACCTATCATTAGAAGAAAAGTGGTCAGCCGAAGCTCTGTGAGTAACATTATGAGCCCTGTGTACCAATCTGCTGTCTATGGAATTTCCCTTGTAAAGCTTTTTTTTTTATTTCTGTATCTTCTAGACATAAAAACCATGAATAAAATTACATTTCATTCTGGACTTGACTAATAAATTTCATATGAGACTAAACTAACTCTTAATGACAAGGCCTCACCTCTCAGGTATTTTTAGGAAGCTATAATGAGTATATGCCTTGTTTTAAAGACGCAAAAAGAAAAAGAAAAGAAAAAAAAGGTACATATTTTTGGCAATTTTGGAGGTAGTTCACATAATTTGTAAAGAAATTAGTTTGTACATGTCTATTGGTTATCTTGCTTCATGCATGGTTATGAAAAAATAATATGTTTTAGTTCCAACCAACAACAGAAAAATGTACATGTTTTTCATTGCTTAGATAGAATTAAATCAAAATCTTCCCATATAGAATAAAAAATTATAGTTCAATAAACATATCAAAAGGATTTGTATGAACCTTAATATACAATACTACAAAATGTTTTTCATACCTTGAGCTTGAGCTCAAGAGCTACAGTTTCTCATTTAGTAGCTTAAATCCCTTTAAGACAAGGTATTTCTTTACTACATTTCATTGTTTTCAAAATAGAGAGACATTTCAGCTACGTATTTCTTGTATTTAACGTGTGAACATTAAAAAAGACCAAACCTCCTTAATCACAGCTATATATACTATCAATCATTATCCTTATTCAAATTATAATTCTCTTTTGAATGTGTTAACATTAACATGTTTTCAAAACATTAATTGGGAAGATCTCTGAGTAGTTTAATTATAACCATGTGACACAGAGTTTTGTGACACAGAGTTTTGTGAAACAAATGTCTACGACAATAAATGTATTTAGATGAATAAAATAATTAAATACGATGATTTCTTTGTGAATTATAGGACATGTACTTTGGAGAACATTTTATTAGAATGCATAAGCCTCGAAAACGGTTCTATCATTTAATTCTAGATTGGCATGCTTTATGTAAATGTATGCTCGATTGTTTTCGAAACCTTAATTGTGGCACGCTGGTAGATATAAATTTCAATGATCATAACCACTTTTTATCCTTTACTATATATGAAATGATGTCATAGGAAAGAGGACATTACGAAGTTAAATGTGTATCACCAAGGAGAAATATTTATCGCAGATCAACAAGAAACAAAACAAAATCTATTAAATCTTTCTTTATTGGTTAATTATATGTTTAGCATAAAATGCTCCTTGAACATTTGTTTTTATTTTTCAAGTTTCACAAGATGTTTATGGAATTATAGATGAAGGATTTCACTTAATCACCACTACATTTAAGTTTGAGGGGATTTATGTCTCTAGTTCAGAAGGCCAATAAATATATAAAGAGATTTACACTTATGTCATAGACTTATCATTTATACTAAGATTTATGGTTTTAGTCTTAGGTTTAAAATAATTTGTTGAGAAATTCATCTGTATATATCTATTGCTACGTTTTTCAATGCACGGTTATAAAGAAACTATATGTTGCAGTTATAACAGCTAAAATAAAGGAAATGTCTTCTTGAATGTTTAAATAGAATAAAATAAATTTCATGTCATAAGAAATCAAAAGTAAAGGTTTAGTAAACACATGCATGATAATTTTTATGGTCTTAAATACAACACTATTATGAAAAGTTTTTCATGCCTTGACCTCAAAGTATAGTGCCTATCTTTATTTAAAAGATTTCATGTTTTTTAAAGCAAAGGGACACTTCCACCTTGTGTCCTTTGTTTTGAATTTGTGAGGTTTTAAAATAATTCAAACCTTGATCGCATTTATCTATGCAATCAACCATTGTAAGTGTTCAAATTGTAATCACCTCTTCTGAATGTGTGCAAAATATCAAGTTGTTTGTAGTGTACCTCTAATACCTCGATGTATTATGTATGGAGAAAGGGTGGTAAATATTTTTTCGTTTTGCTCCTTTATTATTACGAGGGGGTTCAACCTGTTAGCAGAACTTTACAAGAAATTTCGTATCCAATATGTCAATGACCATGTGCATTGTAAAACAATTATTCGCCAATTTTCTTTTAATGTATACTCCAGTATTATTTACACTCATCGGCATAAAATGACTTAGTATGCGCACAACGAAACATTATGATAAAAATAATATTCTTTGACCCTTTTACCCTTACGGTACTGCAATCCATTTTCCCAGCAGGTTCATATGTACATGAAGGAAAACAAAAGATATTTAAACATAATGCACAGAGAGGACCATAGGACATCATAAAAATATACCAATGACTTGTGCTTAGCAAAGTAAGGGTTAATCTGGCACATGAAAATATATTGGAATGTTCTTCCATTATTGTCTGGGAACTAACCATGCCTTAGTCAATACAATTATATTAAATGACGAATTTCTTTGCATAACATCCCGATAGCAGTAATCCATGAAAAACCCTTTTAAAAATGTACCTATATCATGAGCATGAATAAGACTAACAACTTATGAAATTCCAGTGAGCATCAATAATACAAACAACTTATGAATGGGATTACAGCTTAGTTCTTAGTCAATTTTATGCATTCAATCTATGTATACCTGCTGTCCTCAATAACGAATACTGAACATATCACAAGTATAACTTTCTTAGTTGCAAGGTACGAGATTTTCCAGCATCTTAAACTATGACAAAATACATAGAAATGAACATCATGTAAGAGGAAAATAAACATGCACAACATTCGAAAGAGACAACCATATTCATGTGGTTCACCTCGTTCACGAGGCTACGTCCACCAAATAGTGTTGCATGCCTGCAACATTCATTTCATTATTCGGTTACAATATGCAACGGAGTGTTTCCTTCAATTTTTCCAGAAATACCGAGGTCTAACCAGGGCATGAGTACAGGAGGTAACATTCAACCCAAATACATAGTTACGGCCTACATCTGTCTGTTTCCAATACTTTCTTGGAACCCTTAATAGAAATATAGTCTTCATGAAACATTAAAAATATTTACAGAAAGATCACGCTAAGTGCCGTTTAACATGGGAATTCATAAGACAATAATTTTCAGGATAATATTTTCCCACTTCCGAGTGTCCAAGGTATTTTAAACATTTGGTAAACTTACGGTGGAATATAAAACCTCAAATGTGGCTAGCCTGTCCATGACCAAAATCATCAAACATAATACAATCATTTCACGAATTTCCTATATTTATAGATATAGGAAAATTCACGTTAACACCCTCTTCGGTCATATATTTACCTTCATATAATAACTCATAATTAATGCGTTCTCCTCAAGAAACATCCATACCAACTTAGGGATATAGCTTCACATATTTTACTCAGCTCTATATTTCATATTCTGTTAAGTTATTCTACTTATTCGCTGATAACTCTCCTAAATGGTTACCGTGAATGAATTTACCTTGTTGATTTTCTAGTATAAACTAAGTAGGGAAAATTCGATAAGGAAAAGACCCCATAATCAAAATTATGCGAATAGGGAGAACCTCTAAAAGAATTCCTACAGCTGTCATTCAAGCACAGTAAAAAAAACAAATCAGGTTGCAAGGCTCATAAGCATCATTAGTGCTCCCATATAATCATTTGTAGGTTAAGAGGTAAAGTCCTTAACTCGCTACATGAATGTTAAGCCCTTAAATACACAACAAGGATTACAGACAATGCTGAACAATTAGGGTGCCTGGTAAGATTCGATCTGGTCTATCCGTGCGATTCTACAGTGCCTAAAGCAATTCTGTCATATTGAACAGAAGATTAGGAAGTGTAATTCAAAACCTTTAAGGGAATTCCTTTGCAACACCAGAATTGAAAGGTATCTCACACATGTTGAAATCGCTGTCACATAATCAAACATCATGAGGAAACTGGAAGATCAAGGCAACCCAAAATGATCTTCCATCAAGAGGGGCCGTAATCGCATTGCAAAATAGAATTTAAGCAGATATTGGAAAACTCCCTAAGTCAATCACCCAGAGCATTCGAAGGTGTCAAACAACAATCTGATGATCTGACGGCTAGATGGCTTGATTTACCGCAAAAATACTCGCTGGAGCTATCGAGATCTACAAAACCTAAACCTTAAAGACGGAAATGGAGGACATTCATCTCCGTATCGGATTGGGGAGATCGCAAGGAGGATCACCTTACTCAGTCATTACCAAAACCATACAGAGAACCATGTTCTATAATATTGGCGACAAGGCTATCGAGATTCATACAAGAATCTCCAACGCAGGTATATTTGAATGAGTCACAGGCGCGGCCAAAGATATTGGGTGAGATCTAAATAAACGATGACAACGGAGATCATGCATAGTTCAAAAGAACCACCGATCCAAAGAAAAGATTCACCTGCTTTGAAAGACATCCAATGTCTTCCCTTCTATTAAAGAAACAAAAAATAATACATCAAGTAAAACAGCCATGTCCATCAGTTCCCACGCGCTCTAGGTGTTTGACGCGTTAACCACAAATAAAAGATCATAACAGGCTTGAGTACTATGGAAAGGTCATGCAACATCATGGAGCCTATACAACACTGTAGTACGGGACAAGGAATCAGGGATCTGTCAGCGCAATAGTCAATAGAACAATAGCCCACCCAACTAATTCAACGACGACCCAACCAATTTTCTTTCTGGGTGACCTACGCCTTCATCTGGGTGACCTACGCCTTCTCAATAGACTAGAGGGTTGGCTCATAAAACTCCCAAAATGTCACAGAAAAATAGACAGACCAGTATAGTAAAACCCTAAATGAAAACGGAAGTAAGTAGTCACCTTCACCTTTATTAAAGTATGAAGCTCGCGCCCCCTTAAACCTCCATATCTTCCAGTAAGAGATTATAGATCCTGAGCGCCCATGGAATTCCATGTTCTGGGCCCGATCTGCTCTTTTTTCTCTCCCGAATGCGCAACCCTCGTGCATGAGGAGAAAAGTGGATTTTTCCCTATCCCCGTCTGATAGGAAGCATTCCCAGATAAAAGTCTCTCGACTCTTCTTCTTTCCCCCCCCCCCCAAACCATTTCACAGCGAGGATTTTATCCTTCTGCCCGCCCTAGCACGTTTCCATGATTCTTGCCTACGGATTCTCGTAACACCCCATTGTTCAGTCAGGGCGAGTAATTAACGCCTCCGCAATTGGCGATCATGCATATTAGTCTAAAAACAACAATAAGTCTCCTCAATATTCAACGCAAGTCAATAAAGACTCTTCAATAACACCTCCCCAAATAAATGGTCTCTTCAATAACTCCTACCTAAATAATTGGTTATCACCCGAGGGATAATTTGTTGGTGTTGATCCTTTATATATATCAGAATTCTTTTTTTTTGCTATCGTTTTTGTTTTTATGTCCTTCATAAAATATAATACATACATAGGATTCCCCTAAACTAATATCTATATGTAAGCCCTTTTCATAATCTCAACTAACATCTATATGTACGAGGGATTTGCCCCACATATAGCGCTTTATACATTCTACATATAGTCTAAGTACTTAGGAGGTTTACCATGTGGCATTGTAAGTTAGGTGTTCAACTTACAATGGATATCACAACTACATATGTGCCTCCAATATATTCATTACTCTCCATTATTATATGTATATGTACGGATCCACTATCATATGTACGTTGTACGCTCTATATATAATGTACGTAAGCAGGGAGTGTGCATTACCATGTAATGCTGTGGCATTATGTGTTTAACAATACATATCACAATTATACATATGCCTCCCATATATACTTTTCCCCGTTAACATTTATCCATATTATTCTTCATTAATGTATATGTAGTGTCTACATATAATGTTATATATGTATGCGATTGTCTCACCATGTGGCGTCCCACAATTATAGGTAACCCTGCAGGTTCTATAGATAATACATATCGTGAATGTATAATCTTCGCCATGCATATAATGTTCTAAATGACTCAAGAGCCCTTGATTAACTCGCGGTGGGAGTTACCTTATTGAGGTGAGGGTATATATATATGTATATTTTCCTTATGAACACATTTATGATTTATTTTCTGAGCCGTAGTTGCTCTTAGGTATTCAAGGTTGGAGGGGGATCTTACATCCTCCCCCCCTAGAATTGACACCGTCCTCGGTGTCACTTGTTCGTCATTACTAACCTTGCTGGCCTCCTTGGCTTATTTTCACATTCTTGTGAGCAAAACCCCAATTCGTTTTCTTAACCTCTCTTTCGTGAGACCTACGAAGACTATTCATCAGNTCGTCAGACCTACAAAGACTATTCGTCAGATCTTGCATACTTTAACATTTACAAGAATGAGGACTGCATTATGTTCCCAACTTGAACACTACTTTAGATCTGCAACCTATTAGCATCAATGCATANACTGCATTATGTTCCCAACTTGAACACTACTTTAGATCTGCATCCTATTAACATCAATGCATCACAAAAATTCAGCATAATTTAGTTTCATCATACTTTCGACACTTACGTTTTAAGACATGTCACCATTTAGTGACTTGGAAACTGCTATCATAGATTTCTTTTTCGTTATCCTTTGAACTCTCCTTGGAGTTAAATTTTTGGGTGGACTTACATTTATTCCTGAGGTTACTCTCCCTTTTGACCCCCAGTCAAAATTTTTCGCCTCAGCGACATCAGACAGCGTCTTGTCTTTGAGATGTCCAGTTTTTTTTTTTTTTTTGCCTAGGTCTTTTCTTGCCACACCATGCGCCTAACACCAATGTGCTCACGCGGCAATTGCTTGCCTAACACCATTGTGCTCCTGCGGCGTACATGGCTAACACCGATGTGCTCATGCGGCAATCACTTTCCTAACACCATGGTGCTCCCGCAACATGCAAAGTTTTTCTTTAATATAGATTTCACTTTACCAATCATATTGCACACCCGTTGGTGCTTCGCATGACTTTTACCGTCATTGTCCCGACTCGTGAGTCGGCTATATGGTTAGTCAAAACATCTATCATTAACTCACGATTTCATTAACAAATCATAAGTTGCTGCGGCTTATTCATCATTTATGAGTGATATAACCTTGTAAATTATCAAGGAATTAATCCTTACCTATTTCTGCTCAAGTTGAGCGCAACTTATTTATGCAGGAAGATTTTTAATATATCGCAATGCATGCTGATTGTAGCACTTGTCATCATCATGGTGAAACCTGCAATGTCAGTAAAAACCACATAACCCACAGTTGAATCCTTGGTTCATAAAACATGAAATTCGACAATCAGTATTCCCTACCTCATTATTTAAGGCAGCGAATACTTTTCTACGAGTCAATCCCAACTGATAGTGTTATTGGCATATCGTGCAGTGTGAGTGTAAAAAGTTTATGCAGCGTTCATCAACTCAAATAACTTTAGATGCCTTTACCCCTCTGTTGTTTGGATAATTACAGTGAAGAGACATCCCATCTTTACACCACATTTATGTGTGGCAACTAGGGACATATGTGTTCTGATAACGTCAGTAATTCTAAGTGGGCTACTTGCCACTATTTCACACCTTAACGAGTTACATTAGGTCTGATGATGTTCATCCAATACAAGTCACTAAATTTAGTGCACTATAACGAGAAGCATTATCCTTTATGCACAAGAATAAATTACCGTTTCACTTTGGCTATACTTTAGCCAAATTTCATAAGTAATTTAATTAACTTACATTCGATTTTTCAGTTGTAGTCCATCTAGGATTTCCACAACTCTCCACCTGCAAAAATCCCAATGCTCTGTGAGTTACCATAACATACATGAGATGTCATTTCAAACATAAAAATATCATAATATCTACTTGACATATTATTTCTTTCAGAGCCCACGAAGCTCCTCCTCAAACACCACTTTCATATCTCTAGGCGTACTTGATGTCTCACGCCTACTTGCTTCCCCATGCTCCATAGCTTATCATCAAGGTATTTCTACCTAAGCCCTCTAGACCTGAGCGACTTACATTGAACATAAATTGATGCACATACAGGTCATCTCAAGAGATTCTATAATTAGCTACTATACTAGAATTTTTCCAAAATTTTATATTCTTAACATAACAAATTATTGAAGCTATAAAATTTCAAATATCACCAATCAAATGTTACCGTCCTGGTAACCTTTTCATAATAAGCCGGGAGTCATACAGACTCTAGGTGTTATCATTTCTACTAAAGATTCTATATTTGCCTTTGGTCCACAAGTGATGCTGCTTCTCGCAACCATGCGCACCTGCATTATCTGTTCACACATTCTTGCCCAAAATGAGTCGCAAAGCAAACATATGATAACATGTTCTTGTTAGACTGCGCACAAAATATAATTGTGTATCATATGCACTTACTAACACAATTTTCATTTGGTACTTCACTCATCAATACGTATACAAACAACATAAGTGTATGTCTTTAAACAATTACCCCTTTTCTGTACTTTAGTGCATGTATTACAAATAATTCTGAGACAATCCGAGCAGAGAGTTCAACAATATTCCTTTCATAGTACACATTATAATATCTCATAATGAAATCACATAGTTCACATCATACCTGCATGTTGATGAGTCCATCGGGTCCGAGCGTTTTGACCTCGCTCTGATACCATATGTAGTGTACCTCTAATACCTCGATGTATTATGTATGGAGAAAGGGTGGTAAATATTTTTTCGTTTTGCTCCTTTATTATTACGAGGGGGTTCAACCTGTTAGCAGAACTTTACAAGAAATTTCGTATCCAATATGTCAATGACCATGTGCATTGTAAAACATTTATTCGCCAATTTTCTTTTAATGTATACTCCAGCATTATTTACACTCATCGGCATAAAATGACTTAGTATGCGCACAACGAAACATTATGATAAAAATAATATTCTTTGACCCTTTTACCCTTACGGTACTGCAATCCATTTTCCTAGCAGGTTCATATGTACATGAAGGAAAACAAAAGATATTTAAACATAATGCACAGAGACGACCATAGGACATCATAAAAATATACGAATGACTTGTGCTTAGCAAAGTAAGGGTTAATCTGGCACATGAAAATATATTGGAATGTTCTTCCATTATTGTTTGGGAACTCACCATGCCTTAGTCAATACAATTATATTAAATGACGAATTTCTTTGCATAACATCCCCATAGCAGTAATCCATGAAAAACCCTTTTAAAAATGTACCTATATCATGAGCATGAATAAGACTAACAACTTATGAAATTCCAGTGAGCATGAATAATACAAACAGCTTATGAATGGGATTACAGCTTAGTTCTTAGTCAATTTTATGCATTCAATCTATGTATACCTTCTGTCCTCAATAACGAATACTGAACATATCACAAGTATAAATTTCTTAGTTGCAAGGTACGAGATTTTCCAGCATCTTAAACTATGACAAAATACATAGAAATGAACATCATGTAAGAGGAAAATAAACATGCACAACATTCCAAAGAGACAACCATATTCACGTGGTTCACCTCGTTCACGAGGCTACGTACACCAAACAGTGTTGCATGCCTGCAACATTCATTTCATTATTCGGTTACAATATGCAACGGAGTGTTGCCTTCAATTTTTCCAGAAATACCGAGGTCTAACCAGGGCATGAGTACAAGCGGTAACATTCAACCCAAATACATAGTTACTGCCTACATGTGTCTGTTTCCAATACTTTCTTGGAACCCTTAATAGAAATATAGTCTTCATGAAACATTAAAAATATTTACAGAAAGATCAGGCTAAGTGCCGTTTAACATGGGCATTCATAAGACAATAATTTTCAGGATAATATTTTCCCACTTCCGAGTGTCCAAAGTATTTTAAACATTTGGTAAACTTACGGTGGAATATAAAACCTCAAATGTGGCTAGCCTGTCCATGACCAAAATCATCAAACATAATACAATCATTTCACGAATTTCCTATATTTATAGATATAGGAAAATTCACGTTAACACCCTCTTCAGTCATATATTTACCTTCATATAATTACTCATAATTAATGCGTTCTCCTCAAGAAACATCCATACCAACTTAGGGATATAGCTTCACATATTTTACTCAGCTCTATATTTCATATTCTGTTAAGTTATTCTACTTATTCGCTGATAACTCTCCTAAATGGTTACCGTGAATGAATTTACCTGTTGATTTTCCAGTATAAACTAAGTAGGGAAAATCCGATAAGGAAAAGACCCCATAATCGAAATTATGCGAATAGGGAGAACCTCTAAAAGAATTCCTACGGCTGTCATTCAAGCACAGTAAAAAAAACAAATCAGGTTGCAAGGCTCATAAGCATCATTAGTGCTCCCATATAATCATTTGTAGGTTAAGAGGTAAAGTCCTTAACTGGATACATGAATGTTAAGCCCTTAAATACACAACAAGGATTACAGACAATGCTGAACAATTAGGGTGCCTGGTAAGATTCGATCTGGTCTATCCGTGCGATTCTAGAGTGCCTAAAGCAATTCTGTCATATTGAACAGAAGATTAGGAAGTGTAATTCAAAACCTTTAAGGGAATTCCTTTGCAACACCAGAATTGAAAGGTATCTCACACATGTTGAAATCGCTGTCACATAATCAAACATCATGAGGAAACTGGAAGATCAAGGCAACCCAAAATGATCTTCCATCAAGAGGGGCCGTAATCGCATTGCAAAATAGAATTTAAGCAGAGATTGGAAAACTCCCTAAGTCAATCGCCCAGAGCATTCGAAGGTGTCAAACAACAATCTGATGATCTGACGGCCAGATGGCTTGAGTTACCGCAAAAATACTCGCTGGAGCTATCCAGATCTACAAAACCTAAACCTTAAAGCCCGAAATGGAGGACATTCATCTCCGTATCGGATTGGGGAGATCGCCAAGAGGATCGCCTTACTCAGTCATTACCAAAACCATACAGAGAACCATGTTCTATAATATTGGCGACAAGGCTATCGAGATTCATACAAGAATCTCCAACGCAGGTATATTTGAATGAGTCACAGGTGCGGCCAAAGATATTGGGTGAGATCTAAATAAAGGATGACAATGCAGATAGTGCATAGTTCAAAAGATCCACCGATCCAAAGAAAAGATTCACCTGCTTTGAAAGACATCCAATGTCTTCCCTTCTATTAAAGAAACAGAAAATAATACATCAAGTAAAACAGCCGTGTCCATCAGTTCCCACGCGCTCTAGTTGTTTGAAGCGTTAACCACAAATAAAAGCTCATAACAGGCTTGAGTACTATGGAAAGGCCATGCAACATCATGGAGCCTATACAACACTGTAGTACGGGACAAGGAATCAGGGATCTGTCAGCGCAACAGTCAATAGAACAATAGCCCACCCAGCTACTTCAACGACGACCCAACCAATTTTCTTTCTGGGTGACCTACGCCTTGATCTGGGTGACCTACGCCTTCTCAATAGACTAGAGGGTTGGCTCATAAAACGCCCAAAATGTCACAGAAAAATAGACAGACCAGTATAGTAAAACCCTAAATGAAAACGGAAGTAAGTACTCACCTTCACCTTTATTAAAGTATGAAGCTCGCGCCCCCTTAAACCTGCATATCTTCCAGTAAAAGATTATAGATCCTGAGCGCGCATGGAATTCCATGTTCTGGGCCCGATCTGCTCTCTTTCCTCTCCCGAATGCGCAACCCTCGTGCATGAGGAGAAAAGTGGATTTTTCCCTATCCCCGTCTGATAGGAAGCATTCCCAGATAAAAGTCTCTCGACTCTTTTTCTTTCCCCCCCCCCCAAACCATTTCACAGCGAGGATTTTATCCTTCTTCCCGCCCTAGCACGTTTCCATGATTCCTGCCTGCGGATTCCCGTAATGCCCCATTGTTGAGTCAGGGCGAGTAATTAACGCCTCCGCAATTGGCGATCATGCATATTAGTCTAAAAACAGCAATAAGTCTCCTCAATATTCAACGCAAGTCAATAAAGACTCTTCAATAACGCCTCCCCAAATAAATGGTCTCTTCAATAACTCCTGCCTAAATAATTGGTTATCACCCGAGGGATAATTTGTTGGTGTTGATCCTTTATATATATCAGAATTCTTTTTTCTGCTATCGTTTTTATTTTTATGTCCTTCATAAAATTTAATACATACATAGGATTCCCCTCAACTAATATCTATATGTAAGCCCTTTTCATAATCTCAACTAACATCTATATGTAAGAGGGATTTGCCCCACATATAGCGCTGTATACATTCTACATATAGTCTAAGTACTTAGGAGGTTTACCATGTGGCATTGTAAGTTAGGTGTTCAACTTACAATGGATATCACAACTACATATGTGCCTCCAATATATTCATTACTCTCCATTATTATATGTATATGTAGGGATCCACTATCATATGTACGTTGTACGCTATATATATAATGTACGTAAGCACGGAGTGTGCATTACTATGTAATACTGTGGCATTATGTGTTTAACAATACATATCACAATTATACATATACCTTCCATATATACTTTTCCTCGTTAACATTTATCCATATTATTCTTCATTAATGTATATGTAGTGTCTACATATAATGTTATATATGTATGCGATTGTCTCACCATGTGGCGTCCCACAATTATAGGTAACCCTACAGGTTTTATAGATAATACATATCGTGAATGTATAATCTTCGCCATGCATATAATGTTTTAAATGACTCAAGAGCCCTTGATTAACTCGTGGTGGGAGTTACCTTATTGAGGTGAGGGTATATATATATATATATTTTTTCCTTATGAACACATTTATGATTTATTTTCCGAGCCTTAGTCGCTCTTAGGTATTCAAGGTTGGAGGGGGATCTTACATTGTTAAAAATTAAATCTGGGTAATCATGTATGTGTTAGTTATTTATAATAGCCTCAAAAGAGTTTGATGGATCTAACTGCTAGAAGGATGTATGCATTTGGCTCAATAAAATAATGAGATAAGACAAATGTTTAATGAATTGGATGAATGCAAGAATGGATGCTTGGTGAAGTGATGTCTTTCACAATGAATTCTAAAAATTGTGCCATGTTTTGTATCAAATGTGTAAGGCCTGATTTGTATAGTTGATTACGCTCTTTGACTAACGGTACTTTTAGTTGAAATTTTGCATCATTTTCTCCTCTTCTTCTATCATTTCAATTTAGATTTGACTGTCATCATGTAAATGTTTGTGTGTGCTCATTGTTTTACAAAGGCCTTCATGGTGATACAAAGGCCTTCATGGTGAAATACTGATAGAGTCTTTCTTTATATTATGTCAGTCTTAATTTTTAAATTATGAATGTTTAATGTATTATTCAATTTTTGATGTTTTTTATATTTTTTAAAAACAGTATTTACACAATCACACTATTAAAGTTGATTGATATATCGAAATAGATTCTATTCTTTTTAAAAGGTAAAAAATAAAGCAATGGATTGTATGCCAACCATCTTCTGTAATGTGGTTGTCCTAGACTCAACTTTCTAATAAATTCCAGTATTTAAAGAGGTGGGTTTAGTTCACTGCAATATGTTGGAGAAGTGTAACTTAGAGCTCAAAGTGGAGTAGTTTGAATTTCAATAAGAAAAACATTTAAAATAGTATTTAGTACAGGAAAAATTTTGGAGCATCTATAATCCTAAGTCTATTATGGACAGATAAAAAACCTCAAACTGAAGTGATTCTACATTGATTCACATTATTTATTTTTATAAATGATCATTATTTTAATTTTGTTTTTCTCAAATATTTTAATAATTTAATATATATATATATTTGAAAATGAAACAAAAATGGTTTGAGTACCATAATAAAATTAAATGTAAAATTTGAGATGTTTGCAAATATATTCATAACACTTAGCATAATGCCTCACATGTCTACCATTTATTTCTACAAAATTCAGAACACAATTTATGAAAGATGGCCGCTAAAGAATCTTCCGAATTCTTAATTTTTTTCACTCTGATTAAGATAAGGTGACCATCTGTTATTTTTCGTTATCTTTTATGGCGTCTTGTACTTTCTAGACGGAAGGAGCTTCTCTCTTAGATCTACCGGGTCGATCTCACCGAAGTGGTCTTCTGGAATCCAGTCGCCGGTGGCTGGATCTCTCATCCAGAAAGCCTTTTCTTCCTTTTGCACAGGTTCTGCCGCTTTTGAATGCTGCTGCGACCCCACCGGCTGTCCTCCCACCGACGTTGCATAACTTCTCAATTCCCTGCATCAAACCAAGCCAGAGGACAAAAGAATTATACGTTGACGTTTCTTTATAGTTTCCTACTGAAATGAACTCAAAACCAACGAGGACTACCGGAAACATAAGAAAACACACAATACTACTGTTTCATTAAAAAGGTTAGAGAAAGTGAAAGTGCATACCGAGTTAGAGTCTTGCCAATGTTGGTTAAAACAGATCTGCTATAAGATAATTTATCACCAGGCACGAACTTTACCATCCTGAAACGGAAAAGAAAACGGGAAATAGATGTAGCGTGTATCGCAAGCAAAAACAGGAGAAAGCCAATATCTGTCTTTCGAGTTCAGAGGGAGAGTGTGTTGGATCGTTTTGAGGTAGACTTTGCCTCGGATGCGCTTAGAAATTGGTTTCATTTCCATAGCATTCATGAGTAGTTACTTAGTCTGGTTTAGTTTCTTTTAAGGTCAAGATTTTGTTTGATACCATGGATAATGTCGGCCTCTTCATAATGCCCACTGTATAGGTATGGGAGTGTTTCTTATCTGAGCATTATATTGATATAGGGCAAGGCATTTTAACCCATGCTAAGAATTATGAAAAAAGTCACACTTCCAATATATTGTTGAGAGATCTTATTTTTACTGGTTTTGGTCTATCTTAAGACTACCTAAATTGATGTATTTTCAAAAATCATTCAAGTATGCTTTGTTATGAAATTCACTTGTAAAAGCTATAAGATCATTAAAGTGCCAAGATATTATAGGGCATCCAAATTGTCATGTATATAACCAGATTTCAACCTCCACTCTATTTGGAGAAATCGAATGTTTAAGTCACATTAGTCCATTGGCCTGCTATTGAATACCTTGGCTTGCACTACAACTCTGTATGAGGTGGAAGCCTAATTTAACGTTTAGAAGTCTTTTGCAGCCATACACATTCACATGAATAACAGAAATGAACTAAAATGCATCCACAAGCTAGAGGATTGTGAATCTCTCTTTTATCCTCTAAAATGAAATGAAAATAGAAGGAAGGTGGTACTCAATATGCAGTTAGCTTTAACATTGTGGAGAGGGCTATTCCTTTCTATTACATTCTCTAGAATCAAATGAAAATACATAGAACTTGGTACTCAATATGATTTTACCTTTAACAGTGTGGCCAGGACTACTACTGCATGGCCTCCTAGTTCCTTGGTTAGGCTCTAATATTAACTCTAATTACTATTCCATGGCCTCCCTCCTTGGTTGTGCTCTAATATTAACTCTCTAATTATTGCATAGCTATGGAACACTACAATACCATAAAATGGAACCCATTCCCTTCTAACTATCTCATATTCAACATTGCCAGAGAACCTTACAGAATTAGCTTAACTATCTGTAGACTCATCAAATCCTTATTAGGGTTACTATTTTAGAGCCTTCACGTTATTGTGTAAATTCATTGCACATGACTAGTTCCACATTTCTGGTAAATGGTAGAGGGCATTCAATTCACTCACTTCTGTTGTTTTCAGGTGCATAGGTGTATTTGGGAAATGCATAAGTTCCTCACCAAATCTCATTGTGGAGATACTTGCATAGTTGGAAGGTTCTTTATGTGTAGTATATCGAATTTTTGTCTTCGATGTAGTCTAGACAAAAAGTGTCCAACTCGAGCTCTAGAAACCCATCTAGAAAGTTTCCTAACGTCTTGTGTTCCAATCTTGGAAAAAGGGACATGCCCCAAGAACTGGGAGATACATCCCAATTCATCAGGTCATTCCTCCAAGAAATCACTGAAAGAGGTCACAAATTATATATTGCATCAATTATCGGGTCATTGCTTCTTAAATTGTATATATAGAGAAACTTGTGATGTCCACTCAATTTAACTATGGATTTGGATTATGTTGCATTATGTCTAGTGTGGATAATATTTTGTTCCCTAGGATTTTATTCAATTTCAATAGTGGCCCAGACACTATATTGCTTTACATTTCTTGAACAAAATAGATTCCCATCGTATAGTTTTAATACATTACCATACTCAAACATTTGGTTCACTGTGGGTAGAGATTAAAACGTTCCAATCAAATTCTTTTTTCCCTCTTTCCAAGTCCCTAACAATAGTCTTTTAGGGAAGATGCATATGTCTAGAATTATAGGAGAGGGAATTCTATCAACCACAAATAAATTCATGTTTAACGAAAATTATGTCTCTATTTTTTAAGAGGGTTACATAGAAAAAGAAACTCCCACTGGTTGTCGTTGCTAATAGTATATATGTATTTAATGTTAGATTGAAATAATTTGTAAAGAAATTAGTTTGTCCATGTCTATTGGTTATCTTGGTTCATGCATGGTTATGAAAAAAGAATATGTTTTAGTTCCAACCAAGAAAAAAAAAATGGACATGTTTTTCATTGTTTAGATAGAATTAAATCAAAATCTTCCCATATAAAATAAAAAATTATAGTTCAATAAACATATGAAAAGGATTTGTATGAACCTTAATATACAGTACTACAAAATGTTTTTCATGCCTTGAGCTTGAGCTCAAGAGGTACAGTTTCTCATTTAGTAGCTTAAATCCCTTTAAGGCAAGGTATTTCTTTACGACATTTCATTTTTTTCAAAATAGAGAGACATTTCAGCTATGTATTTCTTGTATTTAACATGTGAACATTAAAAAAGACCAAACCTCCTTAATCACACCTATATATACTATCAATCATTATCCTTATTCAAATTATAATTCTCTTTTGAATGTGTGAACATTAACATGTTTTCAAAACATTAATTGGGAAGATCTCTCAGTAGTTTAATTATAACCATGTGACACAGAGTTTTGTGAAACACATGTCTAGGAGAATAAATGTATTTAGATGAATCAAATAATGAAATACGATGAATGCTTTGTGAATTGTAGGACATGTACTTTGGAGAATATTTTATTAGAACGGATAAGTCTCGAAAATGGTTCTATCATTTAATTTTAGATTGGCTTGCTTTATGTAAATGTATGCTCGATTGTTTTCGCAACCTTAATTGTGGCATGCTGGTAGATATAAATTTCAATGCTCATAACAACTTTTTATCCTTTACTGTATATGAAATGATGTCACGGGAAACAAGACATTACGAAGTCAAATGTGTATCACCAAGGAGAAATATTTATCGCAGATCAACAAGAAACAAAACAAAATCTATTAAATCTTTCATATTGGTTAATTATGTGTTTAGCATAAAATGCTCCTTGAACATTTGTTTTTATTTTTCAAGTTTCTCAAGATG
>LPNX010153686.1:0-10134 GCA_001517045.1 Pseudotsuga menziesii | reverse complement strand
ATGGTTATAAAGAAACTATATGTTGTAGTTATAACAGCTAAAATAAAGGAAATGTCTTCTTGAATGTTTAAATAGAATAAAATAAATTTCATGTCATAAGAAATCAAACTTAAAGGTTCAATAAACACATGCATGATAATTTTTATGGTCTTAAATACAACACTATTATGAAAAGTTTTTCATGCCTTGAGCTCAAACTATAGTGTCTATCTTTATTTAAAAGATTTCATGTTTTTTAAAGCAAAGGGACACTTCCACCTTGTGTCCTTTGTTTTGAATTTGTGAGTTTTTAAAATAATTCAAACCTTGATCGTATTTATCTCTGCAATCAACCATTGTAAGTGTTCAAACTGTAATCACCTCTTATGAAGGTGTGAAAAATAGCAAGTTGTTAAAAATTAAATCTGGGTAATTATGTGTGTGTTACTTATTTATAATAGCCTCAAAAGAGTTTGATGGATCTAACTCCTAGAAGGATGTATGCATTTGGCTCAATAAAATAATGAGATAAGACAAATGTTTAATGAGTTGGATGAATGCAAGAATGGATGCTTGGTGAAGTGGTGTCTTTCACAATGAATTCTAAAAATTGTGGCATGTTTTGTATCAAATGTGTAAGGCCTGATTTGTATAGTTGAGTATGCTCTTTGACTAATCGTACTTTTAGTTGAAATTTTGCATCATTTTCACCTCTTCTTTTATCATTTCAATTTAGATTTGACTTTCATCATGTAAATGTTTGTGTATGCTCATTGTTTTACAAAGGCCTTCATGGTGATACGAAGGCCTTCATGGTGAAATACTGATATAGTCTTTCTTTATATTGTGTTAGTCTTAATTTTTAAATTATGAATGTTTAGTGTATTATTCAATTTTTTATTTTTTTTATATTTTTTAAAAACAATATTTAAACAATCACACTATTAAAGCTTATTGATATATCGAAATAGATTCTATTCTTTTTAAAAGGTAAAAAACAAAGCAATGGATTGTATGCCAACCATCTTCTGTAGTGTAGTTGTCCTAGACTCAACTTTCTAATAAATTCCAGTATTTAAAGAGGTGGGCTTCTTTCACTGGAGAAGTGTAACTTAGAGCTCAAAGTGGAGTAGTTTGAATTTCAATAAAAAAAATATTCAAAATAGTATTTAGTACAGGAAAAATTTTCAAGCATCTATAATCCTAAGTCTATTATGGACGCATAATAAACTTCAAACTGAAGTGATTTTACATTGATTCACATTTTTATTTTTATAAATGATCATTATTTTAATTTTGTTTTTCAATATCTGAAAATGAAATAAAAATAATTTTAGTACCATAATAAAATTAAATGTAAAATTTGAGATGTTTGCCAATATATTCATAACACTTAGCATAATGCCTCACATGTCTACCATTTATTTCTACAAAATTCAGAACACAATTTATGAAAGATGGCCCCTAAATAATCTTCCGAATTCTTAATTTTTTTTACTCTGATTAAGGTAAGGTGACGATCTGTTATTTTGCGTTATCCTTTATGGCGTCTTGTACTTTCTAGACGGAAGGAGCTTCTCTCTTAGATCTACCGGGTCGATCTCACCGAAGTGGTCTTCTGGAATCCAGTCGCCGGTGGCTGGATTTCTCATCCAGAAAGCCTTTTCTTCCTTTTGCACAGGTTCTGCCGCTTTTGAATGCTGCTGCGACCCCACCGGCTGTCCTCCCACCCACGATGCATAACTTCTCAATTCCCTGCATCAAACCAAGCCAGAGGACAAAAGAATTATACGTTGACGTTTCTTTATAGTTTCCTTCTAAAATGAACACAAAACCAACGAGCACTACCGGAAACATAAGAAAACACACAATACGACTGTTTCATTAAAAAGGTTAGAGAAAGTGAAAGTGCATACCGAGT
Source organism: Pseudotsuga menziesii (assembly GCA_001517045.1). Classification (NCBI taxonomy): domain Eukaryota; kingdom Viridiplantae; phylum Streptophyta; class Pinopsida; order Pinales; family Pinaceae; genus Pseudotsuga; species Pseudotsuga menziesii. The sequence continues at coordinate 8,234 of LPNX010153686.1, read as the reverse complement.
TAGAGTCTTGCCAATGTTGGTTAAAACAGATCTGCTATAAGATAATTTATTACCAGGCACGAACTTTACCATCCTGAAACAGAAAAGAAAACGGGAAATAAATGTAGCGTGTATCGCAAGCAAAAACAGAAGAAAAAGCCAATATCTGTCTTTCGAGTTCAGAGAGAGTGTGTTGTTGGATCGTTTTGAGGTAGACTTTGCCTCGGATGCGCTTAGAAGTTGGTTTCATTTCCATAGCATTCATGAGTAGTTACTTATTCTGGTTTAGTTTTTTTTAAGGTCAAGATTTTGTTTGCTACCATGGATAATGTCGGCCTCTTCATAATGCCCACTGTATAGGTATGGGAGTGTTTCTTATCTGAGCATTATATTGATATAGGGCAAGGCATTTTAACCCATACTGAGAGTTATGATAAAAGTCACACTTCCAATATATTGTTGAGAGATCTTATTTTTACTGGTTTTGGTCAATCTTAAGAGTACCTAAATTGATGTATTTTCAAAAATCATTCAAGTATGCTTTGTTATAAAATTCACTTGTAAAAGCTATAAGATCATTAAAGTGCCCAGATATTATATACTTTCTTTAGTATGATACAAGGCATCCAAATTGTCATGTATATAATCAGATTTCAACCTCCACTCTATTTGGAGAAATCGAATGTTTAAGTCACATTCGTCCATTGGCCTGCTATTGAATACCTTGGCTTGCACTACAACTCTGTATGAGGTGGAAGTCTAATTTAATGTATAGAAGTCTTTTGCAGCCATACACATTCACATGAATAACAGAAATGAACTAAAATGCATCCACAAGCTAGAGAACTGTGAATCTCTCTTTTATCCTCTAAAATGAAATGAAAATAGAAGCAAGGTGGTACTCAATATGCAGTTAGCTTTAACATTGTGGAGAGGGCTATTCCTTTCTATTCTATTCTGTAGAATCAAATGAAAATACATAGAACTTGGTACTCAATATGGTTTTACCTTTAACAGTGCGGCCAGAACTACCACTGCATGGCCTCCTAGTTCCTTGGTTAGGCTCTAATATTAACTCTAATTACTATTCCATGGCCTCCCTCCTTGGTTGTGCTCTAATATTAACTCTAATTACTATTCCATGGCCTCCCTCCTTGGTTGTGCTCTAATATTAACTCTCTAATTATTGCATAGCTATGGACCACTACAATACCATAAAATGGAACCCATTCCCTTCTAACTATCTCATATTCAACATTGCCAGAGAACCTTACAGAATTAGCTTCACTATCTGTAGACTCATCAAATCCTTATTAAGGTTAGTATTTTAGAGCCTTCACCTTGTTCTTTAAATTCAGTGCACGTGACTAGTTCCACATTTGTGGGAAATGGTAGAGGGCATTCAATTCACTCACTTCCGTTGTTTTCAAGTGCATAGGTGTATTTGAGAAATGCATAATTTCCTCACCGAATCTCATTGTGGAGATACTTGCATAGTTGGAAGGTTCTTTATGTGTAGTATATCGAATTTTTGTCTTCGATGTATTCTAGACAAAAAGTGTCCAACTGCAGCTCTAGAAACGCATCTAGAAAGTTTCCTAGGGTCTTTTGTTCCAATCCTAGAAAAAGGGACATGCCCTCAATGTAGTCTAGACAAAAGGTGTCCAACTCAAGCTCTAGAAATGCATTTAGAAAGTTTCCTAAGGTCTTTTGTTCCAATCATGGAAAAAAGGACATGCCCCAAAAACTGGGAGATACATCCCAATTCATCAGGTCATTCCGCCAAGAAATCACGGAAAGAGGTCACAAATTACATATTGAATCAATTATCGGGTCATGGCTTCTTAAATTGTATATATATAGAAACTTGTGATGTCCACTCAATTTAACTATGGATTTGGATAATATTTTGTTCCCTAGGATTTTATTCAATTTCAATAGTGGCCCAGACACTATATTTCTTTACATTGCTTGACCAAAATAGATTCCCACCATATAGTTTTAATACATTACCATACGGAGGTAGTACCGATACTCCAACATTTGGTTCGTTGTGGGTAGAGCTTAAAACGTTCCAATCAAATTATGTTTTCCCTCTTTCAAAGCCCCTAACAATAGTCTTTTAGGGAAGATGCATATGTCTAGAATTATAGGAGAGGGCATTCTATCAACCACAACTAAATTCATGTTTAAGGAAAATTATGTCTCTATTTTTTAACAGGGTTACATAGAAAAAGAAAGTCCCACTAGTTGTCGTTGCTAATAGTATATATGTATTTAATGTTAGATTGAAATAATTTGTAAAGAAATTAGTTTGTACATGTCTATTGGTTATCTTGGTTCATGCATGGTTATGAAAAAAGAATATGTTTTAGTTCCAACCAACAATAAAAAAATGGACATGTTTTTCATGCCTTGAGCTTGAGCTCAAGAGGTACAGTTTCTCATTTAGTAGCTTAAATCCTTTAAGACAAGGTATTTCTTTACTCCATTTCAGTTTTTTCAAAATAGAGAGACATTTCAGCTATGTATTTCTTGTATTTAACATGTGATGGTTAAAAAAGACCTAGGCAAAGAAAAAGGAGAGCATACGGTGTAGGCAGGACGCTGCTGAGTATGCTGGGCAAGAGGACTCTGCAGAGAGTACTTGTTGTGGGCAATATCGTCATGTATGATCGAATCTTTGAGTCCTGGAGTTAGGGGTCCCAACTATCTTCACGGAGGTTTGGCTCGTCAGTGACTAGAAGGCAAGGGAGCTGAACCCAGTCTACGGCTTGGAGGATCGTGGCTGTTTCCACTGTAGTCGGCGCAGCAAATCCACAGGTTTGGTGTATGAGTGAAGAAATTTATTTTGTTCTGTCTAATGTGTAAACGTTGATCTTATATCCTGTTATGTAGAAGAAAACTCTAAATGTTTATTTTATATCTTGTTATGTACAAGAAAGCTGTAACTGTTTATTTTATATCTTGTTATGTAGAAGGAAGCTGTAAATGTTTATCTTATATCATGTTATGTATAAGAGAGCTAACCTGGATATGCTGGGATAGAATTCATTTTTATTATGTAAAAATGAGGAGGAAAAATCATGATGCAAATGATTATGTAGATTACGTGTATTCTCTTTGGTTGGGTTTAGATTAACGGAATCTTATTTCCTTTTTTTAACTGTTTTTCTTGCGGGACTTTGGGTATCAAAAGGGGTACCAAAAGGTCAAGTGCAACCGGGCAAATTTTTTTTTAGGGCAAATCAAGAACTCGTAGGAAGAAAAAACTAGAAAAGCTGGTAATAACTATGTAATTTTTTTTTTTTTATGGTAGTGCCTCATATCGGCCATCTGTAGAGGCAACTTTAATGGTTGGATTTTACTTTTTATCTTTTATGAGCTTTTTAGATGCATCAAATAGTAAACATGTAAAATGTGCGATCTGAACTTGAATATATGAAAAACCTAATATGTATGAGGTAACTCTGTGGAGATCTAAGTAAACGTTTGACTATTAATAAATTAAATAGTGAAAAAAAAATTATAATATACATTGAAATATACAATGGCTAAACCCTAACCGTAGTATCCTTACCCTAAAAAAATCAACATTGCCGATTTCTCCAAACTTGTTTAAAACATATTAAGGATGAAAAACTCAGGGCGCGTTTAAAACCGGAGAATTCGAAGGCTCTTTTTCAGGTCCCACTGTCTGCGAAAGAGGTCACAAATTATATATTGAATCAATTATCGGGTCATTGCTTCTTAAATTGTATATATAGAGAAACTTGTGATGTCCACTCAATTTAACTATGGATTTGGATTATGTTGCATTGTGTCTAGTGTGGATAATATTTTGTTCCCTAGGATTTTATTCAATTTCAATAGTGGCCCACACACTATATTGCTTTACATTGCTTGAACAAAATAGATTCCCACCGTATAGTTTTAATACATTACCATACAGAGGTATTACCGATACTCCAACATTTGGTTCGCTGTGGGTAGAGCTTAAAACGTTCCAATCAAATTCTTTTTCCCTCTTTCCAAGCCCCTAACAATAGTCTTTTAGGGAAGATGCATATGACTAGAATTATAGGAGAGGGAATTCTATCAACCACAACTAAATTCATGTTTAAGGAAAATTATGTCTCTATTTTTTAACAGGGTTACATAGAAGAAGAAACTCCCACTAGTTGTCATTGCTAATAGTATATATGTATTTAATGTTAGATTGAACTAACTTGTAAAGAAATTAGTTTGTACATGTCTATTTGTTATCTTGGTTCATGCATGGTTATGAAAAAAGAATATGTTTTAGTTCCAACCAACAATAAAAAAATGGACATGTTTTTCATTGTTTAGATAGAATTAAATCAAAATATTCCCATATAGAATAAAAAATTATAGTTCAATAAACATATGAAAAGGATTTGTATGTACCTTAATATACAGTACTACGAAATGTTTTTCATGCCTTGAGCTTGAGTTCAAGAAGTACAGTTTCTCATTTAGTAGCTTAAATCCTTTAAGACAAGGTATTTCTTTACTACATTTCTGTTTTTTCAAAATAGAGAGACATTTCAGCTATGTATTTCTTGTATTTAACGTGTGAGCATTAAAAAAGACCTAGGCAAAGAAAAAGGAGAGCATACGGTGTAGGCAAGACGTTGCTGAGTATACTGGGCAAGAGAGTACTTGCTGTGGGAAAGATCGCCATGTATGATCGAATCTTCGAGTCCTGGAGTTAGGGGTCCCGGCTATCTTCTCGGAGGTTTGGCTTGGGGGTGACTAGAAGGCAAGGGAGATGAACCTAGTCTACGGCTGGGAGGAACGTGGCTGTTTCCACTGTAGTCGACGCAGCAGGTCCACAGGTTTGGTGTATGAGTGAAAAAAATTATTTTGTTCTGTCTAATGTGTAAACGTTGATCTTATATCCTGTTATGTAGAAGAAAGCTCTAAATGTTTATTTTATATCCTGTTATGTAGAAGAAAGCTGTAACTGTTTATTTTATATCTTGTTATGTAGAAGGAAGCTGTAAATGTTTATCTTATATCATGTTATGTATAAGAGAGCTAACCTGGATATGCTCGGATAGAATTCATTTTTATTATGTAAAAACGAGCAGGAAAAATCCTGATGCAAATGATTATGTAGATTAGGTGTATTCTGTTTGGTTGGGTTTCGATTAATGGAATCTTATTTCCTTTTTTAACTATTCTTCTTGCAGGACGTTGGGACTTTGGGTTAAACCCACAATACCGTAGGTAGGTGGCATGCAAACCTTCCCTTGGGGCGAGCATATTGCTTGGACCATGCTAGTCCCTTGTTTCTTTTGCTTAAACTTCAGACCCTTGTTTTGTTGGGAGGACTTGCCTTTAGAAATTTTGGCCCTTAGGAGTGCTTGGTGCCAAGCGCGGTTGAAGCACCTGTCATCAGAAGAAAAGTGGTCAGCCGAAGCTCTGTTATTGACATTATCAGCCCTGTGTACCAATCTGTTGTCTATGGAATTTCCCTTGTAAAGCTTTTTTTTATTTCTGTATCTTCTAGACATAAAAACCATGAATCAAATTACATTTCATTCCGGACTTGACTAATAAATTTCAAATGAGACTAAACTAACTCTTAATGCGAAGGCCTCACCTCTCAGGTATTGTTAGGAAGCTATAATGAGTATATGCCTTGTTTTAAAGACGCAAAAAGAAAGAGAAAAGAAAAAAAAGGTACATATTTTTGGCAATTTTGGAGGTAGTTCACATAATTTGTAAAGAAATTAGTTTGTACATGTCTATTGGTTATCTTGGTTCATGCATGGTTATGAAAAAATAATATGTTTTAGTTCCAACCAACAAAAAAAAATGGACATGTTTTTCATTGTTTAGATAGAATTAAATCAAAATCTTCCCATATAAAATAAAAAATTATAGTTCAATAAACATATGAAAAGGATTTGTATGAACCTTAATATACAGTACTACGAAATGTTTTTCATGCCTTGAGGTTGAGCTCAAGAGGTACAGTTTCTCATGTAGTAGCTTAAATCCCTTTAAGACAAGGTATTTCTTTACTACATTTCATTGTTTTCAAAATAGAGAGACATTTCAGCTACGCATTTCTTGTATTTAACGCGTGAACATTAAAAAAGACCAAACCTCCTTAATCACAGCTATATATACTATCAATCATTATCCTTATTCAAATTATAATTCTCTTTTGAAAGTGTGAACATTAACATGTTTTCAAAACATTAATTGGGAAGATCTAGATGAGTAGTTTAATTATAACCATGTGACAGAGAGTTTTGTGAAACAAATGTCTATGAGAATAAATGTATTTAGATGAATAAAATAATGAAATACGATGAATGCTTTGTGAATTGTAGGACATGTACTTTGGAGAATATTTTATTAGAATGCATAAGCCTTTAAAATGGTTCTATCATTTAATTTTAGATTGCATTGCTTTATGTAAATGTATGCTCGATTGTTTTCGAGACCTTAATTGTGGCACGCTGGTAGATATAAATTTCAATGATCATAACAACTTTTTATCCTTTACTGTATATGAAATGATGTCACAGGAAAGAGGACATTACGAAGTCAAATGTGTATCACCAAGGAGAAATATTTATCGCAGATCAAAAAGAAACAAAACAAAATCTATTAAATCTTTCTTTATTGGTTAATTATGTGTTTAGCATAAAATGCTCCTTGAACATTTGTTTTTATTTTTCAAGTTTCACAAGATGTTTAAATGGAATTATAGATGAAGGACTTCACTTAATCACCACTACATTTAAGTTTGAGGGGATTTATGTCTCTAGTTCAGAAGGCCAATAAATATATAAAGAGATTTACACTTATGTCATAGACTTATCATTTATACTAAGATTTATGGTTTTAGTCTTAGGTTTAAAATAATTTGTTGAGAAATTCATTTGTAAATATCTATTGCTACCTTTTTCAATGCATGGTTATAAAGAAACTATATGTTGTATTTATAACAGCTAAAATAAAGGAAATGTCTTCTTGAATGTTTAAATAGAATAAAATAAATTTCATGTCATAAGGAATCAAAAGTAAAGGTTCACTAAACACATGCATGATAATTTTTATGGTCTTAAATACAACACTATTATGAAAAAAATTTCATGCCTTGAGCTCAAAGTATAGTGCCTATATTTATTTAAAAGATTTCATGTTTTTTAAAGCAAAGGGACACTTCCACCTTGTGTCCTTTGTTTTGAATTTGTGAGGTTTTAAAATTTCAAAACTTGATCACATTTATCTATGCAATCAACCATTGTAAGTGTTCAAATTGTAATCACCTCTTTTGAATGTGTGAAAAATATCAAGTTGTTAAAAATTAAATCTAGGTAATCATGTATGTGTTAGTTATTTACAATAGCCTCAAAAGAGTTTGATGGATCTAACTGCTAGAAGGATGTATGCATTTGGCTCAATAAAATAATGAGATAAGACAAATGTTTAATGAGTTGGATCAATGCAAGAATGGATGCTTGGGCAAGTGATGTCTTTCACAATGAATTCTAAAAATTGTGCCATCTTTTGTATCAAATGTGTAAGGCCTGATTTGTATAGTTGATTATGCTCTTTGACTAATGGTACTTTTAGTTGAAATTTTGCATCATTTTCACCTGTTATTCTATCATTTCAATTTAGATTTGACTTTCATCATGTAAATGTTTGTGTATGCTCATTGTTTTACAAAGGCCTTCATGGTGATACGAAGGCCTTCATGGTGAAATAAGGCCTTCATGGTGAAATACTGATAGAGTCTTTCTTTATATTATGTGAGTCTTAATTTTTAAATTATGAATTTTTAATGTATTATTCAATTTTTGATGTTTTTTATATTTTTTAAAAACAATATTTACACAATCACACTATTAAAGCTGATTGATATATCGAAATAGATTCTATTCTTTTTAAAAGGTAAAAAATAAAGCAATGGATTGTATGCCAACCATCTTCTGTAATGTGGTTGTCCTAGACTCAACTTTCTAATAAATTCCAGTATTTAAAGAGGTGGGCTTAGTTCACTGCAATATGTTGGAGAAGTGTAACTTAGAGCTCAAAGTGGAGTAGTTTGAATTTCAATAAGAAAAACATTCAAAATAGAATTTAGTAGAGGAAATTTTTTCGAGGATCTATAATCCTAAGTCTATTATGGACGCATAATAAACCTCAAACTGAAGTGATTCTACATTGATTCACATTATTTATTTTTATAAATGATCATTATTTTA
>LPNX010153674.1:474749-546165 GCA_001517045.1 Pseudotsuga menziesii | reverse complement strand
GTAAATGGCTTTAACTAAACAGTGTTTAACGATTGTGTTAACATACAGTTATGCTTTTTAAAAGTTTTTAAATTTTTTGAAAATTTTGGGGTTTTGACACACACCAAGCAGCTTGAAGATTTCTACTGAGCTAATTCTCCCTAGGTGTGTGAAAGGCGACAACAGATTGTAAAGCCATGGCCACACCCATGGATAGAAACCTGAAGTTGTTATATGATGAATCATCAGAGTTAGTGGATGTGACTCAATACAGACAAACTTTTGGGTTGTTAATGTATCTGACGAATACTAGGCCAGATATATGCTTTGCTGTGAACACCCTGAGTCAGTTTCTAGTTAAACCTAGACGTGTTCACCTAATAGCTGCAAAGCATGTGATGAGGTACCTAAAAGGTACGATAGACTTTGGACTATACTATGATAGAGATCATGACTAGAGATTGTATGGATATGCGGATTCATATTGGGCAGGAAGTGCCACAGACAGAAAGAGCACCTCAGGTGGATGTTATTGTCTGGGATCCGCCATGATCTCATGGTTTAACAAGAAACAGTCCAGTGTTGCTCTCAGCACGGTTGAAGTAGAGTACATAGCAGCTTGCTTCGCTAGCTGTAAAGTCATATGAATTCGGAAGCTGATGTCAGGTCTATTTGACATGGAGTTGGATACCACAGTGATTCTATGTGACAACCAGAGTTGTATTAAGATGACAGAGAATCCTGTGTTCCATGATAAATCAAAGCACATAGAAATCCAATATTTTTACATAAGGGATATGGTACAGAAGGGAGCTATAAAACTCTAATATGTGAGTACCGATGAGCAAGTTGCTGATGTGTTGACCAAGCCTCTATCTCGAGTAAAGTTTGAATACTTTCGTGACAAGCTTAGTGTAGTCCAAAAAGACTTTCCTCGTAAGAAGGAACAGTGATGTTGATGTTACAGACCTTCCTTGCAAGAAGGAACAATGACGATATGAACCCTCCTCGAAAAGGGGGAGCAGGTTGATGATACAAACCCTCCTCAAAAAGGGGGAGCAGGTTGATGATACGAACCTCCCTGGAAAGGGGGAGTGATGATGAGACTGTCATTGATGATGGGACGGCGGTGATGTTCCAGTACAAAAGAGGCCAAGTGCGCTTGCAGATGTTGATGAGGTCCGACATTCACATGTGGATGATAGTATCCTCTGTTGAGGATGGTCTTACAGACAATAACACTCTCTTAATGAGAGTGGTCCTGGCCCTTACTAGCTGAGGATGGTCCTGTAGACGATACTCTCGCATGGAGAGTGTTCCTACATTCACTTGTAGATGCCGTAGAAAATAACACTCGCTTGGGAGTGGTCCTAGCTTTAACAAGTTGAGGATGGTCTACGATGAGTCCTGCACTCGGTTGCGGACGACGCATTCTGCATTCAGTTGCGGACGACGAGTCCTGCATTCAGTTGCAGACGATACTCTCGCATGGAGAGTGTTTCTACATTCACTTGTAGATGTCATAGAAAATAACACTCGCTTGGGAGTGGTCCTAGCTTTAACAAGCTAAGGATGGTCTATGATGAGTCATGCACTCAGTTGCGGACGACAGGTCCTGCATTCAATTGCAGACGAGATCTGCATTGAATTGCAGACGATACTCTCGCATGGAGTGTGTTTCTAAATTCACTTGTAGATGCCATAAAAAATAACACTCGCTTGGGGTGGTCCTAGCTCTAACAAGATGAGGTTGGTCTACGATGAGTCCTACATTCAGTTGCGGACGATAGGTCCTGCATTCATTTGCGGACGAGATCTACATTCTGTTGTAGACGATGTGGTCATGCATTCATTTGCGGATGATTTAGCTGGTCGATGCTATGGACCCTCCTCGTTAAGGGGGAGTAGGGTGATGAGGATTGCATCATCCTTGGACCTATGTCCTAAAGTGATAGGGATTGATCATCCCGCAAAGAGATCATGTGTACTGCAGGTAGTGTTGCGACAAAGGATCAAGAAGATCTAAGTGCTGCTGCAAAAGATCAAGAAGATCGAAGTGTTGTTGCAAAGGATCAAAAAGATCGAAGTGTTGCTACAAAGGATCAAGAAGATCGAAGTGCTGCTACGAGGAATCGAAAGATCGAAGTGTTGCTGCAAAGGATCAAGTGATTGAGTGCTGCAGAAGATTAAGACTCAGTGTTGTAGAAGATGATGTTCCAGTACTGAAGATATTGAAGATATTCTAGTACTTGTTACAGTTGTTGATGATTGTTGAAAACTTCCTATGACGTATAGATGTATTACCTTGATACTGCTGAAGATGCTCTCTCTCGTTACTCCTTGAGATCAAATACCACTTCATCAGAGATTATGTCCAGAGAGGAGATGTTGAGTTATAGTATATTTCTATAGATGAGCAGGTGGCAGATATTCTCACAAAGTCTTTGGGAAGAGGAAAGCATATACATTTCAAAGACAAGATGGGAGTGGTGAAAAACACCATCCTCGGTAAGAGGGAGTGTTGATTTTTTTACCTAGATAAGTGTTTGTTCACTCATGCCTTGGGGTGGACAAAAACACTTTAAATGTGGTCCCTAGCCATATTAAAAGGTGAGAATGACTTTCTGATAAAGTGACCTTTTAATTGAATGTTTGAGTTTATATTTTAAAAGTGACTTTATGAGCATTAATGAGGGTGAGTATTAAATTCTCATTATTAATTAAAAAGTGAATTTTTAATGAGGAAATGAGATGAGCCATTGATCTCATGTAGTTGGCTTTTAATCTAAGCCTTTGATCTCAAGGAGGAAGTCACTCAAGCAAAAAAGGCTTGGGAAAGGCAAAGAGATTCATTGATCACTTTCAAGAAAGAATTTTGAGAGAGGAGCAAGGGAGAACCAGAGAGAAGAAACCCTTGCAAAATGTCCAAAACCAAGAAGAGGAAGGGCATGAATTTCGAGGCATCTATACCAACAGAGTGGCACAAATCCCAAGGCAGTCGTACAACATTTAATGCAGCAGTCCGTACGACATTTACTACAGGTTGTACAGTCTGTACATCACGAATTTCGAGGTGAGAGAAAGCACTGTTTCTGAGGCAGATTTTAAGAATTCGTACAGCACGATTTTCGAGGCAATCGTACAGCATTTATTGTTGTATGTACAGGTGACCGTACAGCACAGATTTCGAGGCAGCATGTGCACAGAAATCGAGGCGCTCATACACTCACGTGTGGCAGAATTTCTTGGGTTCCGTACAGCAGGTTTTCAGTGTGTTTGTTGGCACATTTTTCGAAATGGAAAAGAGATGAGCACTGCACAAATTTGTTGAATAATTTGTCTTTGAAGAAATAATAAAATCTCTCTGCAAACAGGTTTCCCTTTGGGGTTTTTCCTGGGTCAATATGACCAAAAATCTGAGTAAGAATTTTGGGCTGCAATAATTTCCAGTTTTCAAAAAGAAGAAAGAAATCTCATTTGTTTTATGTTTTCAGAAATAATTTTTAAAATTTTTGATGCACATGCTAATGTTGGGGTTTCGGCATTAAACAATGATGAACTTAAACTGAAACCGGGTTGGAATTCTTGAAAATTTTCACATCCTCTATTTCATTGTTGTTGTAATGATCTAACAACATTCCCGTGGAATTTTGTGCAAGAAATTTAAGATCATTATCATCTTCAAACTCATAACTGGCTTGTTTTGTGTCAGTTTCGGTCATTTTGCAATGTTTATATGATAGAAAACCCCATCACACTTGTAACATTTGACAAGAAATTCTGAAATTTTTCTTGTACCTCATTGTCTTCTCCCACGGAAGGACTGGAATTCTCTTCATTAACAAATCAAGTATTGTCCACGGTAGTAACAAAACCAAGATGGACAAACATTTCATTACAGATTTTTTTTAATAGATCCTTTTCCATGGGCTCCAATAATTCTTCATACTTTATCGTATTCTTATTTTTATTGTCAATCCACCTGTCATCCTCATTGCCACTTAACACGTCAAGTTGAACTTTGTCCTTATCAAATAGCCCATCATAGACGTCATAATAGAGTCTTTCCTTCTCTTGTTCATATCAATCCTTATTCTCTCGAATTTCATTAGATACAACGAATTGATCAGCAATTCCATATCCCTGTGCATAATCATATTCATCCTCACGATATTTTAAACAATCTTTGTTTAAATCACTTACATTGCAGATTTTTTCTTCTCCGTCGTCACTATTATTAGTTTCTTCATTTTCTAAGGATGGCTTCGATGTCTTACTTTCGTCTTGATCTTCACTTTGTAAGGATGGCTCCCATCTCTTATTTCTATATTCCTTTAGATCATCATATATATCTCTGATTTTCCAAAGAACGGATAATGCCATTTTGTAAATTTAGCTTATGTCACCAGTTACTAATTATTATAATCTTCAACAGCATAAATGAATAATAATAAACTGAAACACTCATAAAAGAATACACAGCAGAAATAAAAGAAATACAGCCACACATAAAAGTTATAACACAAGAATTTACCTTGGAAACCCCACTGCCTCTGGGGAAAACCAACAAACTAGATTTTGATTCTGCTTGGTCGCTACTGGACCAAAATACAAAGACTCACTGCTACAACGCACCTTTGCTATAGCACACTACCACACTTAGACCCTTCTCTCTCACACGGTGAATAAAGATCACTTGTGTATATTAACAATGAGGTAGGCATCTTCTTTTATACATGTAAACGGTGGTCAAAACCATGGGCCACCAAAACAATGGGCACAAAACCGTGTGCCACCAAAACCATGTGCTAGATCTTCTCCTCAAGATCTAATCACACAGAATCACCTTTCCTTACTACAAAAATTTAACACTCCTTCTTAGTGAGGAAGGTGTTCTGCATAACTCCCATCCTCTCTCGAAAGTACTTGAACTTCCCTCTGGGCAATGCCTTTGTGAGGAGATCTGCAACTTGCTCTTCAGTGGAGACGTACTGGAGATTCACTGCTCCCTTCTGTACCAAGTCCCTGCTGAAGTGATATCTGATCTCGATGTGCTTGGAATTATCAGAGAATACCGAATTCTCAGAGAGCTTTATGCAACTCTGATTGTCACAGTAAATCACAGTAGGATCCAACTCTGCACCAAACAATCCTGTGAGCATCTTGCGAAGTCAAAGGGCCTCACAAACTGCTTGGATGGTTGCCATATAGTCTACTTTTGCTGAACTAAGAGCTACTGACTTCTGCTTCCTTCTGTACCAAGAGATCACTCGTGATCCTAGGCTGAAGCAGCACCCAGAGGTGCTCTTTCTGTCCACTGCACTACCTGCAGTGGACAAAAAGACTCACTGCTACAGCGCACCTTCACTATAGCACACTACCACACTTAGACCCTTCTCTCTCACACAGTGAGTAAAGATTACTTGTGTATATTAACAATGAGGTAGGCATCTTCTTTTATACATGTAAACGGTGGTCAAAACCATGAGCACAAAACTGTGTGCCACCAAAACCATGTGCTAGATCTTCTCCTCAAGATCTAATCACCCAGAATGACCTTTCCTTACTACAAAAATTTAACACTTTTTGTACCAAATGCCCATGAATACAAAGTGTTCACTCTCATACCAATGATAAGAACAGTCCCTGTTCTAATTACAATTTACAATAAGTGTATAATAAATATGTGATAAATGAGATGAATAGATGATTTGTACAATAAGAATGGCCTCGTATATATAGGCTTGATAATGACCTTTTGCGTAAGATCATGTCTTATGGCGGCACTTGTTCAATATTACAATAGTATTAATACTTAAATATACAAATATATGCTATGTTATGTTCAAAACAAAGGTACCATAAGTCTACCATTTCCAAGAGGTTTTATAATCTCAATGTTCACAACACATAGTTGGAGGCTCCCTCCAACAAGAGACTCTCTTGCATACTGGGAATGGCCATTACTACAGCTCCATTGAACAAGCTTTAATCTTCATTCACTGGATCAACTAGGGTTTCAACAACCCTTATCAAGTTCACGTACCAACCATTGGCATGGATCTGCTTCAATCACTAAAGCCTGGACATACTGCCCACTGAAACCCTCTAATACTCTATACTCCAGGCAGCTTGCCTCTCCATACTATGTTAGATTTTCTAAACCTTGGTAAATAAATTCAGCACTCTAAAAGAATTCCTGCAGGAAACTAAACAGTAGAAAGCTTAAAGCTACTCAAAACTGCACTATGTAATTAATGCTAGAATCTATAAACAAATATTGTAGAAAAAAATATAACGGAAACACAATAAATTGAATATCAAAGATTTAAAACCTATTGCTGATTTTCCTTACTTCTGAAAATGAAAATCTACTACAGGAAACTTGTTAAGTTTTATCAATTTGCTTAGATAATATCTTAAAACAAATTATCACTAGAAGATCATTGAAAGAACAACATGCACAGAAAACATAAGAACACAAGAACACAAAGATTTTCCTCGGGGAAACCACAAGGGAGAAAACCCCGCAAAACTTCCTCAGTATAGATCTCAACCAGAGTAGTGTAAAACCCAAACAACTGCTTCTAGCTTCTTTCTGGCGCACTACTTCTTCTCTCTTGCAAGACAGCTTGAGTGAGTGAGTACAAATGAAGGGGAGCGCCTCCCTATTTATATTCTTTTGTTGACTTGACCTCTAACTTAGTGGGGCTGACTTCACTAACTGACTAGGCTGACTTGTCCAACTGGACACCATAAATAACATTTATTATAATGACACTAAGGTACTGTTACCTACTAAGTCATACTTAGTCAGTATTATCAAGTGAGCCGGGTGATGAGAACATGCGCTTGTTCACCTTTCTGAATTCAGAAGTCATTCAGGCTTTGTCTGGGAACTTTTTGTTATTTTTTGTAAACACATGTTCATACCCCCTTAGGGAAATTGTAAAAAATGTCCTAGCATTTAAATTGTTATAAAAGGCTCGGCTTCCCGGACTTAGNTTCCCTCGGTTATTATTGGTTGTTGAACAAACGACTAATAATTTCTGAGTTTTTCACTCACACCTCCAAAGTTGGGGTAGTTGTCTTGGTGTTTCGGCCTTAAGAGGTTATTAGACCCTTCGTGTCAGTGTTTTTCAGCGTGCTAAGCATTGATTTTGAGTCGTATGGACATGTGCTAGGTCCCCCTAGAGTTTCGTCAGTTTCAGAGAAAATAAAAATTTTCCGCAAAATTAGGCCATTTTTTAATGGTTTAATTAGAAAATTCAAAATGTAATAAAAGTCAGATACTGAGTCCGTTTCTTACGTGGGGACACCCGTTTTCACACCCAGAGCATCCACTTTACCCGAGGAGCCACTTTCCACTTCAGTCGGGCAGCCAAAACACCCCGTGAAGCATTATTCAGCTAAAAATGCATCAAAAAAGAATTTTAATGCTAAATTAAGACATTTTGGCATAAAAGACAAAGTTTGAAAAAAGTCAAATTAAAAAAATAATTGATTGGGGTGACTTGGCATGGGTCCCCCCATTAAGTTCACATTCATTTCAAACTTAAGTTCTTTTTAAAGCATAGTATTAAGGTTTGATTTAAATGGTGAAGCTCACGTGAAGTATAAAGGGAATGTCAAATTCCACGATTTGTCCACTAAGGCTAGCGAATGGGGAAAACATGGGTGGACCCCTCCCCACTTGTATTTTCATTGCCTTGGTTTAACATTTGGTAGCGAATCATAAACTTATGACATCATCCTCACCACACTCACGCTCCCTTTGAAGCTCACGCGTGAGGTAGGAGGAGAGGGTGGACCCCTCTCAAACTTGAAGTGGAATTAATTTTAAACAATGGTTTATACCTTTTTTTGGATGCACATGCATGTGGTAACATCACCCACCAACCTTCATTCAAATTGTGTGAAGGAGAGAGTGACGTGTGTAGAAGAGAGTGAAGCCGATTTGGTGATTTGGCATTGCTTGGGTTTGTTGGCAGCCTGTTTGTGTGTTAACTGAGAGAGGTGTCAATCACCTCTGCAATTCAACTTAGTCCTTCATCAGTTCCTCTTCGGTTAAGCTTAGTGTGACTTTGAGTGTGTCTTCAGTGTTGGTAGCCCCCCAGGGGCTTGGCTCTGGCTATAAATAAAGCAACCTTTCTCTCTTCCAAGCTAGTTAGAGCTAGGGAGAAAGTCTTGATATTATGTAATATTGTATTGATCATTCTTTTGTTGAAATAAATGAGAAGCTTTGGAGGCTAAATTGTGGAGTACTTTTCATGTGTGGATCATCATTATCATGCTGCTTTTGAAGTGAAATGCTATTGTTTTCATTTTTTGCATTAAACTGTTGTCTGCCTGAATGATTATTGGAATCATAGGAATAGATCACTGTAAGTAAGTTTACTTACTCCTATTTTGCTACATATGTTTGAATGAGCTAACATTTGCATACTAAATAAGATTATTTTCATGCTCTGTCATCTATTTCTCATATGTATCTTCAGATTTAATGGTTTTGTTTGCAGTATTTGTTGTTTAACTTGCAGGTTTGCCGTGATTGGAAGAGTTGTAGTTCAAGTTTGATTCCACTGGTTTTCCAACAAAGATTGCGAAGATTGTGCCCATCGGTGCTTCACTAACAAGTTTCTTTTGCAGATCTATTTCAGCAACAAGCACTATTATTTTCCTCTTCCTCCAAAATTTAATTTTTTTTCAAATTGGCTACCATTTAAAAATCTTATCGCTTAGATCTATCTCACTAAGAAAATCATATATAGACCTAGTTAGTAAGATTCTTTCCTAAGTTTAAATCTCAGTTCTAGTTTGCATGCAAAGTTATATTTGAAGAGATCTAGTTCAAATTACCTTCTTTTTCAAGCATTATAAAGGAAATTTGTAGCTTGTTTAAAGGTAGTTTATGTCGAAGCTTAAAAAACAAATCTAGCAATTGGTTGCATATCATATTGGCTGCCCAAAAGGCAAGCCAAGATCCCAAGGAAAGCTTGCTTTCCTTGGTTCCTTTTTGCCCGTTTTTTTTATCATTTTAACTTAGAAATTTTTGGGTATTTTGTGTGTTGTACAAAGACACTTCTAAAGTGTTTTTGGGCACTTTTTACTAAACTTTGCTTGTTGTTTTTTAGCAGGTCTGTTTGAAAATAAAAGGATACGCTGCCCAAAAACCAATTTGTGGGCCATCCGGAGCTTCCGAGAGGCTTCCCCCTTAGTTGGGCTTCTTTTCCTTATATTTTGTAAGCCTTTGGATACCAGATAACAAGGACCAAAGAGCATTTCTGCTGAAGCATTGTAACCGATTAATAAAAGCAAGTTCGAGTAGGCTCTTCCGAGCCCACTCCCCATCCCCCCAGGGGGGATTCTGTGTTTTTGTGATTTTGTGATTTTGTAATTTTTTCAGTTTTTTCTAGTTTTAGTTTGCTTTTAGTAGCATTGTATACTTTGAATCATAAGCTTTTCAATATCTTTTACAAATTCAAAGTAATCATACTACTTACCCCACGACTTCCCGATTGACCCGAAAGGGGAAAGAGATGCATGGTAGGACTAATTAGATAATCTGTGATTGTTTCTGGCATTTTTTCTGCTATCTGAAATCAACCCCTCTTCGCTTTCCCGATTGAGGTCCATTTGGACTGAAAGAGATTCCTGGAGGTTTTTTATTTTTAACAAGAACACAAGTTTAAAACCCTTAAAAAATTACCAAGACTCCTTCCCCGTATGCTCTACACCGTTGTAGCTTGTCTGATCAATTGGATGTATCAGAAAGGGATACGAGTTACTAGATTTAATAGGAAAATCCATACAAGTGATTTCGTCGAGAACTCGGGAGGTTGCAAAGGGTAATTACTACAGATTCTGGGGGCTACTCCAAGCAGGTTCATCCTCGCCCCGTTGGACACTTGGTATTACCGCTTTAGCACTCAGTTCGAAGGGACTTGATTTGTTGGGCCAAACCCACAATTAACCCACGCCCTTAATTACTCATTAATAATTTTAAAACTAACCAACGAGACAACTGCAATACTTACATGACACAACAACACTCCACTTTTACAAAGCACTCCATATTCATTGGCACTGGTCTGTTTTACTTTCAATGCTTAAATCAATTATTGCAAAATGTCGTGAACGGTGCTTACATTATCATATGTTGTTGATGTGATCTCTTTCTTGCAATATTCCGTTGTGTTATTTTATCCATTTCATATTAATTCCTAGATTTAGTCTTTTCTTTCGTAGACTAAAAACCATAGATTTTCTTTAATAGGGTCTACCCCCTTGGCTTCGTTAGGAGTTGGCCTAAAAGGAGGAGTCAAGAACAAAGTGGCAGCCTTGACTCGAGACTTGCCCGCAAGGACACGCCGAGTGGCTTGAAGATTTCTGCCACATCCCCCCCAGGTGTGTGAAAGGCGGCAACAGGTACTATTGACCCGACTTACATCCGGAGGTTTACATTGCATCCTTCAATGACTCTAACAAGACCAAACTCATCTCCAAAAGAAGGAATACAATACATCTAGAATATCTTCCGAAGTTACATTATTTTAACACTCCCTCTTAACTAGGAAGGTATTAAACCGTAGTATAAACTGCTACTATTACAACTGTACAACTGACTAGTGAGACTCTATATGTCATAGGAAGTTTTGATACATCATCATACATCTTCATCATCGATCTCAACTAGATCATCTTCTACAATCTTTGTATGTGAATACTGAATCATTTTTCTTCAATCATCTTCTTGTCATCTTCTAGATCATCTTTTGCAGCATCAACATATGTATGTTGAATCATCTTCTGGATCATCATCATTCGTTGCTTCATCTTCTGGACCATCTTCTATAGTATCAGTATGTGAATATTAAAACATCTTCTGAATCATCAACTTGCCAACATCAGTGTGTAAACACTGAACCATCATCTGTAACATCATCATCTGGACCATCATCATCTACATTCTCTGTATGTAGATACTAAAAACATCATCACCTACATCTTCCGTATGTAGGTACTGAAACATCATCATCTGAAGCATCTTTATTTGCATTCTCAGTATGTAAACACTAAACCATCATAATCTGCATCTTCAGTATGTGAATACTGAAACATCATCATCTGCATCTTCAGTATGTGAATACCGAAACATCATCATCTGCATCATCAAAAAGGAAATACTGAAATATCATCATCTGCATCATCAGTATGTAAATACTAAAACAATCAACAGCATCATTAGCATGTTAGTGCTAAAAACCAAATCATCTGTGGTGCTAGATCATCATCTGCATTACCAACATAAAGATGCTGGACCATCATCATCATCAACATCAAACATCATCATCAGTATAGAGATATTGAATTTGCTACATCGGGATAGGGATACTATCAATCATATCATCAATCAATATGAGAGTACTGAGCCTGTCACATCAGTATAGGAATACTGAAACTATCACAACAATCAGTCATCAATTTCTAGTGTAACAACACTGAAACCATCTCAATAAACATCTCAGCAATCATCTCAACAAACATCAGTGTGACAACACTGAAAACATCTCAACAATCATCACTGTGACAACAATGAAAACATCTCAACAATCATCAGTATAACAATACTGAAACTATCATCAGTATAACAATATTGAAGCACACATCTCAACAATCATCAATATAACAATATTGAATCAACCATCTCAAGTTCTCAACAATCATCAGCATAACAATGTTGAACCAGACATCTCAGCAATCATCAGTATAATAATATTGAAGCAATCATCAGTATAATACTACTGAAAGCAAACATCTCGACAATCAACAGTATAGCAATACTGTAACAACCATCCTACCCTCTAACTATCTCGGAGCAGCATCACGATGAGTTCTTTGGTAGATCCATCCGGGCGTTTTGTCTAACTTACTACTCAGGCCAACAAGCCTAGTTAGATAGATGGATCTTCCTGGGGACCAACAAGCCTTGTCCTGGCTTACAAACCCGCTTGGGTTAAATTGATCTAGCCAGACATACTAATCCCCCTAGGATCAACAGGCCTCGTCTGACTAACCCTTTTGGGCCAAACAGTCCTAGCCAGACTTACCCTACTTTAGACTGAGCTACTCACCACGGCATCCTTCTTCCATCTACAGTCACTCCCTCTTTCCAGAGAGGTCCTTTTGGATTACACCAAGCTTGTCTCGAAAGTATTCAAACTTTACACGAGCCAGAGGCTTAGTCAACACATCTGCCACTTGTTCCTCTGTAGGAACATACTTGAGCTTTACAGCTCCTTTCTAAACCATGTCCCGAATGAAGTGATATCTCACTTCAATATGTTTTGACTTATCATGAAATACTGGATTTTCTGTCATCTTAATACAACTCTGATTATCACAAAGAATATCAGTAACATCTATCTCTTCAACAAATAAACCTGCCAACATCTTTCGAAGCCATACTACTTCGCTACAAGCTGAACAAGCAACAATGTATTCTGCTTCCGCTCTGATAAGTGCAATATTGGTCTGCTTTCTACTGAACCATCAGATCATGCCTAATCCCAAACTAAAACAACATCCTAAGGTGCTCTTTTTGTCATTAGCACTTCCTGCCCAATCAAGGTCTGTGAACCCATATAGTCTGATCTCACCATCTGATGCATATCTAAGCCCATAATCTAAAGTTCCCTTTAGATACCTCATCACATGTTTTGCTCCTATTAGGGTGAATATGTTTGGGATTCACCATGTACTGACTTAGTGTGTTTAGAACAAAACATATATATGGTCTTGTATTGGTTAAGTACATCAGTGAACAAATAATATGTCTGTATAAGATGGCATTTACAGTTTCCAAAGTATCATCATTCAATAACTTCAAATTTGTTGTCATCGGAGTAGTCATGGCCTTTCAATCTACCATTCCAAACCTCTTTAGAATTTCCACTGTATATTTTCCTTGGTTCAGGAAAATCTCATCTGGATATTGCCAAACTTCAAGACCTAGAAAGTAGTGGATCATTCCAAGGTCTTTCATCTCAAATTCTGCAGCAAGCTTCTTCTTGCATTCGTTGATGGGCTTATCTTCTCCTGTCAAGAATAAGTCATCCACATATAGTAGTAGTATCATAAGCCCATCATCCTCAACCTTGTAGTAGAGGTTAGAATCTGCTTTACTCTTGGTAAAGCCTAAACTCATCAGGAATCCATCGATTCTTTCGTACCATACTCTGGGTGCTTCTTTTAGTCCATACAATGCTTTCTTAAGTTTACATATATAAGCTTCCCGATCATCAGTCTCGAAACCTTACGGTTGTTCAATATAAACTTCTTCTTCTATCAAGCCATTTAGAAAGGTTGTCTTTACATCCATCTGATCTAACTTCCACTTGTTTCTGGCTGCTAAGGCAAAGACAGTTCTAATTGAAGTGTACCTAGCTACTGGAGCAAAGGTTTCTTCATAGTCAGTTGCTTCCTTTTGGGAGAACCCTCTAGCTACGAATCTTGCCTTATACTTTTCTATACTACCATCTGCGGAATGCTTCGTTTTGAAGATCCATTTAAAGGATACCACTGACTTGTCTTTTGGTCTTGGTACTATTTCCCACACATCATTCTTTATCATGGATTGGTATTCCTCAACCATTGCATCAACCCATTCCTTCTGTTTTGTTGCTTCTTCAAAACGTGTTGGTTCTCTATCAACTAGATCACTCATCAAAGCCATGTAACTAGGATATGACTTTGGCTTTTTCTTTTCTCTAATGGTTCCTTCTGGGGGCACCATGCCTTTTGGTTCTTCAATTACATCACGAACCAAGGCAGGATTTCTCTTTCGAGAAATCATTTCACTAGGTAATTCTTCTGGTAACTGAGGTTTGTCTTTATTCTTCATTCCTAACTGGTTTAGGACTTTCTGCAACTTTGGGAGTTTCATGTTCCTCTTCATCTTCCTTATCTTTCTTTGAATTTCTGAAAGTTGTATCTTTGTCAAATGTGACATCTCTACTAAGTTCAATTTGACGGTATTCTGAGATATAGATTCGATAAGCTTTTGACTGTTCACTATATCCTACGAACAGTCCCTTCTTTCTTGAAGGATCTAGCTTTGTTCTTTTCTCCTTGGGCATATGAATGTATACTAGACAACCAAATATATTTAGGTGACTTACCTCAAGCTTTTCTTCGAAAAACATTTCTTCTGGAGTCTTATTCCCAAGAACACTATGGGAGATTCTATTATGTACATATACTGTTGTTCTGGTTGCTTCTGCCCACAGGTACATTGGTAGATCTTGATCATGTATCATAGCTTTTACCGCTTCCATGATAAATCTATTCTTTCTTTCCACCACACCATTTTGTTGAGGATTATAGGGAATGGTGAGTTCCCTCTTAATCCCAACTTCTTTGCAGAATTCATTGAATTCATTTGATGTGAACTCTCCTCCATTATCTGACCTCAAAATATTTATTTTCCTTTCAGAGAGATTTTCTACTAGGGCCTTAAATTCTTTAAACGTTTCAAACACTTCATCCTTCTTTTTCAAAAAAAATATCCAAGTCTTGCGGGAGTAGTCATCAATAAAAGAAGCATAGTAAACATACCCGCTTAATGAAATTGTTTGCATTGGCCCGCATATATCTGAATGGATAATATCTAAGATCCCTTTTGCTTTGTTGTCACTTTTTGGATAGGGATTCTTAGAATTTCTATCTGAATTTCTGGTAGACCGGTCACAACCTTGCTTACTATTGGTAGAGCTTTGTAACGAATATGAGCAAGCCCTCTGTGCCAAAGCTCACATGGATTTATGGTGTTGGTTGCTAATGCTGAATCTGCATGTCCCTTCAATTTGTAGAGTCTTCCTTCAACTCCAATTTCTACTGCATCATCTATGGTCTTTCCTTTTGACCACATGAGGACTTTTCCATCTATGAAGGCAACTCTGAAGCCTCTTTTGTCTAAAGCTGAAATAGACACGAGGTTCTTCTTTATTCCAGGGACATGAAGGACATCTTTCATCTTCATGGCCTTTCCAGAGTCCAACTTATTGGATGCTTCTCCCATTCCTTTGACGGGATATTGGGAATCATCTCCAAGCATTACTTTGTGTGGTGATTCTTTTTGTACAAGGCATGATAGTGAGTCCTTGTAACCTGTCATGAGCTTGGATGCACCACTGTCTACTAACCAGGTGTCATTTCTTGGTGAGACTGATCCTGTTAGAGCAGAGATCAATACATATTCTTCACTGGATTCTTCATCCTTCTTTGCTTCCTCTTCAACTTCTTGATCACTATCTTCAGCAGCATGAGCTTGGAATCTTTTCATCTTTTTTACTCTTTCTGCTTTCATGGGACAGTGGCAATGTGTCCCAACTTGTGACAAGTGAAGTATTCATAATTTGAGAAGTCTTTCTTGGGCCTTTTGAACCCTTGAGACTTATGAGGATGATCATGACTCTTCTTTTTGTTCTTGCCTTTGGCATGAGCTGTCAAGGCTTGATCTTCATTGTCATTTAGCTTCACTTCTCTGGCTGATATTCTTTCTTCTTATTGGACACATTCTTCCCATAGCTTCCTGAATTTAGTTAGTTTCCTTCTTGAACAGACTCCTCGAATAAAAGCTTCCAAATCTCTTGGAAGACCATTTAAGGTGGTCATCACAATTTCTGCTTCCTCTACTGTATCACCAATGGCTTCTAGTTGATCCCTGATTTGAGCTACTCTTGAAAAATAGGATTGCATGGTCTCTAATTTTTGAGTCCATAAACTTTTGAGGTGATTCCTCAAGGTCATTTTCTTGTTGATGTTTCTTCCTTCAAATAGACTAGAAAGAGCATCAAACATTTCTTTTGGAGTTTCCCTTGATGATACTTGAGGAATCAAGTTATCCTTGATGGAGTCGGCTATGATCATATCCTTCTTATGCTTGGACTTAGCCTCCTCCTCTTCTGGTTCTTTCACTTCTTCCTTTACAAACTTGTCTAGATCATTCTCTTGCAGGATGAGCATGATCCTATACTTCCATGCTCTGAAGTTTTCAGCACCTTCAAGCTTTTCATCTAGCTTGGTGTTCTTTGTCATCTTTAATAGAATGAGAACTTCAAATGGAACAAGGAGGAAGAGTACTTACTTGAAGAAAACAGTTCCTGGCTGACCTCCTTCTGGTTGACCTAGGGTTTGATGTAGAAACCCTAATTTCTCAGCTGGAAACCCTAGTAGGGTTGAGGGGTGGAAAAGATGCGCCTCCCTAGGGCGAGGTAGACTGTAACTTGTTTTTCCTGAGATTGATGATGGAGTCTCAGAAAAACTGAAACCCTAGTTTGTCTCGACAGCAGTAACTGGTCAAAAACTAAAACTTCTTGGATTTTGGATCTGTCTTCACAGAAAGATGCGCTCTTCAAGGGCGAGTTGAGGGAGCCCTCTTTCCTGGCTGATTTGTCAAGGGATTTGTTCAGAATGACAAACCCTAGCTGTGCAGTGCTTCCTTTCAGGGTGGTTCTGATACCATGTTAAGTTTTATCAATTTGCTTAGATGATATCTTAAAACAGATTATCACTAGAAGATGACTGAAAGAACAACATGCACAGAAAACATAAGAACACAAGAACACAAAGATTTTCCTCGGGGAAACCACAAGGGAGAAAACCCTGCAAAATTTCCTCAGTATAGATCTCAACCAGAGCAGTGTAAAACCCAAACAACTGCTTCTAGCTTCTTTCTGGCGCACTAGTTCTTCTCTCTCTTGCAAAATAGCTTGAGTGAGTGAGTACAAATGAAGGGGAGCGCCTCCCTATTTATATTCTTCTGTTGACTTGAACTCTAACTTAGTGGGGCCGACTTCACTAACTGACTGGGCCGACTTGTCCAACTGGACACCACAAATAACATTTATTATATTGACACTTGGGTACTATCGACCCGACTTACATCTGGAGGTTTACATTGCATCCTTCAATGACTCTAACAAGACCAAACTCATCTCCAGAAGGAGGAATACAATACATCTAGAACATCTTCTGAAGTTACATTATTTTAACAAAAATAGCAAATTGCTAACTGTTGAACTGAAAACTTAATGAATAAACCTATACCCCTGCCTTCTATTTTACAGAACAAGAAGAGTAGGTACAATGAAATTGGGCAGATGAACAACACCTCAACTAAAGATGATCTGAGGCATGCAAGGATGCACCCTACCCTACTAGACTACATGAACCTAACTGAACTTAGGCTTAAGCTAAAAATTACAAAACTGCTTAATAAAACTGAAGCTAACACATGCAACTGCATGTGCCCTCTTTTACTTAGCTGAGAAACGATACACAAATTGTCTAACAGATGCAAACTGTTAAGGAAAACATTATTCCTTCCTATCTATTGATGACCATGCATGTGCCCTCAGTGCTGTAAGCCTACAAAAGTATTGGTGCGCCCTTTCTACTCTACTGTTGCACTCTCATCTATAGACCATCATGCTACACAGAAAACAGACCTGCAGTACCTACTGTACCTTTTACTGTAGTACAAACCTGTTCCTGCACCTCTTTTGCTGAATTGTTCTCTGTCCAAACCTATACCTTCTTCTCCCACAAGTGCACCCAGGATTTGGATACACTTTTCAAGATACCATAAGCCAACAGTATTGGATCAAAGATGAAGGGCTCGATCAACTCTTTCTTTCCAAAAGAGGGTATATGGCTTTCTTGTTTCAACTAGAGGAAGATCCTGACCACATCTTCAAAAGCGATCCCTACTTTCTAGGCCCTCTAGGGCTATATCTAAATCACTGGACATTGGAGTTGAAACTAGGAAAAATATCTCCCTACAGCAATCCTAATTTGAATCCATCTTCCCCATATGTTGCTCATATTATGGGACATTCCAATGTTGCCACTAATTGAAAATGACATTAACAAGTTTATTGATAGAGTGGCTCTAGGGGCATTTTAGTATGCATGCACCCGCATTTGCACCGAGGTTGATATGGAAAAAGTTCTAGCTAAGGCTATCCAATTGAACTTGGATGGTTAGTGTCATCTTCAGGAAGTAGGCTATGAGCAACACACGTTCAAGTTTAACCAGTGCCATGAATATGGCCACTTCACCAAGTATTCCAAAATGGGGCAGCCTCTTCAAGCCTAGCAATATCCAGAGCAGTCCATTCAAGTAGAGCAGCTCATGCAAATAGTGAACAAGCAAAAGAGATGGCAACCCTCACTTCATCCAACTCAGAGCAAAGCCTCAGCTATGACATGAAACTGCTTTTAGGTTCTAAATCCAAGTAATAAAGAGGAGGCTGAAGATGTTCAGAAGGCAAACTTCGTCCAAGGCACTGGTAAAGGAAGAGGAGGATATCACACTAGATGCGGACAAGAAAGGTCCTAAGGAAAACGAATCAGCAAAAGAAGGCCCCCGTCAGAAGACGTTGCAATTGGAAAAGGGGAAGAAGAGGTCAGGGAATGCTCTGTCGGAAGCCCTCCCCTTCATTCATCTCACCTCTGTCCACTAGAGGTCAAAAGTCAAAGAAAAAGCGGCAGGAAAGAGGAACAGACAGAAACAAAGCTTTGGGATCCCAATCCTCGCTGGCCAAATTCGGCTGCACCCTGGGTTCTCCAAAAGATTCTCAGGTTTGCTCTTCCAATGTATCTTGCCTTGCAAGCAATTTGTCAAATAGTTTAAAAGTCTTCAGACTAATAAGCAACGGTGGTCAAGACATAAAGCTTGCGTGCCCCAAACCAGTGTCACTCAAGGCTGGATTGAAGTGCAACACGCTGAACCATTATGGATAGCCTCAATTTTCTAATGGGCTGTACGGTATAGCCACAGCCTACCAACCACCGCCACTCCCCTTTTTTAATATCGAAAATCCATAATCATTACTGTTAAAAAAGCAATGGATCTATGCTAGTTACAAGAAACTTGAGCAATCCGTCAGATTTCGTTAATAGGAAGGGTTTAATTTTATTCAGTTGCATTTTCTGGACTATCATACAAGTGAATCTATTATAAACTAATCCCTGACCAATCTGTATCTAAAACATTGTCATTATAGAAACAAAAAAAACTGGATAATGGAGTTTAATTTCTATGACATTCATGGGGATCTAGGGTGATAATTGTACTAACCTACTGCCACGGAAAATTTTGGGGCTACTATTCGGTATGTGATTAATTTTTCCATTTTTTAACAAAAGGATTTCCTAATTCAAAATGAATGTTTGCCTAAATTTTGATTGTAACAAATTGTTTTATGTGAAAAAATGCCATTTTTTCTATAAATAAAAAAATCATTGTAACCTTACAAATCTTTAAAATTCTCCAACGATTCAACACTTACAAGATAATTATGGATACTTGTAATTTTCTCTGACTCCCTTTGGCTGCCATAGTTAGTTACATTGGTAAGGTCTCGGAAATCATCAGAAAACTGAACCGAATTCATGATCTTGCCCACTTGAATAAAGCAAATTATTTAACTGTAAAGACTCTTGAACAATACTTTATAGATGTCCCCAGCTGGCATAAGACCTTTACTCTTCATTTCATTGAGCAGCTGCAATGCCTGCTCAGTCCTATCTGCTTGGGTGAAGCCATTAATCAGAGTAGTATAAGTCACGCTATTGGGCACAATTCCCTTGCCCCTCATCTCCTGCATCAACCCCAGAGCCTCGTCCAGCAGACCCGCATCACAGAGCCCCTGAATCAAAGTGGTGTACGTAAAAACATCCGGGGCCATCCCCTTCTCAACCATGAGAATCTGCATTTCTCTGGCAAAATCGAGCTCGCCCATCTTACAGAGCCCATCAATCAAAGAATTGTAGATGACAACATCGAGCTCGCAACCTATGGCCACCATCTCGTTCACAAGAACAGCAGCTTCAGTAAATCTACCCTGCTGACAGAGCCCGTGGATGAGAGCCGTGTAAGTGGCGTTATTGGGAAAGCAGCCACTGATAATCATCTCGTCCAGGAATTCAATGCCCATCTCGAAAAGCCCTTTCTGGCAGAGCCCATGGATGAGCTGAGTGTATGTGACCACATTGGGGCGGCACTCATTGCCTCTAAGCTTCATCTCTTTCAGGACCTGGACGGCCCTCTCCACTTCCCCACAGTCACAGAGCCCCTGGATGAGCGCCGTGTATGTGACCGTGTTGGGGGCTATTCCTCTGCGCTTCATTTCGTCCAAAACATCTATGGCGGCATCCATCCTGCCTGCGCTGCAGAAGCCATGGATGAGAATGGTGTAAGTGATCACTGTGGGAGAAAAGCCCCTGGCCTGCATTTCGTCCATAAGGCTCACCCCCATCTCCAGCTGAGCGTCTTTGCAGAGGCCATTGATGAGAATATTATATGTGTATGAGTCTGGAGCCGAGCCCTTCTCCTTCATCTCCCGGAACATTTCCATTGCTTCTGCGATCTGGCCCTTCTTGCAGAGGGCATCGATTCTCCTGCTGTAAGAGATCACATCGGTGTCCTGACATTTTACAAGCTTGGGCCGATAGATCCTCAGAGAAGATGGGATTCTTCTTCTCCTCCTTGTGTCGACAGCAAGGCCTGTGTCATTCTGAGAAGGAGTAGCAGGTGGAGGAGGCTTTTGCAGGTGAGGTTTCTTCAGCTGGGGTCGTTCAGGGGACAATTGGACATTGATGTCATTGTTATATGTGAAAGAGAATTTGGGCGCTGAGAGAGCCATAGACATTGACTATTGGGTGTTTGGAACATACCCCAGGGTGTTATATCTCTTCTTTTTCTCAATCTTGTGTTACAGATTTGCCGACAATTGATCATAACCCCAAAACTTGTCGTGTGACAGATTTGCGTTCGTCGTTCATAACCCCGAAGCGGCACTGGTATTCCACTGCCAGGCTTCGGCTTCGTTCATATCGATATATTGACTAAATAGAATAAAGTTCTCCGATATTAATATTAATATGCGGGAGGTTGATGTTGAACATAAAATAACATATTTATAAATAAATATTATTTATAAAAAATCCACTAATTGAAATTTGTATCCAATAAATAAATAAATTATATTCATATTTTTAAAATTTAATTATTATTTTCTTATAAATTATTAATATGTATTGTTAATTATATACACAAGTAATATCCACCCCGCATCAAAATCATTAAAAATACTATCATTAAGAATACTCCATAAGCTTAATAATAGTATATATTAGGTTAATGGTGTTCTTATGTTAAGCGTCTGACTCATAGGGTATAAGGATTGGGAATGCTGAGGATAAACTTCTTTGGATGTATGACTGACCAGATGGGATTGGTGACAGCAAAAAAAGCTTATGATCTCATTGTCTCTAATCATAGGACTATCATGGATAATGATATCATTCTGAAGATTTGGCACTTCAACATTCCTCACAAGCTAAAGTGTTTTATCTGGCTCACTTGTAATAAGAAAATCAATACTTGGGATATTCTGTGCAAGAAAGGTTGGCATGGCCCTGATTGGTGTTGTTTATGCAATGGAGAAGTTGAATCCGTAGATCATCTATTTGTTGGTTGTCTATTTATGAAAAAGATGATTTGGGGCCTCAACTGTCTGTTTGATGTGAACATACTATGGACAGCTCCTACCCTAATGGAAAATCTCACCAACTGGGTATCTAAGGAAGGACCCTTACAGTATTTGCCTCTTTTTCTTATTTGGAATATCTAGAAGGCTAGGAACTGCAAGCTATTTGAAGATCGGAATCCTATTATGGCTGGCCTATTACATATTATTCATGATGAGGTAAATTCTTATAAACCACTTCTGAAACACAGGAATAAGATCTGGATCATAGAGAAGCCTCCTGTTTCAAAATTTCCTATGATCTTCTTTGATGGAGCTGCAGCTAAAAGCATTGGTGGAGCAGGTATTTGTATTTGGTTAAATGATCATCATCAGTTTACTTTTAAACTTGGATGTGGGAGCAGCACAAATACAAGAGCAGAACTCTTAGCACTCTGGGCATCATTACGAGTTGCCAAGGATATTAGGTTGCCTTACCTACATATCTTTGGCGACTCCTATGTGATTATAAATTCAGCAAAAGGGGAATCCACCCTGGACATGGTGAACCTTGAGGCTTGGTGCTACAACACTAGACCTCTCATGTCCTCATTCACTTGGGTGGATTTCAGTCATGTCTATAGGGAACATAACAAGAGGGCAGACATCTTATCCAAGGAGGGGTTGTATTTGGCTCCTGGCCATCTCTTACTTACTGAATCATATGATGATGAGATTATTGGGGAAGAATCATTTCAGCTATTTTAGAATATGCTCATTCTATTACTATTATTTATCTCATGGATTCTTTGAGCTATATCAGGTTTTCTGTTGAGCAGCTGTTACAGGATATACGAGAGTCACTCACCTGCTTGGATAAGATATCTGGGCTCTTGTTATATTTTCTATGGACATATTTGACTGATATTTTTACTGCTCACTTATGAGAGGACTATCATGTATTGATACCCAGGTGCTTAGTGTATTTCTGGTTTACACAGCTTGGGTATTGTTTATTTATTGTTTGAACTGCTATGTAATGTATTTAGCTCATATCTTGCTTGACCCACTGGAGTTTGTATATGTACAAGGTTACATGTGATTCAATAGAATAACAAGGAACTGCTTTTTTCGACTGAAATAAACAAAACAAAAGTATATGTTATGGCAAATCTGTAATGATTCCACTTACTCATAGCTCAAGCAAGGCAATTTAAGTTTGGCTTTTATTGAGATTTTCAATGAGTTGTTTTGAATAAAAATTGTAATTAGATTTTAAGATGTTTATTATATAGCTCAAGCAAGGCGATGTAAGTTTGGCTTTTATGGAGATTTTCATTTGGTTGTTTTGAATAAAAATTCTTATTAAATTTTAAGATGTTTATTATATAAATTATATTTTTTTGGTTTCGGTGAAGTAAGATTTAAATATAAAAGTTTATATTTTTTTGGTGTAAATAAACACGTTAATAAATTGTATTCGAAAATAAGAGGTAATTTGACTATTTATAAATTTTACCTTAAAAAAAAACATTTTTAGTTAATCCAAATTCCTATTACTATTAATAATTTTTTTAGAAGATAAAAAAATATTAAATTGGTGATGAGTATAGTAATCAATGGCTATTATAATAACTATTATAAGTCTATTTTGGGAAGTAGATCAAAAAGATGCAACTTTCGAGGGTTTGAAGGATGAAGGGTTGAGGGCTAGGGTTTGACCGACTTTGGTCTGGTTAGCGGGTCGTGGAGCACAGACCTGTTAGAGGTTGTGGTGGACATCTATGGGACCATGTGGTGGGTCACATGGGTTTGGGTACGGAGCGGCGGGTGTGGAGTTTCGGACGACGTTTTCTTAGTATGCAGGTTTGGGGAAGCTGACACTGTGGTTTTTTTACCTGGGGTAAATTGTTTTTCACTGCAAGCCTGATTGATCTGTTGGTTTTTACTTTTCACCCTTGATTTGTGTGCTATGGCAGATGAAGAGTTGGTTGATTACTCTTGTGAACACCTGGAGGAAGGCATTTTTTGGCATGGGACAGGTGAAAATTTCAGGCATGAGGTGGAGGTCACACCATCCTCGAATGTAAGCCTTTCATCGTATTTACCCTCAATTGTCTTTGATGAGGAGGTTTTCTCGCCATCTACCTTGTTACTATCCTCACCTTCGTCGTTACATCTGCCAGAGGTGACAACGGACCATGAGGGTTAAAGCGGTTTAGGGCTTGGGAATCCAGGTTTTGTGGATCCATCAACTTTGGAAGGGGTTTTGATTGCTGGTGACCGGGATGGTGGTGATGGGTTAGAGGGATCGAACACGACTGGGGATGGGAGAGATGATGCTCATGTTGTGGAAAACTCAGATTGTGAAGTATTGAGGGTGGAGACACAGGGTTTTGCGGCTTGTCCTCAAGAACCATTGAAACAACGCGATTGTGCGAGCCCATCTCTGAATGGTGTTTTTGCATATGGGACTAGCAGCGAAGCGGAGGGAAGAGTCGGTAGAAAGGGCACTCCTAAACGTCGAAAAACCTTGGTTAAATCCAAACGGCCCGGTTACAATTATGCGTTGGGGGAGGATATAGGTTGGGATCAGATTTTGCAGATGGCAAATTGTTCGTTGGTAGGGCGTGTTCTTGTCAGGAATTTCTCTATGTAGACGATGGTAAATTGGGCAGAGGCTTGCTGGTTGGAGGCACTAAGGGAGGTCCTGGAAGTGGTTTGTTTAACCCGTGGATGGTTTACATTCAAATTTAAACAACCAGAACATTTGCAGTGGGT
Source organism: Pseudotsuga menziesii (assembly GCA_001517045.1). Lineage (NCBI taxonomy): Eukaryota > Viridiplantae > Streptophyta > Pinopsida > Pinales > Pinaceae > Pseudotsuga > Pseudotsuga menziesii. The sequence continues at coordinate 521,869 of LPNX010153674.1, read as the reverse complement.
ACTTAACCGAAATTGGTCTTTGGACCACACACCTATGCTGTTAAAACCTTGGCACCCGTTATTTGATGCAAGCAGGGAGCGTGTGGATGTTATGCCACTCTGGGTAAGACTTCCGAGCCTGCCTATGCAATATTGGTCTGAGGAGCATTTTACCAATATTGGGGACTTTTCCAAAAGCAGATTTGTCCTTTAAGGAAACAAAATTGAAGAGGGTGGTTAGAATTCTGGTTAGTATCAACATCAGGGAGGGGTTGGTTGAAGATATGTTGCTGACATGGGGCCCATATTAGATTAAGCAGATCCTGGACTACGAAAAATGTTCCCTTCCGGTGTAAGCGATGTCATGCTTATGGGCACCCTGCGATTGATTGTAGCTTATCCGTGTGAACACTCAATGGTTGTAGAAAGCAGCGTGGTTTAAAGAGGTATGGAAGGGAGCGTGGGTGCATTGCTATGTCATCTCCTTTGTCAACACCTATGGAACCGGCGAGCGAAGATGTTGAAGATTGCGGTCATGTGGAGGAGACATTGGTGCCTCTGCCTGTAGTGGAGGTGATCAGACCGACAGATGATCCTTTACTCCCTGGGGTTCCTTTATCGGGTACTTCTACTTTTACCCTACCTCCATCCATAAATTTATTTACTAGTAATCTGAATATGTCTGGGATGGATTGGGTGGAAAAGCTCAAAAATCTGACTATCACTACACAACCTTTAGCAGTCTCCACACTCGTCTCTACTGCGTTATTGGGGGAGACCTCTTAGATTTTGGTCCATGATTCGACTGATGATGGGGTTGTGTCTCCTCTTTCACCACCGGGGTCTTTAGACTCTGGGTATTTTCTTTGGTCTTGTACTAAGGTGGCATCGGGGGGTTTGGGGAAACAATCTAACCAGACTCTCAGAGGGAGAGGTAGAAAATCATTTATTGCTAAGGCTCAGTCCCGAGCAAGAAAGGATTTGTTGGAAGGTAAACAACAATCAATTGAGAGGGCACTTAGAGCAGTGCATGCCCAGAAGAAGGGTAGTAGATGAAAATTATGTCTCTAAATTGTCGGGGTCTGGCTGGTCCCTAGAAAAGATCAGCGCTCAGGAGGGTGGTAGATTTAGAACAGCCTGATGTTCTTTTGCTTCAAGAAACGTTAGGGGTAGGTGATGTGGTTAAAGGTAGGTTGGAAAGTTGGTTTCCTGTTTGGAATTTTGAGACACTGGACGTTCGTGGTCTCTCTGGAGGGATGGCTATTGGATGGAACGTTAGATTTGTTAAGGTCCTAAACATTTGGGGTATGGAGCCAGTTCTTGGCATGACCTTTAAGGATCTAGATCTTGTGGATACCTTTACTGTTTTTAATATCTATGGGTCGTATCTTAATAGAATCTCCTTCTGGGATAACTTGTTTAACAGCTCACTTCTGAGAGGAGATATGGTTATCATAGGTGGTAATTTAAATTTTTCTTTGGGGTAGGTTGAGGTTTGGAGGCCACATGCCCGTGTTGATCTGTTGACGGATTAGTTCACACAAAAGTTGGTTGAGAGGAACTGGTAGGACATTGAACCTATCAAGCTCAAACCTACTTGGAAAAACAATAGATGTGGGGAGGGGAGAGTGGCTAAGAGGTTGGATCGTTTTCTGGTGACTGAAAAGGTGGTGTACATGCACCATTTCATTAGACAGTGGGTGGGGTGTGGTGCTCAGTCTGACCATTTACCTATTTTCCTGGAATTCAGAAATGGACATATTAAACCACCAAGCCCTTTGAAATTCAACTGGACTTGGATGAAAGATGATTCTTTTATTTCTTTGATATCCACCAATTGGGTTCCATTCGATACTGATAGTAGGATTTCTGCAGCATTTCAGCTTGTTGTGAACATTCATAATTTAAAAGTTGTTATTAAAGCTTGGGTAGTGGAAAAGCGACGAAGGGAGGACAGTGAACTTAAATAAATTGAAAAGGAGATTTCTAAGATCCTGGATAAATATGGGGGGGGGGGGTTGGTGAACCAGATGGATAAATATTTGTTGATCAGACTAGAAGGGAGAAGGAACATCCTGTTACTGGAAAGGGAGAAGGAACATCCTGTTACTGGAAAGGGAGGAGACTCAGAGATTGAAGAGCAGGGCTACTTGGTTGGAATGTGGGGATGACAACACAAAATTTTCCATGCTTATGCCGGAGGGAGGAAAGTAACTAATAATGTCTGGAGTTTACTGGATTATCATGGTATGATACATGACAACTTTGATGGTATGGCTAGTTCAGGGGGGGAACACTTTAAGNTTCCATGCTTATGCCGGAGGGAGGAAAGTAACTAATAATGTCTGGAGTTTACTGGATTATCATGGTATGATACATGACAACTTTGATGGTATGGCTAGTTCAGGGGTGGAACACTTTAAGAACATTTTTAAAGCTCCTGTCAGGGCGTCCATTGCAGAAGTCAATAGAATTGCTCAATTATTCCCGAGGTTTGTGGAGGAGGATAATAATGTGTCTCTGATGGAGGAAGTTACTAAAGGTGAACTAAAGGAGGTTCTACAAAGTTTTCAAAAGGATAAAAGTTTGGGTCCTGATGGGTGGACGATTGAATTCTTCCTAGATCTCTTTGAATTTCTGGGAGGAGATTTACTGAGGGTTGTGGAGGATACTAGAATTTTGGGAAGGATTCCTGCCACCTTCAATTTGACTTTTATTGCTCTAATTCCAAAAGTTGACAATCCTGTATCTCTAAATGACTTCAGACCTATATCACTCTGTAATTGTATCTACAAAGTGGTCTCCAAGATGATTGCTCGAAGACTCAAAGGAATTCTATCTAAGCATATCACTGATGAACAATTTGGGTTTTTGGAGGGGAGACAGATACACGAAGCCATTGGGGTTGCTCAGGAGGGACTCCATAGCATGAAAATTAAAAGTATCAAGGGGGGTATTCTTAAAATTGATCTCTCCAAAGCCTATGACAAGGTAAGTTGGTTAACCATTCGTATGCTCCTAACACATATTGGTTTTGGAATTGCTTTTATTAGGTGGATAATGAGCTGCATCACTACTGTTTCCTTCTCGGTTTTGATCAACGGTGCTGCTTCTCCTTTCTTCCCTACTGAAAGAGGTCTTCGGCAAGATTTCTGACTATCCCCGCTACTTTTCTTGTTAGTGGCTGAAGGATTGGGTAGGTCTGTAAGGGAGGCAAAAAGGATTGGAACTCTGAAGGGTATTCAGATTTCACAACACCTTCATATAACTCATCTACTGTTTGTAGATGATGTATTAATTTTCTGCTTGGGATTAGCTAGATATGTTAATACCTTCTCTGATATCTTGGCACTTTTTGCTAAAGCCACTCTGATGGAAATAAACTCTGGGAAATCAACATTGTCCACCCATTTGCTGAATGCTGAAGAGTTACAAGTAATCTCTAAGATTTTTCGTTACAAACTAGAAGGAGTGGATGGTGATTTGAAATATCTAGGTTTTTGCTTAAAACCAAATGATTACCAAAAACAGTATTGGAAATGGCTACTGGATAAGATGGAAAAACGACTTAAAATATGGAGCCATAAATGGCTCTCTAGGGTTGGCAGACTAGTCTTGGTAAAAGTTGTCTTAGAAGTTATTCCAGTATATTGGATGTCACTGGCTTGGATCCCAAAAGGCATTCTAGAAGAGGCCCATAGGACTTGTTTTCGTTTTCTGTGGAGTGGTAAAAAGGAGGCGTAGGTGACTCCTTGGGTTCGTTGGGAGCGAATTGCGGTGCCTGAAGGTCTAGGAGGATGGGGACTCAAAAATATCTTTTTGTTTGCAAAGTCTTTGGAAATCAAGGGAGGTTGGAGATTAATAATGGCAGGAAGTTTGTGGACACAAGTTATTGTACATAAGTACATTGCCCCCGATTCAGTGGAAGATTGGATTCAGAGACCTGTGAAAACTCATTCGGGTGGCTCGATCATATGGAAAGTTGTGGTTAAATCCATTGATGTATTCGAATCCAGCCTTGCCTGGAATGTGGGGAATGATAGTAAATTAATGGTTGGTGAGGACCCATGGGTTGGATGCAATCAACAACATAGGCTTCCAATTCACACGGTGGAGTCTTTGAGACAGAGGGGTATTGTTTATCTTTCTCAACTAGCTGCACTGCTTCAGGAGAATCGTTGGGCCTAGTCCTGGATATCGACAAGGGATTTTTAACTACCAAATCCTGATGAAAGGGAATTGGCCCATTATATTTGGGTATTGAACCAGGCTCAGGTTCAACTCAGGGACAGGGAGAATGTTCTCCTTTGGGATCTAGCTTCGGGTGGAAGATATACCCCGAAGGGAGGATATATAAAACTCAGTGCGGAGGGATTTCAGAGGGACTTGATCAGGTGGTGGAAGAAACTATGGAAAATAAAAATCCCACCAAAAACCAGGGTTTTTATGTGGTGTGTGCTGGAAAACAAGGCACCTACATGGGACAATTTGCAAAAAAGGTTTTCCAGGGGCCGGGATGGTGTGCACTTTGTAAAGCTGATGGCGAGTCTGTAACTCATCTTTTCTACATTTTCTGTTCATCAAGGAAGGGTGGAAGGAATGTTCAAAGGCCCTTGATCTAAATTGTTGTTGGGAAGGTGCCTCGGTTCTTCTGGCCTGGGAGAATTGGAGGAGGACGGAATCACGGGAATCAATGACAACACTTCCTTTATTGGTGATTTGGGGTGTATGGCTTGCCAAAAACAATTTATTTTTTGTTGATAAAACATGCACTCCAACAATTACTACAATTATGGCATGTGGTATACTTCCTACTTTCCTACAATATATCAGGGCCACTAGACAGAGGGAAGTTTTGGAGCTGGAAGTTGACAGATCAGTGTTGTGGGGTTTTTTTGATGGGGCTGCACAAAATAATCTATGTGGGGGTGGGGCAATCCTTTTCTTGATGTAAAACCACTACTTTGAGTTAATGGTTGGGCTAGGGGAAGGTAGTAACAACTTTGCAGAGTTACTGAGCTTAAAACTATTACTCATTTTTGCAGCAGAGAAAGGGTGTAGAACACTAAATGTTTGTGGTGATTCGATGAATTTGATAAACTGGATTAACGGGATTCAACTTTGCAGGAATCTGAGACTAGGCAACATTTTATCTTCCATTCAAAAAGTTATAGACTCTTATGATGTTTTTTCATGCCGACATGTCTACAAGGAAAACAACAGGTAAGCGGACAATGCCTCGAAGGAGGGACTCCTGTTGGCTCTTGGCCAGTGGAAGATTAGAGACATGATAGAGAATTCGGTCCATGAATATTACCACAGACCTTTTATAGAGGGTGCATCTCCTCTATAATTTTTACATAACACATTTTTGCACTATGCTCATTGTCAGGATATAGATATTTTGAGACACTTTTTGGGGTCAGTTTTTGGAACAGTCTGTGAGGGACTGAATGAACAGTCACATAAATTTTTGTTCATGTTTTTATTTGACTGATATGATTCAGTTGGCATATTACTGCCAATTTTCGGGATGGAACAGTACAGTTTTTATATTAGTTCTTTATGAACGGGACATTAGGCATGTATAATGCTAATTACTATATTGTTGTATGGGGAGATTTTCAAAGGATCTTGTAGGGTCTACTTTTTTTTTTTTTGCACATACTTTTCTCTTACTTAAATACACAACAATGTGTATCTACTAAATGTAATTTTGTTTTCAACTGATGATATAAAATGACACTTTTTTTCCAAGGAAAAAAAACTGTTATAGGTAAACAAAAATTAACTAATCATAATTATTTAAGAAAGACTATACCACTTGATTTAACAAACTGATTCGTAATCGACTTCTTCATTTGTCTCTTTTGAAATAATAGAAAAAGAAGAACTAAAATTAGATGAGGTAATTGGAGTTGTGGTTAAATTAGAGGTAATTCAAGTCATGGTTAAATTAGTCTTTTAGTCTTTCGACATCGTAATAATATAAATCACTTATTTCCTCTGCATAGATCATTCAAAATCATTCGATGGGTAAGTTGGTTGTACCTAAGAATGTTATTGACACATTTGGTCTTTGAATATAATTTCATCAGATGGATTATCAATTGCATTACAACTCTCTCTTTCGCGGTTTTAATCAATGGTGTTGTTGCTTCTCTTTGGGGCTGAAAGAGACCTTCGACAGGGATGCCCTCTCTCCCCATTTCTATTTCTGTTGGTCACAGAAGGTCTAAGTAGAGCCATTTTGCATGCAAGAAGACATGGTTCTTTCAATGGTATTGACATTTCTCACAATCTCAAGCTCACTCACCTCTTCTTTGTGGATGACATTCTCATCTTCTGTGATGGATTGGTGAGGGACGCTGATAAACTTGGCAGCATACTGAACCTCTTAGGAATTACAACTGAAATGGTTATTAATGCACATAAGTCGCCTCTCACCTTCTTTCTTTTAGATGAAAATGAGGCTCAAAGGTACGTTGCTCTCTTCCCCTTTGAAACCAAATTACTTGATGATGGTCTCAAATATTTGGGTTTCCAATTAAATCCCAATGGATACAAAAATAATGATTGGGGATGGCTTCTCGCTAAGTTGGATAGTGGTTGGAGAAAATATTAAGAGTCTAGAGCCATCGGTGGCTATCCAGAGTTGGGAGATTGGTCCTCATTAAATCAGTTCTGGAAGCAATTCCGATATATTGGATGTCTTTGGCATGGATTCCAAAAGGAATTTTATATAAAGCAAGGAAAATATGCTTTAGGTTCCTTTGCTTGGGTAGCTCTAACTCCTTTGTCTCTCCCTGGGTCAATTGGGAAAGCCTTGCAAAGCGAAAGTCTTCAAGGAGACTGGGGTTTAAAACACATCCATCTATATATTGATATTCTTTAGGTTGTAATTTTGGACTTTGGATGAAGCTTGATTTTGGCTCCAAGAATATTTTGAAATTTTCTTGTCTGTGTTGAACCTTTGGTTCATCGTTTTTGGATTGGTTTTCAAGAGGATTGGTTCCCTGGCTGGAAGTGTGACTGGCTAGGCAATTCGAAGAGTGTGCCTCAAGAAGATTTCAGAGACGTCCCTTCTAGCTCTCCCTTGTTGGAGATCGTTCAAAGAGAATTGAGTCTTTTCGTGCTGGTGATTGTTCTGCTCCACAAGATCTCCAAACGGCTTGAGTTTTGCTGCAATTGTTGCATTTGTCTCAACTCTCGGGGTCTAGAAAACTCTCGCAGCAGGACTGGTTTGTATCCTCTTGATTGGATCGTGCTTTTGTTTGGGGTTGGATCCTTCTTTATTTATTTTTGGCTAGGATTGTGTTGTTGTTCATCGGATCTTTCTGCCATAGCTTCCAGGATTTTGGTCTGAGAGTCTCTTATGGATTCTGGAGAGACCCCCTGCTCCAATTCCTCCAGATATCGAAGCCTTTAAGTGCCTTATTGCCTCATGTGGGAAGAGGAAGGGATCTCCATTGATGTAGACATTCATAAATAAAGTTGAAATTCCATCTGTCGATCTACCAGCAGATTGTCCTCGTCGAACTGCATTGAATCTATCAGAGTGAGGGCTCATCGGGCAATTTATAGGCCTTTGGCCCTCCCCGAAGGCCATCGATGGATGGGTCCAGCGAAATTGGAGGCCATTGGTCTCTGAAGGCATTCGCAACCATTTTGTTGTTAGAGGGTATTATGTGTTCGTGTTTGAATCAGCTAAAGACCAAGACCTCATATTTTTTAATGGACCTTATTTTATGGGTCTCCAGGGCCTTTACATGAATAAGTGGATGTTGGACTTCGACCCCACTCAGGATGTCCCTTTAGCCGTTCCGGTTTGGGTTAGGCTCCCCCATCTTCCTCTTCATTGCTGGAATTCAGAATCGTTAGAAGCTATCGAAAACAAACTTGGAAAGTACATTGGTAGGGCATAGAGGAAAGATCAATATTCGTGTGCTCGAATTTGCGTGGAAGTTGATTCAGAGATAGGGCTTCCTAAGGAAATCAAGCTAAATGTTGCTGAAAGGTCTCATATTCAGGAGCTTGATTACGAGCAGCTCTCTTTCAAGTGCCTTCATTTCCATGGCTATGGCCATTTTGCTCGCAATTGCAAGAAAAAATCAGAGGCAGAAACAAAAAATGAAAAGGGTAACCAATGGACTCAAGTCTAGAAAGCAACCACATGCAATCATGTTAATAATCGAATGGCAAAGGAGGTAATGCTGGAAAAGGAATCAATGTTGGTGAGAAAAAACCTTTAAACCCCCAGGCTGCTGGAAATGCTTCTGCCTCCTCAAATCCCTTTGAGGTCTTAAGCTCATCTCATGAACATAATTCTCCTGTCCTTGAAGAAGGTGAAGTGCAAGCCTCTGAAGAGCAAATTGAAGAGGGTGAAGTAAATCTTGTCTCTGTAGAAAATTATGAACACGTAATTCTAGAAACACCAATGGCAGACTCAATCATGCAAGACCCTCTTAACTCTCATGAAGGAGCCACATCTCCTCCCTCTTATGCGGAAATTTTAAAGAAGAAATAACTAGAGTCTTCAGGAACTTCAGAAGAAGATGAGCATTTTACCAAAAAGGTAGGAAGGAAGTCTCGAAAGGAGATTCGAGAAGAAGAAGTCGAGCGATTAAAGATGCAGGGAAGTTAGGCTACATTAGAAATGTCTTATGGCAGAAGTAAGGGGAATAGACCCTTAAAGGGAGGGCAAACTCCCTCTGTCTCAAGTAAATAATGCAGATTACTTCATGGAACTGTAGGGGCTTGGGGAATCCCAAGAATGCAGAAGCAGTGAAAGATTTGTTGAGAATGGAACCTTCAGACATTCTCTTAATACAAGAGACAAATATTGTTGAAGATGCGTTGCTTTTATTAAGCAAACTAAGTGGAAAAAGAATTATGGAATGGTTGTCAGTGCAAGGGGCACTTCAGGAGGGCTTGCAACTTTATGGTGTGAGGAAGATTTTTTGCGGAAAGCATCATATGCATCCCAACATTGGATCTTTACATATCTTCAACATATCCCTAGCAAGACCCCCTTGGCTCTCTTTAACCTATATGTCCTTGTAAATCTTATTGAGAAGAAGGACTGTTGGTCTTCTCTGTCATAATTGATTGAAACTCACTCTCCCATCAATATTATTGTGGTCAGGGATATTAATATTATTCTAGATCCTATGGATAAAAAAGGAGGAGTTCGGGGGCAAGGACCACTTTCATGAGTTTGTTGAGACTTTGATTCATGCTTGGGATCTACTAGACTTCAAACCCAAGAAAGGACGATTTACTTGGTCTAATTACGGAGCTGAGGCTGCCAACATTCTAGCCCATATAGATAGAATTTTGCTTCAAAGTTCTTTCTTGGCTGGCAATTCTCTAATCTCTTCTAAAATTATGGCTAAGTTAACCTCAAATCACCATCCAATCTCTCTGCTAATCGAAGAGGAGGGAGATATTGGTCCTACACCGTTCAGATTTAGTCCCCTTTGGATCGAAAGGGATGGATTTTGGGAAACTGTGAGATGTGCCTAGTCTCAATTGGTTGATGGATCTCCCAGTTACATATGGGAACATAAGCTTAAGCGTCTCAAATTTGCATTGAAAAGTTGGATCAAAAAACCTGTTTCGAATCCGTTCAGCCACAGGAACGAGTCTGTCCACCCGCTAGAAGAGATTCAATTTAATTTGGAGGAATAAAAAAATCACTGAAGCTCTGCTGGTGAATGAGCATTATGCACAATTTTCTTCATACCTCTCTTTTCGTCAGGAAGAAGAACAATTGCAATTAAAATCTCGTAGTCTATGGTTGCTTGCGGATGACAAAAACAAAACATTTTTTCATAAATAGTGTAGAGCTCGAATTTCACATAACCATATATTGGAAATAATATCTAGTTATGGAGAGGTTATCAAAGGACACTTGAAAATCCAACAAGTTGCTCACTCTCATTTTCAGTTGTTGTTTTTAGAAGAAGGTGTCTCTGATTCTGCTGTGAGTGTTGATTTACTATCTTTTATTCCTTCTCTAATATTTGATGAGATTAATGCAGGTTTAGTGAAATCATTCACATAAAAATAAATTGTTGATGTAACATGGGCCATGGAACCATACAAAGCCCCTGGGCTGGATGGATTTTCTATCCATTTCTACAGATCTTGTTGGCATATTATCAAATCAGACCTTTCCAGAATGATCTTTGCCTTCCTTGAAAAAGGTAAAGTTGGAGGGGGAACAAATTCTACTTTCCTCGCTCTAATACCTAAGCAGACAAATCCATAAACTTTCGATAGATTTGGACCAATTTTGCTCTGCAATGCCTCTTATAAAATCCTGGCCAAACTCCTAGCCAACAGACTCAAGCCTTTTTTGGGAATGTTAATCTCTCCTCTCCAGGGGGGATTTGTTAAAGGAAGACACCTTATTGACAATGTAATTCAAGTTCAAGAAGCTCTGCATTCCATCTTCCAAAGGAAGGAGAAATGAATGATTATCAAACTTGACATGAAAAACACCTTTGATCGAGTAAATATCTCTTTCCTCTATCAAGTTCATCATTCATTTGGATTTAGTGGAGAATTTGTTAGCTTGATTAAATTCTGCATAGGCAGGCCTTGGATTGCACCTTTGGTTAATGGGAGACCATCATACTTCTTCCAAGCCACTAGAGGACTCCGCCAAGGGTGCCCTTTGTCACCTTTCCTATACATATTGATGATCGAATCTTTAAGCAGGAAACTCTTTGCTGAAATAGTTGCAGGTACTATTCGAGGCATAAAGGAAGCTAGAGGTGTGGATTCTATCAATCATGCCCTTTTCGCCAATGACTCTCTTCTTCTCAAAGGGGCTTAGATTATCATTGCTCGGGCTTTTAATGGAGTTCTCCAAAATTTCTGTCAAAGTTCAAGAGCTTTGATCAATAAAAGAAACAATGTTGTTTTTGGTTGGAATGTTGATCAGCAAACAATTCAGCGAATTGCTTGTTCATTGGGCTTTCCTGGTTTTGAAAAGTGGGATAAAATCAATTACTTGGGCCTCCCGTTAACCTTGGGACCCAGTCCTCCCTTGCTTTGGATGGAAGTTATTAGTAAAATAAAATCCAAAATAGTCTCTTGGGGTGGCTATTGGCTAACATTGGTTGGAAAGCCTGTTCTTATTAAGGCGGTTCTTTCAGCTCTTCCATTATTCCAATCCTCATTGCTTCTTGCACTCAAATCCATCATTACCTAGATTTCCAAACTTCTTCAGGACTTTCTCTAGAATGGTGGCAAAGGTAATCAAAATAAGCTGCATTTGGTTGGTTGGGAAACCCTTAAAAGACTTGTTTCGGAAGGTGGGTTGCAAATTAGAACCCGGGATTGGCTAAACTAGCTCTGGACAGAAAATTTATTTGGCAAATGATTGCAGAAAAAAAAGCACCCGGTTAGCAATATTCTTTGGAGGAAATATCTAAAGGGATGTTCAATGAGAAATTTAAAATCATCTAATACTCCCCCTGGCACTGCAATATGGAACTTGTGCATAAAAGGAATTGCTCATATTCATCAACAAATTTACAGAATCCATGGTAATGGGATGAAAATCTTATTATGGGAAGACAACATTTTGGGCAACCCTCCTCTTTCTACTTTAAACCCGTTAAGTGAAATTAAATCTTGGTTAATAAATAAAGTTCTTCTCAGGCTTGTTGATATCTGCCTTTTGGATGGCAATGGAAATTGGGTTGGCTGGGCTCTTCCGGAGATTCTAGAGCCTCTTCAACTCCAACATAAATTGTTGATTTCATCTCTTTCAGGCCTGGCACCTGTCCATCAATCATCAAAGGATAAATGGGGTTGGGGTCCGATAGGAAATTACTTAGAATCTCTTGGATTTTCTACCTTACAACCTCATCAATCTTCATTCTTATCCCCGACTCTTTGGAAGTTTGTCTGGTTCTCATATAGTCTTCCAAAGGTTAACTTTTTCATGGCTTCTCTTGCATAATAAGGCTTTGACATGAGATAATCTCTCTAAACATGGCTTTCACAACCCTTTTAGATGTAGCTTATCTTTTTCAGCAGCAGAAACAATAGACCATTTATTTGTCAACTGCGATTTCTCCCAAATAGTTTGGAATCTGTTTCTCGACGGATTGAGTGTGGTGTCTCCCTCCCAATTAGAAATCGTCCCATTATATGCTTCCTGGAATGATCGGATTTATGTTTTGCAGGGGAAAAATGCATAATGTAAAAAACTCTGACAATCAATCCCAAAATCAATTTGGTGGGTTTTGCGGCTTGCCCAAAATGAATGTATTTTTAATGGCATCTCATCCTCTCCTAGAGACGTAGCAAGCAAAGTGAAATTGCTGATATTGGAATCAGCCAGTAAGTCGAAAAATATTTCCTCTCTATCTTCAGAACTTCCCGTATGGTTGGGTATTTCTTCTTCTGCGTCTGGGAGAAATTCATTCTTTATCAAACCAATTCTTCCTCCCGCCTTGCGTGTTAGGAGTGCTACTGACTTTCTTTTGTGGTGGAAGAGCTCCTGTACTGCAACTATATTTTTCGATGGCGCGTCCAAAGGTAATCCTGGAATTGCTGGTGTCGGTGGGGTGGTTTTTTCTTCGGACTGTACAAGTCAAACCTCTTTCAATTAGGGTCTTGGAATAGGCTCTAATAATCAAGCCAAGAACTATAGCCTTCTTAAATCTTATCATATTGGAAAAGAGAAGGGATTTCATTCAATTTAAATTTTTGGGGACTCTGAGATTTTGATCAAAATGATAAATTTTGAAGATCAGTTTATCAATCCTTCCTTGATCAAAACTCTATAGCTTATCTAGAATATTTTGAACGACTTTAGAAGGGTTTCTTCTTTCCATATTTTGCGAGAGTTAAATAATCATGTTGATCTGCTGGTGAATAAAGCATGCCAACTTCCTCTTGGAAATCTCAGTATCAATGGAGAATCTAGTTTATTTCAGCCGTTCCCTCGAGAGTATTTTTGAAATCAGTCTTTCAAAATGGAAAGATCATTAAGCTTAAAGAGCTTTGTAATTTTTTGGTTCTAGATCTATATCTTCTGATGTTTTTATAAATGGTTGATTCGTTTTTGGGCCAATTCATACCCGATTCTTTTCTAAAAAAAAAAAAATCTAACTATTTTAGTTAAAAAAAAACACATCCATCTATTTGCAAAATCATTAGCAGCAAAATCGAGTTGGAGAATCTTGTCCACTAAAAATATTTGGATTGATGTTGTGACTCAGAAATACATTGCACATGATTCTATCACAAATTGGGTTAGGAATCCATAAAAAAACATGCTAGGAATTTCAATCATATGGAAAGTCGTCCTTCTTTCACTCCCACTAATTGAAAGAGGTTTGGCTGGAAAGTGGGAAATGGTTCTCAGGTTCCTCATTGGCTCATATCCTTGGATGGGCTACCAAAACAAACATATTCTTCCCCCACATCTCATACAGGTCCTTCAAGCGCAGGGATATTATGACCTAAATCAAAGTGCGGATCAAAATTCCTCAACATATTGGCACCAGGGGTTGAAAAGTGAGGGGGATTTAGGCTTACCTCACAAGCTGGGAAATATTTGGAAGAAATATAACCTAGCTCTCAGAAGCACTCACGTCATAATATTTGACAGGTCGGATGAACTTATATGGTCCCCTTCTCCTCATGGTAGATATACTCCCAAATTAGGTTACAGATTGTTAATTGTGCCAACGCAGGACATTGATGAAAATGGTGGTGGAAAAAGGTTTGGAAAACAAATTGCCTACTAAAATAAAAATAAAATTTATGTGGTGTATTCTAGCAAACAAAAAAACCAATTTGGGATAGAATGAAAAGGCGAAAATTTGAGGGTCCAGCATGCTGTGCATTGTGTATGCAGAATGAGGAAACGACCCAACACCTCTTCATTCACTGCCCTTTCTCCACAAAAACCTAGGTTGAGTTGAATATGATTTTAAATCAATCGTTGGACTGGAGTGGACCCACAATTGAAGAGGCCCAAAAATTCTATATTAATTCTCCAGTGACTGAGAGATATCGAGCACTTCCTCTTATTACAAATTGGGGAATTTGGTTAGCGAGAAACAAGGCAGTTTTTTAGGACAAGCCATCGACTATGGAATGTGTTGTTCACACCAACACTAACATTTTATCATATTTTCCACAATAAAAGAACCCCCCCGGTTCCCTGTATTATCTTTGAGGAGGTAATAAACAGACAGTTTGCATGGGCCTACTTTGATGGGGCTTCACAAAATGAGATATGTGGGGGGGTGCAGATTTGCATTTATTTGAAAACCATTCCTTTAAATTACAAATGGGTATGGACCGCAGGTCAAACAACTATGTAGAGCTATGTGCATTCATTCTTTGCAAGATAAAATAACTACACTCATTTATAGATCTTTGGTGACTCTATGATCACTATAAATTGGATAAACAAACTGCAATTTTGTCACAGTGTTTTTCTTAGTTCTGTTCTGGCAGAAACTCAGACACTCTTGGAGGAGCTTAACTCTTTCTCTTGTCGACATCTTTACAGGAAACAAAATACCGTAGATGACCAACTCTTAAAGCTTGGACTAACTCTCCCACTTGGACAATGAAAGATCTCAGAGCAAAATAACGGACTTTTCCACGAATACTACCATAGGCCTTTTATAGACAGATCAAAACATATAATTTAAAACTGCAATCTTTTTGGATATTCAGATAATATTTATATGCACATGGTTATATCTTTCCTCTAGGGTTATGTTGGGGAACTTATACAACTTTATATTTTTTGGATGATACAGGGGTCTTTGGACCATTTTTGAGCTGAACTCATATATTATATGACTACGAAGCTAAAATCTAACTTCAGGAAAAGGATCATAGCAACCTTTCTGCAATATGTAATTTGATTACACTTCAATAAAATTACGCTTTTTTCCTTGTAAAAAAATATAACTCACTTATGTAGGTTGAGATAGATGAAATTGTTTTTATAGACTATAGTATACATTAATTCTTTTCAACAAATACTATTTTTCATGTTTTAACTAATGAGGAAGTGAATATTAAGATACTTGTTGTAACACACCTAAAAATAGTAAATAATTATTTTACATGCATTACTCTCTTACTTACTTAGAACATTTATATGTTTTTACTTATGTTATTTTTAATTTCTTTGTCATGTTGGTTACGACAGGTTCTGCTAATGATTACAATGGCTAGATCCTTCTGGAACCTCCAACCATGTCTACGCAGTTGATGTATTTTATTTATACATGTTCTTTATTGTTTTATCTTTATAATAGGTTGAAACTAGCCTAAGGCATGGGAGAATGTCCATGGTCTTGACCCCATCCCGTAAGTTGCATTGTAATTTAAAGGCCTTGGCCTCACCATAGTTTATACTATGGTGTGTAAAGACCTGCCCTTAAGTGTAAGATGCTTAGGGTTTGTAAAGTGTATGGTTCCTCCATACGGTGACCTCTTGTTATATAAATAAAAAGTGAGGGTTTATGATCTTATACATTGCATGAGACTACATGGTTTGGCCTAAATGCACCTTCTTTATGGTCCGTAATGTTTATGGTGTATATATCATATCATAGGGTTATATGATGACTGCAAACTATTTAAAGATTTATGGCATGAACAATACGATGCTTGCAATGTAATTTGATGTTCTTAAAGCATAGTAGTGTGCTATGGTTGTAATAATATTTTGATGGCCTTGGCATAACCTAGCACTATTGATAGGATAAACCAGCAAAACGTATAACACTATGGTTATAGTGTAAAAAGGGTGTGGACCTTGGCATAATCCATGAAGGCATTACATGTCATAGTCCTATCACCATGAAGGTTCTAGCATTTGAGTTTTTATTAAAAGTTATGGTTATAATATATATATGCCCATCGCGGTTTCCACGATATAAATGACATGGTGTGGTGCTCGATGCAAATGTTTTGTTATGCTCTAAGGTTCCATGACATATGTTATACGGTTGGAATTTAGATAAGATCCAAGTTTTGGATTTTGCAATGATAAGGCCTTGTAATGATTTGGCCATGCATTAAAGTGGTGCTATGTTTTACCTAAAAAAACTTGTCCTTGCTACTAGTTGGCAACGCAACCAGGCCCATGAAGTGACATGAGAATAAATCTCTGCCTTACACCTGGATGATGAGATATTACAGTTTCGTAGGGCTTGTAAATGAGCTTTTACTTTGTCTGAGCTCTCATTTGGTGTTGGTGTTGGTCGAAGGTTGGTCGATGGCTGAGCTTTGCTCTATCAGGTTCTTGCTTTGGTTTTACAATGTTAATGGTTTATTTGGTGTATGAACTATGCTCCATTTCATTGTGTTAACGGCTTGTCTGGCTCTTTTCGAGGTGAATTGGTTCCAACGCCTCCTTGTCTGTTTGCTTTTCAATGCCAATTTTTTTGAAGAGCTTGCCGACTCTGCTACCATGCGAACAGCCTATTCTAACAGGTGAGCAAATACTTGGTATTTTTAACTCTGCACTTTGTTTGGTTTGTAGTGATTAGTTTTCAAGGTTCACTGATACCTTTTAATGGTTGCAAGATGCAAAGGGATAAGGGTACTCTAGAGGAGCCGACCCCTGGCCCTCGCTACCATATGCCAAAGTAAGGGTTTATCAAGGTTAAAAATGCATTTCATTTTGTTATTATCTTTCCAACATTCGAAACTTACTGAAGCTAGAAAATTTGTGTAGGTTGAAGGCGTTGGAGAGGGAGGCGACATGGTCACCTCCTCCCAAGCCCGCATTTCCAAAGGCCTAGGTAAAGTATGTGACTCATCCTGGTTTATACTCTCGTTTTTCTTTAAATATTTTGACCCATAGTGACCCAACCATGTCATTTGCAGGTCATGTTGGGCAGAGGTTGCGAGGGCTCCAAATGGTAGCCACATTGATTTAAAAGATAAGTGTTTCGTTTTTTAAATTTCGTAAATGTTTTTATAAAACCCTTCTCGGGTTTTTTTTGTCGGATCTTAGCCATTAATACGACACTGTAATGTAATGTTTTAGACTATACCCTAGCAAGGTTTAGGGTGTCATAAACTTGTCTTATTCCCATATTGTTCATTGTTGGTATTAAACATTACTATGGAAGCCATCAACGATGGCCATATAGCCACTCTTATATATATGTTTGTGTGTGTGTGTGAGAGTTGTTTTTAAAAGGGTGTCGGCCTTCAGCTTGTGTAATTTCCATTATTTATTTATTTATTCTCTGTATATATATATTTATGTTGTTGGTGTTAAATCATCCGACTAGCATCGTTGATGGTCTTACGGCCGTGAGTAATACTACCTTTGTTTTTATAATTGTAATGGTTGTAATCGTGTGGTGGTAATGATAGTGTTATGTGAATACCCTACCAAGGCCTTGTCTCTGTGTAAATTGAGGTAACCACGATGTGCACATACGACCCTATCTTTTCTGTGTTTGTTGTAATGTGGTGGCGACCATTTGGCATGGGCTTACAGCCATAACGCTTGATTTAAGAAATAATTTAAAAGATGTGATCTGTGGTGTAGTTGATGGTTATACCTGCAATTCGGTTTAACTCTATTTATCCTAGAACTGTAATTTCATTTATTTCTGTAAAGAGATTCGATCCATCGATCTCGGACGTGTAGTTTAACCCGGGATTTGATTCAGATCTGAATACTGATCTTTTTCTTTCAGTAAAGTATTCTTATGATAGTAATTGATTGTTTGCCCAAAAGCCAGGTTAACTCATTGGACTCTAAATAAAAATATTACTCTAAATGGTTCGATCCCACGATCTCTATAATGTAGGATAATATCCGATTTGATTTAGATTCGATTGGGATTTATGTAACTATAATTTCTCTAGGTTGATTAAGAGATATGTTCAAGAGTTAATTTGATTAATTCCGTACATATGATAACAATATTGTAATTATTGAGTTGCATAAATGCCGGTATATACACTTGGGATCTTCGATTGTAGATAAACATATAACTTTAGGATTGTTACGATACTTTGAAACGTTAGGATAATTAAGCATGAATGTTCTTAGGTGATCTGTATAGATCACTTCATAGAAATTTTAAAGAAGAAATAGGTAGAGTCTTCAGGATCTTCGGGAGAAGATGAGCATTTTACCAAAAAGGTAGAAAGGAAATCTCGAAAGGAGATTCGAGAAGAAGAAGCCTAGCGATTAAAGATGCAGGGAAGTTAGGCTACATTAGAAATGTCTTATGGCAGAAGTAAGAGGAATAGACCCCTGAAGGGAGGGAAAACTCCCTCTATCTCAGGGAAATAATGCAGATCACTTCATGGAACTGTAGGGGCTTGGGGAATCCCAAGAAGGTGTAAGCAGTGAAATATTTGTTGAGAATGGAACCTTCAGACATTCTCTTACTACAAGAGACAAAGATTGCTGAAGATGCGTTGCTTTTATTAAGAAAAACTAAGTGGAAAAAATAATTATGGAATGGCTGTCAGTGCAAGGGGCACTTCAGGAGGGCTTGCAACTTTATGGTCTGAGGAATATTTTTTGTGGAAAGCATCATATGCATCCCAACATTGGATCTTTATAGATCTTCAACATATCCCTAGCAAGACCTCCTTGGCTCTCTTTAACCTATATGTCCTTGTAAATCTTATTCAGAAGAAGGACTGTTGGACTTGTCTATCATAATTTATTGAAACTCACTCTCCCATCAATATTATTGTGGTCGGGGATCTTAATATTATTCTAGATCCTATGGAGAAAAAAGGAGGAGTTTCGGGGCAAGGACCACTTTCATGAGTTTGTTGAGACTTTGATTCATGCTTGGGATTTGCTAGACTTCAAACCCAAGAAAGGACAATTTACTTGGTCTAATAACAGAGCTGAGGCTGCCAACATTCTATCCCATCTAGACATATTTTTGGTTCAAAGTTCTTTGTTGGCTGGTAATTTTCTAATCTCTTCTAAAATTCTATCTAAGTAAACCTCACATCACCATCCAATCTCTCTGCTAATCGAAGAGGAGGAAGATATTGGTCCTATACCATTCAGATTTAGTCCCCTTTGGATCGAAAGGGATGGATTTTGGGAAACTGTGAGATGTGCCTGGTCTCAATTGGTTGATGGATCTCCCAGTTATGTATGGGAGCAGAAGCTTAAGCGTCTCAAATTTGCATTGAAAATCTGAATAAAAAAACCTGTTTAGACTCCTTTCAGCCACAAGAACGAGTATGTCCACGCGTTAGAAGAGATTCAATTTAATTTGGAGGAATCAGAAATCACTGAAGCTCTACTGGTGAATGAGCATTCTACACAATTTTCTTCATACCTCTCTTTCGTTAGGAAGAAGAACAATTGCGATTTAATCTCGCAGTCTATGGTTGCTTGTGGGCGATAAAAACAAAACATTTTTTCATAAACAGTGTAGAGCTCGAATTTTTCATAACCATATATCAGAAATCATATCTAGTGATGGAGAGGTTATCAAAGGACAATTGAAAATCCAACAAGCTGCTCACTCTCATTTTCATTGTTGTTTTGAGAAGAAGGTGTCTCTGATTCTGCTGTGAGTGTTGATTTACTTTTTTTTATTCTGTCTCTAATCTCTGATGAGATTAATGCAGGTTTAGTGAAATCATTCACAGAAAAAGAAATTGTTGATGTAATATGGGCCATGGAACCATACAAAGCATCTGGGCTAGATGGATTTTCCATCCATTTCTACAGATCTTGTTGGCACATTATCAAATCAGACCTTTCCAGAATGATCTTATCCTTCCTCGAAAAAGCTAAAGATGGAGGGGGAACAAATTCTACTTTCCTCGCTCTAATACCTAAGGAGACAAATCTAGAAACTTTCGATAGATTTAGAACAATTTCGCTATGCAATGCCTCTTATAAAATTCTGGCCGAACTCATAGCCAACAGACTCAAGCCCTTGTTGGGGATGTTAATCTCTCCTCTCCAGGGGGGATTTGTTAAAGGAAGGCACCTTATTGACAATGTAATTCAAGTTCAAGAAGCTCTGCATTCCAACTTCTAAAGGAAGGAGAAAGGAATGATTATCAAACTTGACATGAAAAATGCCTTTGATCGAGTAAATATCTCTTTCCTCTATCAAGTTCATCATTCATTTGGATTGAGTGGAGAATTTGTTAACTTGATTAAAGTCTGCACAGACAGGCCTTGGATTGCACCTCTGGTTAATGGGAGACCATCAGACTTCTTACAAGCCACTAGAGGACTTTGCCAAGGGTGCCCTTTGTCACCTTTCTTATACATATTGATGACCGAATATTTAAGCAAGAAACTCTCTACTAAAATGGTTGTGGGTACTATTCTAGGAATAAAGGCAGCTAGAGGTGTGGATTCTATCAATCATGCCCTTTTCGTCGATGATTCTCTTCTTCTCGGAGGGGCTTCGATTATCATTGCTCGGGCTTTTAATGGAGTTCTCCAAAATTTCTGTCAAATTTAAGGAGCTTTGATCAATAAAAGAAAGAGTGTTGATTTTGGTTGGAATGTTGATCAACAAACAATTCATCGAATTGCTTGTTCATTGGGATTTCCTGGTTTTGAAAAGTGGGATAAAATCAATTACTTGGGCCTCCCGTTAACCTTGGGACCCAGTCCTCCCTTGCTTTGGATGGAAGTTGTTAGTAAATTAAAAGCCAAAATAGTCTCTTGGGGTGGCTATTGGGTAACATTGCTTGGAAAGCTGGTTCTTATTAAGGCTGTTCTTTCAGCTCTTCCATTATTCCAATCCTCATTGCTTCTTGCGCTCAAATCCATCATTGCCCAGATTTCCAAACTTCTTCGAGACTTTCTCTGGAATGGTGGCAAAGGTAATAAGAATAAGTTGCATTTGTTTGGTTGGGAAACCCTTAAAATACCTATTTCCGAAGGTGGGTTGCAAATTAGAGACCCCGGATTGGTTAATCTAGCTCTGGACGGAAAAATTATTTGGCAAATGATTGCAGAAAAAAATCACTTAGTAAGCAAGATTCTTCGGAGGAAATATCTAAAGGGATGTTCAATGAGACATTTAAAATCAACCAATACTCCCCTTGGCATTGCAATATGGAACTTGTGTAGAAAAGGAATTGCTCATATTCATCAACATATTTATAGAATCCCTGGTAATGGGATGAAAATCTTATTATGGGAAGACAACATTTTGGGCAACCCTCCTCTTTCTACTTTAAACCCGTTAAGTGAAATTAAACCTTGGTTAATAAATAAAGGTCTTCTCAGGCTTGCTGATATCTGCCTTTGGGATGGCAATAGAAATTGGGTTGGCTGGGCTCTTCCAGAGATTCTAGAGCCTCTTCAACTCCAACAGAAATTGTTGATTTCATCTCTTTCAGGCCTGGCACCTGTCCATCAATCATCAAAGGATACATGGGGTTGGGGTCCGACAGGAAATTACTCAGAATCTCTTGGATTTTCTGCATTGCAAGCTCATCAATATTCATTCTTATCCCCGGCTCTTTGGAAGTCTATTTGGTCCTCACATAGTCTTCCAAAGGTTAATTTTTTTTCATGGCTTATCTTGCACAATAAGGCTTTGACAAAAGATAATCTCTCTAAACATGGCTTTCACGACCCTTTTAGATGTAGCTTATGTTTTTCAGCAGCAGAAACAACAGACCATTTATTTGTCAACTGAGATTTCTCCTAGACGATTTGGAATCTGGTTCTTGACGGATTGATTGTGGTTGCTCCCTCCCAATTAGCAACCGTCCCATTATATGCTTCCTGGATTGATCAGATTTATGTTTTGCAGGGAAAAAATGCAGAATGTAAAAAACTCTGACAATCAATCCCAAAATCGATTTGGTGGCTTTTGTGGCTTGCCCAAAATGAATGTATTTTTAATGGCATCTCATCCTTTCCCAGAGACGTAGCAAGTAAAGTGAAATTGCTGATATTGGAATCTGCCAGTAAGTCGAAAAATATTTCCTCTCTGTCTTCAGAACTTGTCATATGGTTGGGTATTTCTTCTTCTATGTCTGGGAGAAATTCATTCTTTATCAAACCAATTCTTCCTCCTCCCTGGCATGTTAGGATTAGTGCTACTGACTTTCTTTTGTGGTGGAAGAGCTTCGGGACTGCAACTATAGTTTTCGATGGTGCATCCAAAGGTAATCCTGGAATTGCTGGTGTCGGTGGGGTGGGTTTTTCTCTGGACTGTACAAGCCAAACCTATTTCAGTTGGGGTCTTGGAATCAGCTTTAACAATTAGGCCGAGAGATATAGCCTTCTTAAATCTTGTTAGATTGGAAAAGAGAAGGGTTTTCAGTCAGTTTGAATTTTTGGGGACACTGAGATTTTGATCAAAATGATAAATTTTGAAGATCAGTTTATCAATCCTTCCTTGAACAGAACTCTGCAGCTTATCCAGAATATTTTGAACGAGCTTGTAAGGGTTTCTTCTTTCCATATTTTGTGAGAGTTAAATAATCATGTTGATCTGCTGGTGAATAAAGCATGCCAGCTTCCTCTTGGAAATCTCAGTATCAATGGAGAATCTAGTTTATTTAAGTCCCTCCCTTGAGAGTATTTTTGAAATCAGTCTTTCAAAATGGAAAGATCCTTAAGCTTAAAGAGATTTGTAATTTTTTGGTTCTAGATCTATATCTTCTGATGTTTTTGTAAATGGTTGATTCATTTTTTGGCCAATTCATACCCGATTCTTTTCTTTAAAAAAAAAAACTAACCATTTTAGTTTAAAAAAAACACATCCATCTATTTGCAAAATCGAGTTGGAGAATCTTGTCCACTAAAAATATTTGGATTGATGTTGTGACTCAGAAATACATTGCACATGATTCTATCACAAACTGGGTTAGGAATCCATCAAAAAACATGCTAGGAATTTCAATAATATGGAAAGTCATCCTTCTTTCACTCCCACTAATTGAAAGAGGTTTGGCTGGAAAGTGGGCAATGGTTCTCAGGTTCACATCGGCTCATATCCTTAGATGGGCTACCAAAACAAACATATTCTTCCCCCACATCTCATACAGGTCCTTCAAGCGCAGGGATATTATCACCTAAATCAAAGTGCGGATCAAAATTCCTCAACATATTGGCTCCAGGGGTTGAAAAGTGAGGGCGATTTAGGCTTGCCTCAGAAGCTGGGAAATATTTGGAAGAAATATAACCTAGCTCTTAGAAGCACTCACGTCATAATATTTGATAGGTTAGATGAACTTATATGGTCCCCTTCTCCTCATGGTAGATATACTCCGAAATTAGGTTACAAATTGTTAATTGTGTTAGCACAGGACGTTGATGAAAATGGTGGTGGAAAAATGTTTGGAAAACACATTGCCTATTAAAATAAGAATAAAACTTATGTGGCTAGCAAAAAAAAACCAAATTTGGGATAGAATGAAAAGGCAAAAATTTGAGGCTTCGGGATAGTGTGCATTGTGTAGGCAGAATGAGGAAACGACCCAACGCCTCTTCATTCACTTCCCTTTCTCCACAAAAACCTAGGTTGAGTTGAATATGATTTTAAATCAATCGTTGGACTGGAGTGGACCCACAATTGAAGAGGCTTGGAAATTCTAGATTAATTCTCCAGTGATTGAGAGATATCAAGCACTTCCTCTTATTGCAATTTGGGGAATTTGGTTAGCGAGAAACAAGGCAGTTTTTCATGACAAGCTATCGATTCTGGAATGTGTTGTTCACACCAACACTAACATTTTATCATATTTTCCACAAGAAAAGAACCCCCCCGGTTCCATGTATTATCTCTGAGGAGGTAATAAACAGACAGTTTGCATGGGCCTACTTTGATGGGGCTTCACAAAATGAGACATGTGTGGGGGTGCAGATTTGCATTTATTTGAAAACCATTCCTTTAAATTAGAAATGGGTCTGGACTGTAGGTCAAACAACTATGCAGAGCTCTATGCATTAAAGTTCTTGCTCTGCTTTGCAAGACAAAATAACTACACTCATTTATAGATCTTTGGTGACTCTATGATCGCTATAAATTGGATAAACAAAGTGCAATTTTGTCACAATGTTTTTCTTAATTCTGTTTTGGCAGAAACTTAGAGACTCTTGGAGGAGCTTGACTGTTTCTCTTGTCAACATGTTTACAGGAAACAAAATACCGTAGCTGACCAACTCTTAAAGCTTGGACTAACTCTCCCACTTGGACAATGAAAGATCTTAGAGCAAAATAACGAAGTTTTCCACGAATACTATCATAGGCCTTTTATAGACAGATCGAAACATATAATTTAAAACTGCAATCTTTTTGGATATTCAGATAATATTTATATGCACATGGTTATATCTTTCCTCTAGGGTTCCGTTGGGGAACTTATACAACTTTATATATTGTGGATGATATAGGGGTCTTTGGACCATTTTTGAGCTAAACTTATATATTATACGACAGCGAAGCTAAAAGCTAACTTCAGGAAAAGGCTCATAGCAACCTTTCTGCAATATGTAATTTGATTACACTTTAATTAAATTACGCTTTTTTCCTTGTAAAAAAAATATAACTCACTTATGTAGGTTGAGATAGATGAAATTGTTTTTATAGACTATAGTATACATTAATTCTTTTCAACAAATACTATTTTTCATGTTTTAACTAATGAGGAAGTGAATATTAAGATACTTGTTGTAACACACCTAAAAATCGTAAATAATTATTTTTTTACATGCATTACTCTCTTACTTACTTAGCACATTTCTATGTTTTTACTTATGTTATTTTTAATATCTTTGTCATGTTGGTTACGACAGGTTCCACTGATGATTACAATGGCTAGATCCTTCTGGAACCTCCAGCCATGTCTACGTAGGTGATGTATTTTATTTATACATGTTCTTTATTGTTTTATCTTTATAATAGGTTGAAACTAGCCTAAGGCATGGGAGAATGCCCATGGTCTTGACCCCATCCCGTAAGTTGCATTATAATTTAAAGGCCTTGGCCTTACCATAGTTTATACTATGGTGTGTAAAGACCTGCCCTTAAGTGTAAGATGCTTAGGGTTTGTAAAGCGTATGGTTCCTCCATACGGTGACCTCTTGCTATATAAATAAAAAGTGAGGGTTTATGATCTTATACATTGCATGAGACTACATGGTTTGGCCTAAATGCGACTTCTTTATGGTCCTGAATGTTTATGGTGTATATATCATATGATAGGGTTATATGATGACTGCAAATTATTTAAAGATTTATGGCATGAACAATACGATGCTTGCAATGTAATTTGATGTTCTTAAAGCATAGTAGTATGCTATGGTTGTAATAATATTTTGATGGCCTTGGCATAACCTAGCACCATGGTGATAGGATAAATCGGTGGTCTTAGCAAAAAGTATAACACTATGGTTGTAGTGTAAAAGGGGTGTGGACATTGGCATAAGCCATGAAGGCATTACATGTCATAGTCCTATCACCATGAAGGTTCTAGCATTTGAGTTTTTATTAAAAGTTATGGTTATAGTATATACACACACACACACACACATATATATATATATATATATATATATATATATATATACCCATCGCAGTTTCCACGATATAAATGACATGGTGTGGTGTTCGATGCAAATGTTTTGTTATTCTCTAAGGTTCCACGACATATGTTATACGGTTGGCATTTATATAAGATCCAAGGTTTGGATTTTGCAATGATTAGGCCTTGTAATGATTTGGCCATGCATTAAAGTGGTACTATGTTTTACCTAAAAAAATGTGTCCTTGCTATGAGTTGGCAGCGCAACCAGGCCCATGAGGTGACATGAGAATAAATCTCTGCCTTACACCTAGATAATGAGATATTATGGTTTCGTAGGGCTTGTAAATGAGCTTTTACTTTGTCTGAGCTCTCATTTGGTGGTGGTGTTGGTCGAAGGTTGGTCGACGGCTGAGCTATGCTCTGTGAGGTTCTTGCTCTAGTTTTACAACATTAATGGTTTATCTAGTGTATGAACTCTGCTCCGTTTCACCGTGTTAACGGCTTATCTGGCTCTTTCCGAGGTGAATTGGTTCCAACGCCTCCTTGTATGTCTGCCTTTCAACGCCAAATTTTTGACGAGCCTGTCGACTCTGCTACCATGCGAATAGTCTATTATAACAGGTGAGCAAAGACTTGGTATTTTTAACTTTGCACTTTGTTTGGTTTGCAGTGATTAGTTTTCAGGGTTCATTGATACCTTTTAATGGTTGCAGGCCGCAAAGGGATAAGGGTACTCCGGAGGAGCCGACCCCTGGCCCTCGCTGCCATATGCCAAGGTAAGGGTTTATTAAGGTTAAAAATACATTTCGTTTTGTTATTATCTTTCCAACATTCGAAACCTACTGAAGCTAGAAAATTTGTGTAGGTTGAAGGCATTGGAGAGGGAGGCGACAGGGTCACCTTCTCCCAGGCCCGCGTTTCCAAACGCCTAGGTAAATTATGTGACTCATCCTGGTTTATACTCTGGTTTTTCTTTAAATATTTTGACCCATAGTGACCCAACCATGTCATGGATTTGCAGGGCATGTTGGGCAGAGCTCGCGAGGGCTCCAAATGGTAGCCACGTTGATTTAAAAGATAAGTGTTTTGTTTTTTAAATTTCGTAAATGTTTTTATAAAAACCTTCTTGGGGGTTTTTTTGTCAGCTCTTAGCCATTAATACGACACCGTAATGTAATGTTTTAGACTATCCCTAGCAGGGTTTAGGGTGTCATAAACTTGTCTTATTCCCATATTGTTCATTGTTGGTATTAAACATTACTATGGAAGCCATCAACGATGGTCTTATAGCCACTCTTATATATATATGTGTGTGTGTGTGTGAGTTGTTTTTAAAAGGGCGTCGGCCTTCGGCTTGTGTAATTTCCATTATCGTTTTTTTCATCTATGTATATATATAGTTATGTTGTTGGTGTTAAATCACCCGACTGCCATCGTTGATGGTCTTACGGCCGTGAGTAATACTACCTTTGTTTTTGTAATTGTAATGGTTGTAATCGTGTGATGGACATGATGGCAGTATGTGAATACCCTACCGAGGCGTTGCCTCGGTGTAAATTGGGTTAACCACGATGTGGACTTATGACCCTATCTTTACTGTGTTTGTTGTAATGTGGCGGCGACCATTTGGCATGGGATTACAGCCATAACGTTTGATTTAAGCAATAATTTAAAAGATATGATCTGTAGTGTAGTTGGTGGTTATACCTGCGATCCGATTTGCATTCGGTTTAACTCTATTTATCCTAGAACTGTAATTTCATTTATTTCCATAAAGAGATTCAATCCATCGATCTCTAACGTGTAGTTTAACCCGCGATTTGATTCATATTTGAATACTGATTTTTTTCTTTCAGTAAAGTATTCTTATGACAGTAATTACTGTAATTGATTGTTTGCCCAAAAGTTGGGTTAACTCATTGGACTGTAAATAAAAATATTACTCTAAATGGATTCGATCCCACGATCTCTGTAATGTAGGATAATATGCGATTTGATTTAGATTCGATTGGGATTTATGTAACTATAATTTTGCTAGGTTGATTAAGAGATATGTTCAAGAGTTAATTTGATTAATTCCGTACATATGATAGCAATATTGGAATTATTGAGTTGCATAAATGCTGGTATATACACTGTGGATCTTCGATTGTAGATAAACTTATAAATTTAGGATTGTTATGATACTTTGAAAAGTTAGGATAATTAAGCATGAATGTTCTTGGGCGATCTGTATAGATAAATGGAAACAGTTCTTCGATCCGCATATGACTGTTTTCTAGGGTATATAATAACCTAGGTTCGTTTTGTAGGAAATCATTAGTTAAAACACATGACTAACTAGGTCCAACAGAGGGTTATACAATAGTAATATATTGGTTGTAACATATACGATCTGTATATAAATAAAATCCTAAGACTGAAAGAAATCTAGATAAGAGAAAAGTTAAGGTTTGTACTTTGACTGTATAATTATAGTCTCGATAACTAAACAAAGGTAAATCTATTAAGTTGATAGCATAAGAAAAAGGAGATACAATAAAATTTACAATATAAGCCTATTTAGATATGGAATTTGATTTCCAAGATGCAACATTTAACATATATAAATGTATCCAAGTAAAACAAATTTAAGCATGATATTTATACATAGCCTATATCGATGCAGCTAAATGCCTAGGTACAATAATTAGATGAATCCTTCCTACTAACAACAATCTCATGTTTAATATATCTATATATAGTTGATGCATAAGATAAGAGCCTGACACCAATGATGGGAAAACAAAAGTGGAGAAGTTTTTCCTCCCAACCAACTCCTAGAGAAGCCAAGATACTTGCTCCAGAAGCCCCGAGCCTGTTCGTTGAACCACAAGAGAAAAATCCTTCAATGCACCATCTCTTGTATTCACAGATCTAATCCTCGTCCAATGCTAGCCTCCTGTTGCTCATGGACATACTAATATATAGTATTTTGCCTAGGACTTGGTCATTTATGAGCCTCCCTCTCTTTAGCACTCAACTAGGAGTTGTGACCTGATTTTTGGGGATGATGCCTCATGCATCTTGAGTTCTCACTCAGTGGCTTCAGCAACATGTATTTTCCTCTTATGGGCCAACAAACACTCTTTAACAACTATATCCACTTTTGTCCCCCCTTCAACATATTTTATTAAATAAAAATGTTTTATTCTTGACTTTTTTGTCAAAAATAATAAAATAATAGTTAAAATATTTTTCCAGCGGAATTAATAATAAATTATTAATTCAGGGTGTATTACACTTGTGGTTTAATTTGAAATGAATATTAAGACACTTGTGGTTTAGTTTGTATTTTCATAGCTATGAATCTTATAACTAAATTTTGTAGATTGTTTTCAATCCATCTGCTCAATATCATTGAGGTTAGCCCTTTAAAAGATTAAAATATAAACCTGACTAACTACTAAAATTTTGTAAGACTTCAAGTATTGATTTCTAATGGAAAGTAATTTCATCATAATTTGATTTTTTTAATTTGTTTGTTAGTCTTACTATAAGGGATTTGATGAAAATATGGATGTTATCAACATCTCACTTCATGAATTGGATTTTTTTATATGTGAAGAAGGCTTTAGGGTACTTCATCCACATACTATGAAATAGTTATTGAAACCATTAATTTGGCTTAAAACACATTCATGATATTTTTAGTGATTATGAACACTTGTATGAAGAAAAATATCCATCTTCTATGCATGGACTAAACAATTTCTTCATTTTAATCTCTTATGATACCATTCTCACCATGCATAGCACGCCATTCCAATGCCAAAACTACAAATTAAGTCAATGATGCAATTATATGCGGTACCAAGTTATGGCATTGTGTTGTTAGATGCAACTGGAAGTGACTATGATACTCTTTAAATCAATATTGGTGAAAATGCATATGATACAAAGGTGTTATAATATTTTTGCATTGTACTCATTGTATTGAATGTGTATCCATACAAGGATAGAAAGGTAGTAAAGCCAAAGGACACTGTTAATGAAACTTTATGATAACGGGATTGAAAAACATAAAAGCTAAGCTTTGAGTCACTGCATTCGCATTCACATTCACTTTAGTGCTAGTGGATTGCCTCTACCGTCACTACGATCGGCTTTGGGTGTAAAGATTTTTGTGAGAGGCTTAAATCAAATCTTCTTGCTATCTATGCTATAATATAAAGTTCTTATAGCCCCAAGGGTTAGCTCAATTGGTAAGACGTGCGCACACTCTCTCGGTTCGGGGAGAGGTCACGGGTTCGAGCCTTGAGTCCTTTGGGGTTAGGCCTTCTGCTAGGATGGTTGGCGGTTTACCACCTCTACCATCCACTAATGTGGGGAAGTATTGTTGGGTTTTCCGTGCATGTTTCCATGTGAAAAAAAAAGTTCTTATAACTGAAATCCCGCTTAACTTGACCCTCAAGCCTAGTTCTTTGAAACTAAAGTTCGATTGGGCCATGTTATGTTAACTAACAATATAAATAGCTATGTGACATCTTACTCTCTCCACCTTCGAGCCATGTATGCAAAGGTGTTTGAAAGAAACTTCATTTGTGTTAAGAAATGTAATCTCAATGTTCTACTATGGCCAATCGTGTATTAATTAGTTGGCTAGAAGAGTAGTTGATTTTGTCACCTTACCTAGAATTAGTGACCCATGATATTCTGTGACCAGTAGTATTTACCCATGGTTTTGTTGTTATGTAGTCCTATATATACATTTGATTAATAATGAGAAGGCATTCCATTGTTGACACATAGATCAGATTGGAGATCGATTCTTAATGATGGAGCTACCAGAAGCATTACCTGAAGAGCTTGAAGAGGTAAGAAATGTCATAACACCATAAGGATTATGGCAAATATTTGATGGAGACAATTATGATAGTTGGGCATTAAAGGAAGAAGTTTGTTAAGGTCACAAGATTTGTGGCATTTCGTCGTTGAAGAGGATCTCATTGATCCAGAAGCATTTAAGGCTTTGACTATGTTCCAAAAAGAAAGAAGGCAAGTTGTTTCCTTAAGTGTCATACAAGACAATATAGATTATTCCATGTTTCATTACATTACAGAAGCTTATACTCCAAAGCATGGGATATACTTAAAAAAGTGTTTAGTGAAGAGGAATACAATAAAGAAGAACTTGTCTTTGAGGCAGTCAGTGATCAAGTAAACCCAACAAAGATTATTGGTCCAGTTATGTTTGTTGATGATAGTGAAATCAAACCTATCAATGTAGCCATGTTCAGTGATGTGAGTGGTAGTCTCTTTTTACAAGAGACAGTTGATAACAACATAGAAGCTGCAATATTGTTGAGAATGAGCAGCAAACAGTTGATAGCAGCATCGAAGAAACACCAACAAATAGTCCATCCCAGAATCAGACAACCAAAAGCTTGAGGGAGATCTATGAGCAGACTCATGTTATTGGTGAGCATCTACAATATGCTCTGTTTTCCTGTCTGCCCACAATTTTTTAAGAAGCACTAAAGGATGCACATTGGGTACAAGCAATTGAAGACGTCAATAAGAATGAAGAAGTAGCTAACATTGATGAGGAACACAAAGATGTGAATGCTTTCCAAGAAGAGCTTAAATCTATTCATATTTTTTCTGACAAAAAATTTCAATGCGTAGGTAAAGTAGACATCAAGAAAAACCATGTTGAAACAAAAGAAGAAGACTTGCACCATGTTCCAGAAGCTAAAGAAGACACTAAAGAACACCTACTTAGCATCAAGATTCATAAGACAAAGAAGAAGCAATCCAAGTACACATCAAGGAAGAAAGTAAAGATGAAAATTTTGAGTGAAATGTAATCCTAGCTGAGACATAGACTAACAGACATCTTTTTGCATTGATAGTGTTGAAAGTATTGTCCTAGTTGATATTAATGGGATGTGTTAAGAATTGTAATCTCAACGGTCCACTATGGTCAATCTTGCATTAATTAGTTGGTTACTAGAGTGGTTGATTTGGTCACCTTACCTAGAATTAGTGACCCATGGTTTTGCTGTTATGTAGTCCTATATATACATTTGATTAATAATGAGAAGGCATTCCATTGTCCACACAATCAATATGCCCATTGTGTGTTCTATCATCATCTGCTCCTCTTCTTTAATCTTTAACAACCTCATCCATGTTATGCTACGTGGCAATATATCTATATCGCATATTTCCCTATGCATGCAACAAGTAAAAGGTGGTGCCAGGCGATAACAACTGAGAGCTGGTGCCATGCAATATAAGCGAGGGAGTTCATTCATAATTGCACATAGAACATGTTAGATGTGTTGCTGATACACTTTTTAGTCGCAATGGCTGAACAACTGCTAAAATTTGGAGACATGAATAGCTTTGATATTATGTTACAGTTGATTGATCCAGATGGTGTAGAGTATGGAAGAAACCCAGTTTACCTTCATTCCCAAATTTTGAGATAACCATAATTTTATGAAGCGCTGTGTTGGAAACTGTGACAACAAGTTCTTCAAGTCATTATGTAACTGTCTATCTGAGTAACTATATTGGTCTGTGTAAGAAATATTAATTATTTTTGTATTCACGTAGAAGAATAGATTGATGAGAGTTCGAGGGGGAATATACTGCACGATGCCATCGTCAACACGAAGATTATTTGATAATTACATGAGCCTCAAAGTTGATACTGTACATTTTAGTAATGTAGGAAGGATAAGGCAGTAATACTTCAGACATGTTTACAACTTTTTGGTAATTAACCAATTTTGTTATGGTGTCAACCTCCTCAATTAAAACAATGTGCTACCTCTACTACTGTAAAATTTGGTATTTTAAAAGAAAACTAGGTTCATAACTTTTTTTTAACAATGTACTAAAAATGTCCTACCTCTACCTCTGTAAAATTTTGTGTTTTTAAAAGAAAACCAGGTTCTTAATTTTTTCATACAATCTACGTTTATTGGATGTACGATGAGGGAACTGCTTTTAATGCTAATCTGGTTTGAGAGTCTCTTCTCATGTCTCTAAAGAAGTACAGTATGATTTATGGTTTTATCAAATTCTCATTCACTACATTTATTCATGATTCGTTATTTATTTGGAAAAAATCCAAGAAGTCCACGTGAATAAACAACATAGTAACCCAAGACAAATCTAAGTATGTAACCCCATTCACTTGTATCATATTTCAAAAATGCAAACTAATTATGGAAGGATATATGTTTGAATTGTGGAAGTCATAAATATTTGGTC
This sequence comes from Pseudotsuga menziesii, assembly GCA_001517045.1. Classification (NCBI taxonomy): domain Eukaryota; kingdom Viridiplantae; phylum Streptophyta; class Pinopsida; order Pinales; family Pinaceae; genus Pseudotsuga; species Pseudotsuga menziesii. The sequence goes on along the minus strand of LPNX010153674.1, from coordinate 489,103 downwards.
TTCTGATCTTTTTCCACCTATTATTGGAAAAATGATAAAAAACTTCCACTCATGGTGGGGAAGAATGATGAAAAACTTTGAGAAAAAATAGAAAGTAAGAATGTGAAAGAACGACGAAAAAATTAAAAAAAAATATGATTTTGAACATTTCCACTTAAGTAATGGACTAACAATGATTAATCTTCTCATCTTAATGTAAGTATCTAGTTCAATTCCAATCAACTACAAGTGCCAAATCACTGATGCAAATGTAATGGGATGACCATTTCCCCATTTTTGTGTATGAGAAATTTACTTATATATAATTCTATTGTATCTCCATTTAAGTAATGGACTAACAATGATTAATCCTTTCATATTCATGTAAGCGTCCTAGCTGAATCTCAATCAACTACAATTGCCAATTCACTAATGCAAATGTAATGGGGCCTGACTATTTTCTCATTTTTGTGTTTCAGAAATTTACTTATAATGAATTATATGGAATTTTATTGTATTAAACATTAATATAGATCCATTTTAAATCTAGATGTACCAAGCGTCGAAGATCCAGTTTCTTGAAGTGTAAATGAATTTTTATCTTAAATTATTTACATGTTTAAACAAATTTACACCTCAAGCATTTTGATCCTTTGGGTATGGGTTTAACATGGATTTTTAATTACTTTTTTGGTTTTATTTTATTTTATGAGTGGACGTGGATTTTTTTAATTACTTTTACTTTTTGTAATATAACATAACATTACAACATCTCTCCCATAATAGATTGTAAAGCACCTCATTACTCTTAATGTAATAAAAAGAGACTTCAACCACAAAATATCAAACAATTCAATGAAAACANACACACACACACACACACACACACACACACACACACACACACACACGATACTGAGTAATGTTTTGTCATATTTATGTGAAAGTTTGTTAGTCAGAGAGAGCGTGAGGAGCGAGGAGCTGAACTTGCATGATCGCCTGCGATCTGCATGATTGCTTGGCTCAAACTGATGCAATCAGCTTGTTGCCTGTGTTATGTATACAGAACTAGCAGTCTAGCTGATTTGTTGGGTAGTGGGCTGATCCCAAAAGCAAACTCAAGGTAGATCGAATCTCTCTGTAGATTTGCATGCAGAGGAACATTAGAGAAATCCCTTTGTTTGATTGAATGATCTGGATCTGATCAGGCCCAGGCCCAAGGGTTCTCAAATGGATCCTCCTCCAGATTTGAGCCCAGAGGATTGAAGGAAGGCTATGGATGCGACATTTAGGGCCCTAGTAGACTCCACGCCCCCACTGCCTTCGTCCGCAGCATAAGAAGGAGATGGGTTTGTAAAAAGGGCTAATGCTCCTAAGATTCAGATCTTATCGACAGCTTCAAGGATGAAAGCTCTTGCACTGAGCGAGTGCAGGTTGATTAGATAGTTCACTGGCATATGACCATCACTTAAAACAATGGATAGCTGGGTGAAAAAAAATTGAATGACCTTGATGTCCAGGGGTCTACAACACTGCTTCTGTGGCAAAGGATTTTTCACATTTTTGTTTGAAAATAAAGAAGACAGGGACCTGATATTCATAAGTGGTCCTTATTTCATGAGCCCTCGGGGGTTGTACTTAAACTGGTGGAGTCTATCATTTGACCCAGAAAGGGATGTACCCTCATCACTCCCAGTCTGGGTTCGCCTCTCCCATCTCTCGTTGCACTGCTGGAATGATGAAACGCTGCAGGCAATAGGTAACTCCCTCGGCAAATACATAGACAAGGCAGAACCAAAGGGCCCACTATTTTCCTATGCACAGATCTATGTAGAGGTAGACTTAGAAAAGTGGTTACTAGAAATTGTAAGTCTCTGCATCGACGGATGGGAACATGCTCAAAAACTGGACTATGAACAACTATCGTTCAAATGTAGGAAATGTCACGAGTACGAGCATTTTGTCAAAAACTGCCCTAAAGCAGTTCAAGAAAACCTAGAGAAAATTCATGAAGGAGGGTGGCAACAGGCGAAAAAGGGAAGGAAATTGGCTCTGGCCACCCATGAGACAAAAGATCCGCAGGCAAAAAATGAAAAAGTAGTGGAACAAGGAGAAAATGAGGCCATTACAAGCAATCGGTTTAATCCTTTGACTATGGAGGAGGGGGAAATTATAGCAAATGAAGAAACTAGTGATGAAGGAAGATCTGATCAACACAAGGACTTAGCAGGCAGCAACATACCTCCAACCTCTCTCAGGTATGAAAGGCTTGAAATAGAGACGGTCGGCTCTCCATCGCATGGAGGATCTTGGGATGAAAGGGTAAAACAAACCAGAGTTACTACCTTTGCGCGATCTCCTGACTCATCCTCAAATGGGTCACAAGAGATTCCTGAAATTGCACCTAACACTAGAGGAAGAAAATCTCAAAGGTACCATAGGGAACAGGAAGCAGAGAGAGAAATCGAACTTGGAAGGAAGTGGAGCATTGAAGAGACAAAGCTCCTGCAAAACCACAAAATCTTAGGGAAAGTGGATGGAAGGCCTAAAGCAGGGCCTCAATCAAATAAGAAATAATGAAAGCTCTCTCTTGGAATTGCAGAGGACTGGGTGGAGAAAACAAAGTGGAAGCCATAAGAAACATTATCAAGTCTGAAAGGACATACATTTTGCTTCTCCAGGAGACAAAAATGAGTGAGGTGGAGATTCTGGTGCTCTCACAACACTTTTGGACAAACAACCAGGGTTTCGCCATTAGCTCCAGAGGGGCCTAGGAGGAATTGCATGTTTTTTTGCAAGCAAATATGAGATCAAAATCGTAAAGGAGAATCAACATTGGCTTCTTTCTGAATTCAAGGAAAAGGATGATCCAAATATTAGTTATGTATGCAATGTGTATGGACCAACAAATTGTAGAGACAAGAAAAATTTCTGGAATAGTTTAGCTTCCCTAAAAGAGGAAATAGAAGGAAAGGAAATTATTATAGCCGGTGATTTCAATGATATTATAGCACAGTCTGAGAAAAGAGGGGGTTCTAGTGTCCATGATCCCTACGGGGAAAACTTGGAAGACCTTATCTTTGAGTTAGATCTGCTTAATATGCCATTAAAAAATGGTTAATACATGTGGAACAACTGAAGGATGGGGGCAGGATACATCACGGTCAGGCTCGATCACTTCCAGGTAAGTGTCACATTCCTCCTTAGAGATATTATTCCTACTTCTTTTTCTTTTCCATCTACTGTTTCAGATCACAAACCAATCTCCTTGGTGATAACTTTCTCTGTAAATCTTGGCCCCATCCCTTTTTGATTCAATGCCTCGTGGCTACAAGAAGAAAAATCCATGACCATTATAAGAGATGCTTGGAGAACGGACATCTCGGGCTCTCCTAGCTTCATCTAGGAAAGTAAGCTGAGAAGAGTTCGAAGTGATCTGAAAGCATGGGTAAAACTAGATTACAGAAGCGCTAGCAGCAAGAAAAGCCAGCTTCAATCTGAACTTTCAACTCTACACTCTAGGATGGAAAGGGAGGAAATAACCCCTTTTCTAATCAGCCAAGAAAAAGATATAAGTTTAAAGATTCTAAACGTGTCCAGAGGAGAGGAAGAGGGTCTAAGGGTGAATTCCAGACAACTTTGGTTAAAAGGAGGGGACAGAAACACAACTTACTTTCATAAGCAAACAAAGGCAAGACTCTGTTTTAACATGATCAAAGAACTTAAGGACAAGGATGGAAAGAGGATTGTTGAGCAGGATGAGATCAAAGAACATGTTTTCCAACACTTCAGAGACCTATATAGGGATAAGGACGAGATTGATCCTTTTTCCCAAGCATATGTCCTCTCAGGAATACCCTCCCTTATCATGTAGCAGGATGATAAGGACTTGACAAACCCCATTATGGAATCTGAGATCCAGGCAGCCATTTGGTCTCTAAAAGCTGATAAGGCACCCGGGCCAGATGGGTTCACCACCAAATTCTATAGGGTTTCCTGGGATATTATAAAGGGAGATTTGAAAAAAATGCTTAATTGGACGAGAAGAAAGGACAAGGTTGGTGGAGCCACCAATTCCTTATTCCTCACGTTGATTCCAAAAGAAAAAAAAAAACCCATCACAATAGATGGATTTAGGCCTATTTCCCTCTGTAATACCTCTTACAAAATCCTCTCAAAAATCGACTGAAGAAAGTAATGGGAAGGATAATTTCAGATACTCAGGGAGGGTTTATTGCCGAGCGTCAAATCCTTGATAATATTATTATAGTGCAGGAAGCAATCCATACCAGCATTGAGAAAAAGCAGCAAGGTATGTCTCTCAAAATTGACATAGCAAATGCATTTGATCGAGTAAATAATTTCTTTTTATTTGGAATCATGGAAAAGTTTGGTTTCTCCCTAAGGTTCATCAGATGGATCAAGGCATGCATCAGCATTCTATGAATTTCCCCGCTAGTAAATGGTAGACCAACCAAGTTCTTTCAAGTCACCAGGGGAATTAGGCAAGGCTTCCCATTGTCACCATATCTTTATCTGATGGTAGCTGATTCTTTGAGCAGGAAGTTGCAAAAACAACAAGATCTGGGGGAGCTCAAGGGTCTAAAAATTGCAAGAGGGGTTAGATTGGCAAATAATGCACAATTCGCTGATGACACAATCTTGCTGGGTGGCACATCCATAATCATTTCAAAAAGGTTTAAAAATGTGATCTCCATCTTTCTAAATGCCATGGATAGCAAGCTTAATGTCAACAAATCCAAAATATATGGTTGGAACTGCCCACTTGGTGTCATGGCAAGGATCATGCGAATTCTTGGCTTCGAAGGGACTCCATCTTGGAACTCTTTCAATTACCTAGGCGTCCCCATATTCAAGGGAAAAAAAAGAAGGATGACCAGCATGGATTGATAGAGAAAATCAAAAGAAAAATAAATTCCCGGGGATCCAAGTGGCTCAACCCAGCAAGCAAGATCGTCCTCATCCTAGCCGTTTTATCTGCTCAACCGATCTATTTACGCTCCATTTCACTAGCTCCTCAAAGTATTACTCATGAATCAATGGAGTGATGCAGAATTTCCTATGGCACGGAGGAAAGGCGACCATCAACAAAAAATTCAACTTGATCTCCTAAGACATGGTGTGCAACCCAAAACAGTTCAGTGGTGTGGGAATCAGAGATCCTCATGATATGAACTTGGCTCTTGGGGCAAAAATCTTGTGGCGAATTTGCACTGGAGAACTAGCGTGGTGGAAATCGACGTTGCATAAGAAATACATGGCAGGGAAGAGAAGCATATGCGTGGATAGGCCGAACTCGAGGAGAGCCAGATCATCAGCATGGGAGCTCTCTAAAAAGTCAAACTTTTTAATAAAAGATAATATACATTGGATCGTTGGGAATGATAAAAAAATTTCGAATCTGGTATGATAAAATCTGCCCAAATTCACCTACAGAAAATTTCCAGGAGCTCAAGGATTTAAAAATTTGGTGTGATCATAAAAATTACAAAACACTGTATGATTTATCAGTCTGGTTGGCAACTGGTAGGTGGATTGGTTGGAAATTTGTGGTGACTCCAGTGCACCTGCAGGTAGATTTCAAATCTCTTATTTTGCTTATGCATGGGAGTGCTCCAAGACATATAAATGACGCTGACAGACGAGGATGGGGGAAGTCTGGTGAATACACTATAAAAGAAGGCTATCGCGTGGTCTACAAAAAGAAGAACAGGATTATAAAAAATTACAAGTGGAACAAAATATGGAACAGAGATTGACTGTCGAAGGTACATTTCTTTTACTGGATCCTGGCTCATCGAAAATATTTGACAGTCGAGAACCTTAGAAAAAGAGGGATTGTAGGCCCGCTTTGATGCATCTTGTGCAAAGAGGAATAGGAAAGCTTAATTCATGTATTCACAAAGTGTAAATTCACTCAGTAAGTCTGGAGTGAGATATTGAAAGATCTTAAAATGGATATTACGCTACCAACAAACTGGTATGATTTTTTTTCCAGCTGGAATGATTACTATCAAGGATCATTGAATAAAAAGCCAAACTTTTCCAGAGCTTGGGAAGCTCTCCCAAGCTTTGTTTGCTAGAAAATATGGAATGCAAGGAACAAGGAGATATTTGAAGGGAAAGAAGCATGTTTAAAAAAAGTCTCTGCCACAACAAAGAATTTATGGCTGGACACTCTAGCCATAAGAGGAATGAAAAAAATTAATAAACGAATCTCTTACGGTGGAAGAAAGAGCTTGATCGGCTGAAATTCTTTGGAATCCCTCCCCTAGAAGCAATCCAAAATTGAAGCCAGGGCTTCCGTGCAGGAAGAACAGGATGAGTGAAGAGGATTTGAATAAGTGGAGGAATAATTTAGGAATTAGTTCATTGTTCTTTAATGGTGCCTCGAAAGGCAACCCAAGTATTGTTGGTGCAGGTGGACTAATATTTGATCACAAAGGGACCAAGCAACAAGAGTATGCATGGGGCATTGGAAGAGCAACAAACAATGGAGCAGAATGGTATGCATTAATTAAAGGCTTGGAGCTGGATAGAGAAATGGGGATAGAGGAAATGAATATCACCAAAGACTCTCTAATTGTCATCAGGGAAGCAAGAACAATTTACAAAAAATGGAAAACTCCTTCCACCAAGATGCATAATATGCTGATGTGTTTAGTCAAAGAATTTAAAAATATCACTTTCTTGCACGTTTTGAGAGGACAAAATTATCAGGTAGATAGCATGGAAAATAAAGGGGCTGGCCTAAATTGCGGGGTTATGGAAAAGGGTAGCGTCATCAACGAAAATGTTTGGACCCCCTAAATTCTGATTTGTTTATATGCATTGTTTTTGTATCGTATTGCTCAGGCAATTTGTTAAAAGGTATAGCTCTCATTGGAGGGACAATTCTCAAACCTGTTTCAAGATAAAGAAGGAAGACCAAGGAGAAAGAGACGATGTCCCGATTAGGGGACAATCCACCTTACATTGTGTATTCACAATCGTTTTCTTATAATAAAAAAAGAAAACAATCGTTTCTATAAAAAAATATACACACACAAAATACTTAAACTTTACATATCACTAAACCCTTAAAATACTTAAACTTTACATTTCACTAAACCCTTAATTCTAATCCATCCAAACTCATTTTCCCACCAATATATATTATGAAAACTTTACTTCTATGCCAGCCTCTTGACTTTTCCTAAGTTTTGGAATTTGGATTTCCATTTGATTAAACTTAAAAAGAGTTCATTATGTCAAAATGGTTTATACTTAAAAAGATTAAAAAAAGTTTAAACTTTTAATTATGTTAAAATAGTTTACTTTAAAAAACTCAAAAACTATTTTAAACGTTCTTAGTTTTTTTTATAAATTTTTATATAAATAATAAAAGAATTGACATATATATATCTTATTCAAAAGTTATATATATATAAACAATTTTTTAATCCTAATTATTTTTCCATAGTAAAAAACCTTATCCATGGAAAAAACTAACAACGTTTAGAGTAAATTTTGAGTCTTCATAAGTAAACTATTTTGATATAATAAACTCCTTTAAAATTTTATAAAAAAGGAAAAACGTTATGAAAACTCAAGAGGGTGGGATGAAGTAAAGTTTTCATGAAATATAAGGATGGTAACTTGAGATTTTATAAAATTTAAATTATTAAATGTAAGTTAAAAAATTATATGATGTTAATTAAGAATGTAAGTTAGAAAGTTATAAATATTAATAATGTTATGGTATATGAGATTAGGACCAAAAAACTCTTTTTTACAAGAATGTAATTACTAAAGTCTAAGGTGTATATGCTCTACACTCTTCACGATTTGAACCTATAACATCTTAGGAAGAAACATGTATTCTTCGTTGTTAGGCCCATAAGTTGAATATCAATGTTTTAAAAATGAGAACCATAAGTCAAATCAATCAAGAGTTAACTCAACCTTTATAAAATTTAAATTAAAAACTAAAAAGATACTAACTAAAATGTAAGTTATATATATATATATATATATGTGGGTGACAAAATGGCACAAGTGCACTACATAGCACATAGTCAAGTCTCATATCACATATCTTAGATTCTGAAACAAAATATAATATCAATGAGGCTCTGTTATCTAAATAGCCTTTACAATCCAAAAAACATGATCAAACATCAATGGGGACTTATCAACCATCAAACTCATCACCACTGCTGGAAATGGGATGCTCAAAGTCAAAATATGGCTTAGACTGCGCTGGGACATCTATGACCCTAGTAGTAGTACTACTGGAAGCACAGGTTGTACGACTAGGTTGACTAATGCCACTACCTATAATGTTTGGACCTACACCTGCATCCCCTACTGCTAGTGGATATGCATCCAAAGTATCTGTGTGTCAAGTCCCATTTTGGTGACATATGGATCATTCCATAAGCCAATTATCCCTATGGTTTTGAGAAAAAATTCCATTAATGATGGGATTAGATTTTGAAACAAGGAATTTAATTAACAATAACAATTATTATGTCCTAAAGTTGAAGATGCACTATTAGATAAATTATTTTCCATGAATAAATTTGATATTAAATAAAATAATAAGGATAATAGGCCAAGTGGGACGCATTAGGAGATAAGGGTTGACTATAAGGAAGTTGGAAAAGGAGAAAGAAAGAAGAAAGCATCCAAAGCAAGAAAAGAAAAAGGAAACATAATAAAACAAGAAAAGTTGGCAAAAAGCAAGAAAGCAGAAAAGTAAAAAGGGATTCAACACCATAAAAAACCATTGGAGCGCCCAAAATTTTAGAGTTTGACAGTTGTAACTAGGATTTTAAAAGATTTCTGTCTCCTAAATTTTTGTGTTCGAACTCGTCCAACTTTTAGACTAAGCGTATTTAAAGGATTCTCATGGTTAAGCATGGATTTAGTGACAAGACCATGAACTCAATGCATTTATTTTAAGATTGGAGCTTCAAATTATATACAATGTTCCACCGATCTTGGAGGAGGAAATACACAAGGGGACGTATGGAAGCCACCCCAAATTTTAAGGAAATTTGGGGGTCAAGGATGTCAAAGTCATAAAAATTAAATAAAAATATAAAAATGATAAATCCCAACAATAATTATTACTATGCAAAAACTAAAAACTAAATTCATTAGACTATGTACATCTAAATTTAAAGTTTAAATTTGTAAATGATATTGAACAATTAAATTTGTACAAGATATTGAACTATTACAAAATTTCAAATATCATTTTTCAAAATTGTAAGTGATGGTGAAATATTATCATGTAAAAATTAAATTCATCACTATCATTATGCAATGTACATATAAATTCAAATTTCAAATTTATAAAAGATGATATATAGTAAAGAGTGAACAAAAAGCCCACGGGGTTAGAGCAATTGGTAATGAGTAATTGAGATGAGAAGTTGTAAATGGAAGGTCACTAGTTCAAATCCCCATGGGTACTTACTTAAAAAACAAGAGTGAACAAAAAGAAGTTAGATTACTGAAATAGACTAAAGTCTAATAGTAAATTAAAAAGTTGTGATGAAACTTGGGGGATTGAGGAAGGGAACGAATGTCACTTTTTGAAACAATAGATACATATGAAATTCAAATCATTTTCACTGTACACCATTATACCCATATTTGCAAATTTTCTCATGTATATCACAAGGGTGCAGTGCATACAACTAAAAGAACATCGAGTGCAGTAAATTCTTGTTTAGCTCATTCGGTTAAGGTGTGGGTCTCGTCAGCAGGGCAAAACAGGTTCAATACCCTTAGGGGTGAGTTAGTTGGGAGGAGACACCCAAAAATCCATCCATGTTAAGTGTTGGTGTGGCCCAGGGCGGGTGGGATCCCTGGGTGATTTTGATGGCTTAGATGCCCCTAGGTTGCGGTTTCTTAGCCAATGGTTGAAATGCACTGGCTCCGAGTGACGAGCATTTAAAAAAAACAACAACAAGTGCAATCCATACCTGACCCAAAATACATATAAAAAAGACTCTAAATGGTCTATATAGTACAAAAAGATTCATGCTACGACAAACAATTGCATATCATAAAAAAAATTGCATATATTGGGATCATATTTATCAATATCACCTTGTATCCCTCCCCTCTAAGCTATAGCCCTTTCCCTTCAACTCAAACCTTGAAGTTGATCCTCCAAGTACATTAGTCAACAAACACCTACAATTTTGATGAAACATTTCCTAATTCAAGCGTTAAAATTAAAGGTAGAAAAAGCTTCACATGCTTAATAGGTGATTTTGTTTAACTGAAGGGTACATTTTTATTAAGGTCATGAGTATGAGAAAGGAGTTCAACAATCACCACCCTCGACATTAAGCTGCATAGAGAGGTTGATGTGCTTGATTAAATGTCAATCCCTTACCCTCATACATGATAGAATCTGATATAAACATTGCAATCCTAAAATCTTGAAAACTGTCATATTTGTTGAATTTTGAATGGCATCTTAAAATCTACTTTTTCCATATGAAGTTCGATGAGCTTGGAACTACTCTCAAATATGCTTACACAATTGTAACTGTAATGTTAAAAATTTATGTAAAATGATAGAAATAAAAAGATATGAAGAATGCCATTTTTACTTTAAGCATTTAATATTACCATCCGAAGGGGATGCCTCCTCAAAAAGAAAACATGTTCCATCACTAAGAAATGTTTCCCATGCGTTGCTCCAAGTTTCAATTAAAAAAAACATGAAAAATGTTTCTCCAAGAGTTTTCTCGTACCAAAAACACGGGGAGAACAAAAATGCATTCCCCACCCTCGGAGATGCCTCTGGTAAAACCATGATTATATACAACAAGAGCCACGAGGTGGCAATGTCCCAGACCTTGTCAGTTAGGCTAAGCTAAAGTAGCTTGTTAATTGTAGGTAGCCAATGCTTTAAGACGAGTATAAATGGGCTATTGACTTGGAAAACATGTAAATGGGTTGTCAACACAATAACTTCGCAAAAGTTACAATAACATCACCTCAAGAGTTTATTGTTCAAACATTTCAAGAGATTTTGCAAAGACCTTGGATCGAATTGGACATCATTTTTCCCTTTTTATGATTTGTAGTCTTTGCAAAGTTGGTCAATACTATTATTAACTATTTAGTTTATAATAGGAGTTATTTTTGAACTTCAATCCATAACAATGAACTTCATTTTAGCTTAATAGTAACGATGAAGCTTGAAACATGATGAATAGACTGCTATTCATACGTGAAATGGTATTTGTGACAATTGTGAAAATGACACTAATTAGTTTGACTTTGATTTCTTAGTAATTTGCTTATGTATATGTGAAGGTTGTACTCTAATAATGTAGAATGCATATCATATTGTGCTAGTCACTTTACAATATAGCAAATTTTTTTTTTGTAGATAGTAAACTCAAAATTGAGATCACTCCAACGAACTTCTAGGGTTTCGATTAAAAGTGCCTAAGAGATCACTTTTATTCACATCCCATGATACATTTGTCTAAGAAGATAGCAATTGTAAAAGAAGGAAGCTTGTTGGGAGTCTCTAAAATCATTGAAAAAGTAGCATTTAAGTCAAGCTAACCCCTACGTTTATGGTTGCACAAAAGATCAAACATTCTATCATATGTATTTTTGTCTCTACTACTGTCAAAATTTGCTTTAAAGGAATTAACCTATGAAATGTTGTTGTGTCTTGGAGGAGTGCTAGAAAGTTGCAGCTGGTGTTTTGAAAAGAAGATTGTTGATGCTGGTGTCTTTGCAGATATGTGTATCTCCATCTGTATCTCTTCAAACACATGCAATGTTTAGTTCTCCATTGAGACTAAGTTGAGGAAAATTCTTTCGTTTGGAAATGAAATGGTGGATATTTTTAGTTTGTAAACACTGCAAGTTCAGATTCCTTGTCCAGTTTATGTAAGGGTACAAGATTGTTATAGCATAAGTGTCAAAAAAAATTCCTTGCATTGATTTTGGAACTGATTATTAGGGTTCTTATGGTTATTGTTCTCGATAAAAGAAAAAAAACCAAAGGTTTTCGGTTCTCATCTTATTGGCAATATTAATATGTAATTGGGACTGCACTGACAATGCATAATTACTCATGATAACCTCGATATTCAATAAAATATTTTTGGTTAGAATCAATGCAAATTGCAGTAATCACTCTCCTTTTTGAAGTTCAATCTGCATTGAGTAAATAATGGAACCGCTCGCCAGTCACAGTTGCGTCGTGCTGCCTCTTCCCCTTTTGACATTGAAGACCAACGTGGAGATTGATTGTGGAGATAGTGGAGGTATATTTTTGTGTGTTTACATGGAGGTATTACTGGTGAATGCGTTGGTGTGGTTCCATAGTTGGATGCATATTTGAATTTTAGGGGATTCATTTGGTGCATGGGATTGTTCTGTGTGAGATGCGGCCAAGAACCATATAAATTTTTGCTTGACACTGTTGTGTTGTGCATGAGCCTAGTCACTAAGTATATATGCATATTTGGTGTGGAAAAAGGGTGAGGTTCTTCACTAGTGACTCTTGTTCGCTCCTTGTATTGATGTTTATGAATTTTTTAAGCGACATCTGTCTTGCGTGAGGCTAGGTGATATTGTGGTGACAAAAATGGACAAATTCTGGTTTTGAAAGGTTGTTTGTGGGAAAATATGTGCACATTTTTTAGTAATAATGGTTTGGTTTGAAGAAAATGAATATTTTTGATTATTTTCAAATAAATGATTTGCACTGCCAAATAAATAATATGGAGAAAGACTCACAACATACCAGAGAAATATTTACACACATTACAAACTTGGAGGCTCGAGAGTAGAAAAAATTTCCATAGGCATGGAATTAAAAATCGACCGGACCAGACCAGTTCTTTCACTTCGTGGGACTTCCTTCATTCTAAAGCTATAAATTTATAATTGTGGACAATAGAGAATTGATCTGAGTAATACTATTAACAATGCCCTTAACTTGTGCTATATACTATTAACTTGCAATGAACCATTTTGGAGAAAACTGTATCGTATAGAATGAACTTGGGAGCAAACCAAACAAAATTTTTTTTCTATTAACTTGCATTGAACTAGTTCGGAGAGAACTGTATCATATTACCTTGCAATTAAACCAATCTGAACCTTTGTCAATTTGGAGTGGAATTACTGGAAGGAGACCCAAACAACTCTATGAACTTGTAATCCCGCTTAGTCAAATCTCCCTGAGCTCCTTCATTGCACCTGCAAAACAACACATGCGAACATAACGAATATATATATATATATATATATCAAATGTTAATTAGTCAAAATACAGAAGGTCAATATGAGCATGTTAGTGTTGATATCCGCATCCAAAGTGAAAACCACTAGAATACCCTGGTTATGGCCTTTTGGGTCGGGCGAGATCCCAACACGAATGGTGTATTGTGATCATATGGTTTTTTCTCGTACAAGTCCTTGTGATAATACCAATTGTGGTGGTGGCAGGAGGTGGATTCGATTGTGGTCATTGCCATTGTCATTTCATTCTCATCTCCATCTCCTTTTTCTTTTCCCCTATGAAGCTCTTGGATGTTTTTTAAACCTGCTTTCGTTCACTCCACCCACAACCAACAACATGAGAAAGGGAAACAAATAAGTAAACAACAAAAAGGTTAGGTCTAGACACTTACATGTGAAAGAACAAGGCACTGATAACTGGTTTAATTGGTGACTAACTACTTATGTCAACCCTTATCCCCTACCGCTAAGTGTTGATGGTGTAAACGTATTAAGCTAACATTCAATTGAGCTGAGCTGCACTAATCTAATCTAGAGCTTAAATTTTGATAGTATCACTTCACCCATTTATTAAATTTGCAGTACATATGATAAAAATGGAGCACATATGCAAATTTGGGTGATAGATTAATGTTTAAATTTTGAATTGAATTTTAATTGTGCGCAGGTGATGGTGGCGCTGGTATCATCAGGAACCTTAGCAGCGGTCGCCATTGCATACACTCAATGGCTGAAAACTTGCAATAACCTTGATCGGTTCTGCCACCATACAGTTGATGCTATAGCTATTTCATTTGTTGGAGACCTAATATTTATGGTACTCACGATCATGTCTATTTATAGTGTTTATAGATGTGCAAGTTGTGCTCGTTGATGGCAGTGAATGGGAATAGTGTTTCTTTTGTTGTACATATAAAGTAGGGGGGACTGGGAAGAGGCCTTGTAGACTATATGGAATTAAGGACTATGTCTGTATTGGGGTGAAATATATGTAAACAAGAACATTAAAAACAACCCTGAACTTGTATCATGACAAATCTCTCAAAGCCCAAACAGGAGCGTTAAAAACGACC
>LPNX010153674.1:313608-472758 GCA_001517045.1 Pseudotsuga menziesii | reverse complement strand
AAGTTGATGAATGGATAACTAGTAGCCATGCATGGATAGATCATAGGTGATGAATGTTACCATTCATGGAAGATAACTAGAAGAATGTGAGATAAAATAAAAATAATATAAAAAATAAGTGATAGTTGATAAATGGATAACAACAAGAATGCCGATGATAACATGTAGCTAGGCATGGACAATTCATAGTTGAACCTGTTTAATTAGAAGAATATGAAGAATAAAAACAAATCCAAATTGTGTTCCATTCCATCCTTATCTCTCAACCATTTGATCCCTATAGACTTGACATAACCACAATTTATGTAGGTGTGCTAGTTTTAAAAATTGTTTAGAATCAATCTCAACAACACACTTGTCTCATTCTCTTCCATAGATAAAAAAAACATAAGTTATAATCCACCCAAAATCTCAAATAAAAACTTAAATTAATTATGAATTAAGAGATCAACCAAAATACTAGTGTGTTAGTATGTGGTCTTCTAACTCATGTTGCACTCTATTCTCTATTGGTAACTCATATTGCAGCACATCCTCTATTAACTTAGATTCCTTCACGATAAATATATTTATTCATTTATAAAATGTCAATTTATTAATAGAACTTTGTCAATAATTTTATTATTATTTTTATAAAAATGATTTCTTAAATAATCAAATTATGATTAGTGTTAGGTTTTTGGTTGGCTAAGTGTTATGCACTATGGCCCTCCAAAAATAAACATAAACGGATTAAATCTTGGCTTATTGTGATAAATGCTAATATTGATACAATGGGCCAAAAAACCAACTTTAGTATGGTTTAGCAAAAACGTTGTAGTATGAAAACTTAGTCTTAAAATTAATGATGATTTAAGAATATCAACTCAAAATGAAAAAGATTCTAATATCTGGTTTAATCACAATAAACTGAAATGAAAATGTAGCCATTTGCAATTTATACATAATTTATTGGTTTGTGAAGAACATTGTAGTATGGTAACCAAGAACTGTTGGAAATATTAATTACTTGCTGAACTATAATCAAATCAACCGACTCTGTCAGAGTCTATAGTAGGTCAGAAAGTGCCAGAGAGTCTGACAAGATCAAGAGTTCAGATTTCTCGCATATAAGTCAATAGAATTTAGTTGATGAAGCTAAGTTTCTAGGTAGAGAGTAATTGTAGTCTTTAAATGTTAAGTCGGTTAGTCGATAGAAATTTTCTATATGAAGGATGAAATTGTAAATCTAAATACACACAGAGAGAGAAGAAGACATACACGCAATAGAGAAGAGAAGTGTGAAGAAGAAGAAGGAAAACTGACTGAAGAGTTTGAAGCTCAAGCTTCCGTGTTTTTACCAAGTTTGTATTTACGGCTGTAAGTTTTGTTATGCTGTCATATGAAATATAAATCCCTAAGTTTATGTTTGAATGAATGTTCTGTTTAGCCACACATCTTACCCATGTTTACCTGAGTAAATGTTGTTTACATTTACTGTGAGTGAAAGACACAAAATCCATAATTATTTCACTGTGTAAAAGCTCCTAGTTTTACGCGTAGACACAAATCTTGTTTGTTATTTTCTTATATGATATTGCGAGTGATTCACAATATAGTTGTGTCGCAGTTAATCCTAGGTTATCGCAGTAAAAGTGTTTTTCATATTCCTAAGTCCTTAGACAAGGTAATATAAAGTTATTGCATGGAAGTGAAAACTTGTTCACACATGAGTTGGTCGCAACCAATTCATATCGCAGTAAAAGCCGGTCGAAGCCTAAGTTAAAGTGTGTCAAGGTGAAGAGTTTGCACAGTTACTTTATCGCAGTAACTCTCGCGCAATAATTCTGTTGCGCAATAATTTCTTCGCGCAGTAAATTCCGGCGCAAGGAAATTGACTTCGCAAGTTTTGAAAAAGTGAAAAGGGAAAACAAAAGTTTGTGTTGCGCGGTAACTCAAGTTAATTGTCGCGGCCGTTGTTTCTCCTGAGATCTGGTATCAGAGCTAGAGCTAGTTTAGGAAAGAAATCTTGTCCTAAAAAGACAAAAGTAATTTTCTAAGGAAAGTTAAAAATCAAATGGCTTCTACTTCCGGTTCAAATATGTCGAGTTTACAAACTTTGATTTTTACAGGAAAGAATTATGAATATTGGTCTCTAACAATGAAGGATTTGTTTAGAGGTCAATATGTTTGAGATATTGTCCATAATGGTTATGCAAAACCAGCAGATCAAACAACATATAATAATCTCTCATAAGCTGAGAAAGATATTGTCAAAACCCCAAATTTTCCGAAAAATTTAAAATTTTTAAATTTACATAAAATTAATATAAATGCAGTTAACTAATCATTTAATTAGTTATATGTTACCAGCTTATTATTTGAATTCATTTTTTAGTTGGCAGAGTAATAGAATAGTTCCTTTCAGTTTACTGACTTGTTTCTTTTTGCGACCATAAGGTGGGTCTGTCATGAAAAATTGGGCTTACTTAGCTTCCGAGCTAACGCAAAAGTTTCCCTCTATTACAGATATACAGGTAAGATGTTCGGGTGCTGCTAACGAATCTCTAAAGTATTCAATAAAGATTTCTGCATACAAATTTAATTAAGTAGAAGAGTGTACCTGCTAGTCAGATTTCTCAAGCGTAAAGAAGTAAAGCATTAACTGATTTCTTTTAAAGTCTTACTGATAATGAAATGAACTCTACTAGTAAGGATAACAACTATTTTTTTCCTTCGTAGTAGCAGGATTTAATATTCTTATAGAGTTCTAACCCATTGGATGTTCGTACTAATTGCAAGTGGAAAATACGATAATTATTTCTTTACTAGCACAGTAAATATTGCAGGGTCACCACCTCAAAGATCTAATTTTTAAATTACTACACTATACCATGATTGAATTTGCAACTACAATTGCAGAATGATAAGGAGGTTTAAGTACCATCTTATATTTTTCTTAATTCAAGAATTAACAAGTTTGCTACTTGATACAAATCATTTTTAAAGTCTTCCTTTAGTCTTTTAAAAATCTGTATAGTTTAGGAATACTATTTCTATTCCATGGTCAATAATTCGATGGTAAACTTAAAGATCATTCCCAGTTGTATAGTTTAGGAATACTATTTCTATTCCATGGTCAATAATTCGATGGTAAACTTAAAGATCATTCCCAGTTTCATTATACTCAAATACCACTATGATTTTCATAACCATACTATCGAGCAAAGAAGGCTAACTTACCCAATCTATCTATCATGTAATGACTTTATAATATCTTTTAAAATCTTTGAGCTTGAATTTGATCCAAGGCTAATTGTCACAGAAAGATTCTATGACTATTAATAGGATTGTTATTATACAAGCAAGGGATGATCATATGGTCAAGAGTAAAACCATAATCATGATCAATGGATCACTTAATTGGATTATTACAATGCTATAGAATTTTATATTATGATGCCTTTTACCTCCAATCGTGAACTAGGGCAATTGATAATATAGAAATAGAGGTATAATAAGCTATACCATGGTAACTATTATTACTCCTTTGTTCTTATATCTCATTAACAAACAAATACCATCTTTATACATAAATGTGTTAGACCAAATGATAATCGAGTTCTACATTATAATGTTTTCTAAACATCACTCTAATGTTTACGTGGTTGATTATATAATGCAGGTGGTTGACTAGGGTATAACGAACCTTGTGGAATCCCCGCGTTATGATTTGGGTTGTGAAAAAATCATTGGTGATCTTGTCGTGGAACTATAATGTTCCTACCCACTGCATGCCAATAATTAAAAGGGTTACGTGGGCTCTTCCCAGCCATGCACTATCATTTAAAAAGGTTTGACTCAAACCCTAGTTGTCATTCCTCCACTGCCTTCGGGCCTCCGACCGCTCTGCAAAACCTCCTGGTCCATTCCGCGGCATGCACTGTCTGCTAGCAGTCCCTTGCTGGTTTAGCTCCTCGTGGCTCATCTACTGCCTTGTGAGGAAGATACTGTGTCGATTAGCTTGTTGTTGGATATTGATCAGCGTCGATTCTCTTAGGGTTTCCTCCATTGGCACCCATTGCCCGAACTCTTTACTGTATAGGTCATCGCCTTAACTTGTGCTGTGATTCATCCTCCATCGTGACAGGTTGCTTTTGCTCCCACAAGAACCTTCTCTTCTGTGGTAAATGAAGGGTTTACCTTTCTTCCTGCTGGTGGTTATCTTGCTGTTCTTCAGTGGGCGTATAACTGTTAAACGATGAGGTAAGATACAGGGTTTCCCTTCGTTTTCTTTTCGAAGTAAAAATAGATTAACAAACAACAGTTTTTGGCAAAGGTTTTTAATATTATGTTTAACCTTCGTTACAGGATTAGGATTCTCCTCTTGGCGTGGAAGGTACGAGACTTCAACAACTGCTATTCCCGGTAAGCCTGGTTTTTACTCATGGCGTTCTCCTCCTTGCTGGTCCTTTAGGGCAGTCATGGGTTTGGCTTCATGGTGCTTAACCCTCGCCGTTACTTTGGTTCACTTGGTGAACCTAAACACTGTTAAAAGAGTTCAACTCTTCGCTTAGCAAGGGGTCTTGGTTGAAGCCGAGACTGTGGGTTTTTTTTGGGGTCTTTTATTGATTACTGGGTAAAGCATGTATATATATATATATATATATTACTATTGTACAAGCTGTAAGCTTTATTTTGTAAAAGATGTTGGAAGTCGTGAGGTACCAAGGAGATAAAACTCCATCCCTTTGATGAACCTCAGTACATACTTTTAATTTTGATAGGGTCTACCCTGAACTTGGAGCTATGCGCTGTCCATACAATTTTTCTTAAGTTAATATGTTGTTACTGTATAGTTTTGAAACCATATACTGTTTAAACTTGGCTTAATGAGCCTATCTAACTTCGATACCTTCGATTCCTATGAATTCGATAAATACTTGATTTACTCTTTGTAATTTATTTATGGTATTAGCTGATAGGGTTTTTCTGTATATTAATAATAAACTGGATTGATTATTTACTCAAAGAATTTTATAAATCGTTATAATAGTTATACTTTGTAAATTATAAAGTTTAAATGTTTTAATGACATTCTCAAAGTCATTAACAGTGTAACCTTGGTTACAGGTTTTATATTAGTTTTTCTGTTTATTAATAAAAAGTTACACATTACTGTGATTTCTAATTCATATTATTTCTATACAGTAGATAATAAGGCAATAATTATTACTTATTATAATAATTAAATTACCCTACCTGGAATGCTTATTATTAATTACATTGCACTTCTGAAATTATAAGAGTTTCTAGTTATGCTTTATATAATATAATTAAGCTCGCACTTTGTTATTTGCTTACTGTAGATTATACACTTGAATTTTTACTCTTTAGTATTTCTTTTATAAATTTACTGTCAAGGATTCTGTACTCGGTTTAAACCCTGACTTACTAGTTATTAAGAAATTTGTAAGGGTTAACTTACAGTTTATACCCTTCAGCTTGTACAGGGTCTTTATATTCTTATTTTATTGTATTAATGTTCTTAAGTACTATTTATTTACCTCGCAGTACAGAAAGTATAAAAGGTTTCAGTTTGTATTTAATGTAATAAATACATTACCTGAAGTTCCATAATAGTAATACTCCTATAGTGTATGTAATAGAAATTTATTGTTGTTAATAATAAAGGTATTATCTCTCCTGAGAGTACCTATGTTTCCATGATCATTATTTAGTTTATTTTATAACATTATGTTATTTATTTCTTGAGCCAGTTTTGTTAAATACTAAGTAAGGTTCTGTATTTATTTGGTTTATCTATTTGGTTAAGATAATTGTATATACATATATATAAATCAAACACTACTACTTAAGATTTATCTCATATGCTTATATACATATAGTAGCATTCATTTACCATCTAAGAAAAATAGGATAATAGCTCTGAAAACTATTCAAGCTCAGTCAAAAATTAAAAGGAAGATTAAGAAATAAATTGACTACATCACTAAACATACATACAGTCTAACACAACTTGGTTTAACTGTAGAGTCTAACAATATTTAATTACTCTTACTTTCAGTAATGTCTTTTCAACATATAGAAGTTAAATTCTTTAAACTGAAAGAAACAGTTGTAAGGTTTAAACCGCAGGTAAACCTAGTCTAACCTTTCTTAAATATGACTATTGTATTCTTCTATCTATTCTTTACAAATGAATAGAATTACTGAGAGTAAAATACTGCACAAGGGAATAATTTTATCTATAACACATGCTACTGTCAATAAAACAAATATTTCTTCTGATGATAGGTAAAGAAACAATCTATTATTCTACAATCTCATCATACCATCTTTTTATAATTTTACCCCTGCGCTGGAGTACGGTCTGGTAAAAACCCAGATGAGGAAAAACACAGTGGATCTTTATTTTTCATCAAGGATTCTATTACTGATAAACTAAGCATTTACATCACTAAACCAGCTAAATCTTATATCATAACCTACAAACATATCGTTTATCCATTCACAGTTATTAAAACAAAGACAGTTAAGTGACAGAACCTGCTTACACTTTGGACAACAATAGCAATGGGAGGCCGTTCCTCCCTACCAACTCCTGGAGAGCGCTCAAACAACGACTCCTCAGGACCCCCGAGCTTGCTCTGGTCTCCCTGGCTGGAACTAGGTGCAGCAATAGTTAGATACCAGTCTTCAACACTCAGTATCAAATATGAACTTATCAGTAAGTTCTACTAGCTAACAAGCTGTAATAAACCAAGTTACTGTAGCAATCCTCTCAGAACAAATTCCTTACTGTTTTCCCTTTTTCCCCAAATGAATTTCCTGAATAGCATTCCACCTGAATGTTTCTTCTCTGGAAAATATCTGAGTAGCCTTAGCTCTATTCATTGGGTACTTTTAAAAGATTGCCTAGGTCTTTTTGGGTTAGTTGTCATTTAATGAGCCACCCGCTCTGATCCCACTTTCTTGGGGGATCATGACCCCAATTATAGGGAAGTTGCCACCTGCAACTTAGGAAGTGTTTGAGGATGCTGCCACTTGTCTTTTTCCCTCCACCTAGTTCCATCCACCAGTTTGACCAGTAACCTCTTTTTAACAGCTCTCCCATGCTGTTGTCTCCACAATTTATTTATTATTAATAAAATATTCTGAATTACATTCCACTTCTGTTGACTCTGCTGAGTCATCAATTCCTACTTAGCATTAAATTTAATATAATGTCTCAGGAATATAATTAAACAATTAACATTATTTTACAAAATTGGGGTATGTGACAGATATCGTGAGGGAACAGAGGAAGAATGATGAAAGCATACTCCCAAGAGTAGCAACAACAATTACCGCAAATTAGGCATGGGACACATTGGGCACAACTTATCAAGGTTTGGATAAGGTAAAGACTTCAAAGATGCAAATTCTAAGAAGAGATTTTGAATCTCTGTCCATGAAAGATTTAGAGACTATAGACACATTCTACACCAGAGTTGTTGGCTTGATAAACAAATTGAAATCTCATGGAGAAACCATAACATCCAAAGGGTGGTTGAGAAAATTCTTAGAAGTCTTCCCCCAAGAATTGAAAACTTGGTTTTAACCTTGGAAGAACATACGTACATGACAACGTTTACTATTGATGAGCTGCAAGGTTCACTCATCAATCATGAACACAGGTTCAACAGAACTCAAACATCATTGGAAGGTGCATTCACAACACAATCATCTATAAGCTGTGGAAGAGGCAGGGGGAGAAATAATTTCAGAGGTAGAGGAAGAAACTTCTCAAGAGGAGGACGCAGCAGTAGTCCTGTAGATGTTGCTGGTAGAGGACATAATCAGAACACAAGTTAGCCAAGTGGTAACAGGTTTGATAAATCAAAGATTCAATGTCATTACTGCAAAAAATTTGGTCATTATGCATATGAATACATGAAGAAGCAATATGACCAAGGAAAGAAAAGCCAGAATCAGTCGACGAATACCAGCATTTCGTCGAGCGCAATGATGATGGCAAGTGCATCCCCAATTGAATGCGATACCATCCAAGAAAGTCCGTCTGACATATGGTATTTAGATTCAGGCTGCAACAATCATATGACTGGTAATTTAAATTTATTTTCCAGTCTAGATAATTCAGTTCAAACTGATGTTACACTTGGAAATAATGTTCAAGTCACTGTTTTGGGAAAAGGTACTATTAATATTTTAACCAAACAGGGGGAGCATAAGTATATGCCTAATGTTTACCATGTAGAAGTTCTAAAACATAATTTACTAAGTATTGGACAACTGATACAGAAAGGTTACAGAGTTTACATGGAAGATAATCATTGTGTGATTAAAGATATACATCCAAGCAACCAACTAATAGCAAGAGTGCCAATGACAAACAATCGCTTGTTTCCATTGAGGATAGTTCCAAACAATACAGAAGCTGCATTCAAGGCATAAAGTAAAGAAGAAGTTGTTTGCTACGACAAGAAAGAAAATGACAGTGCTGATTTTCAAGCTGCATTTCAAACAGAAGTTCAGGATGATTCCTGGCTATGGAATTTCAGATTTGGACATCTGAATTTTGGTGGATTGAAGTTGCCGCACACAAACAATATGGTAAAAGGATTTCCATTGATTGACAAACTAGACAAAGTATGTCGTAGCCACAGGCGTTGCATGTCAAGTTGTTTGGATGAGAAGAATGTTAAAATATTTGTCACAGAACCAACAAGAACCAAAAACCATTTTCTGTGACAACAATTGAGCCATTGCCTTGTCAAAGAATCACGTATTTCACAAGAAAACCAAACACATTGACACAAGGTTTCATTTCATAAGAGGGCAGGTAAATAACAAAGAAATTTGTTTAGAATTTTGCAGGTCTGAAGATCAACTTGCAAACATCTTTACAAAACCATTGGCAAGGGATACATTTCAGTATCTTCGAAGTTATTTAGGAATGACAAGTGTCAAGACCCCACAATTTCACAAAAAATTAAAATTTTGAAATAACATAAAATGCTGGAACTGCGGTTTTCTAACAGCTAAAGGTTAGCAATAAAAGAAATAGTTAATAGATTGGTTTATACATAATCTCAATTATGTTAACTCAATAGTTTCCTTTTTGATACAAGGTTAAGTTTAACTCGCGCAATATTTCTTCTTTTAGTTTACTGATGAGTTTTTATTTATGGCAAGTAGGTGGACTCTAACATTGAAACTTGGGCTTACTTAGCATTTATGCTAACGCAGAAAGCTTACTTGTTCTTAAAGGTTTTTACAGGTATGATTGTACGACTAACGCATTAAATTTCATAAAGTATTCAGCGGTATTTCTTTTTGCAATTACGAGCTTAGTAAATAAGATGTTATATTTCAAACCACTTCAGTGAGGTAAAAACAATTTTGTTTCCTTGAGTTATTCTTGTAAATTGAGTATCTTTCTTTAATGTAAGTAGCAACAGTAAAATACTTTTTTTGGCTTTCAACTTGTGATCTTAGCTGCAAGAAACTTCTACTTTAGTGTGCATAACTTGTAATGTTATAATGATTGTTCTATCAGTATTTATACATTATCAATTTATAATATCAGTATAACCAACTGTTCGACATTTAACTTCTGCAAAGAAGCTTACTACTTGTAAAGTTCTTAACATTACGTCGAAACATGTGGTTCTAAATATTATACTCTAGTAGGATTATTCCAATTCATTTTCTTATTTTTCTATAATACTTCTCTTGTATTAAGTTACTATCCATAAACAATTTACTGAGGTAGATGCTTTCGAGGAAGATCAACTTTCTACACCATGCTAAGGACCAGATATTTTGTATAATCCTAAATCCATTTTACTTATTCAAAAGTCATGGTGAAATAATAGCATTTGCCCAGTGGAGAAATCAACCAAATTCTATTAAAGTCTTGTTGACCTGAGCTATGCAAAAGAACTTAAACAAGTGTTCTTATATTACACTTAACCAATTGCATA
This sequence comes from Pseudotsuga menziesii, assembly GCA_001517045.1. NCBI lineage: Eukaryota > Viridiplantae > Streptophyta > Pinopsida > Pinales > Pinaceae > Pseudotsuga > Pseudotsuga menziesii. The sequence continues at coordinate 462,769 of LPNX010153674.1, read as the reverse complement.
GTTTTGTTACCAACTAATTTATTGGTTTCTAAGAGACTTATAAACATGCATATCTGTCTTGTTTAATAGACATACTAGTTTATAATTAATTCAAAGTTATAAACTAGTATAAAATAGAGATCATGAATCTCCTTATTATTATGTTGTACAACTTTATAAATGTCACAACTTGAATTGTTGTTAGAAACGAGACTAGCCATGTATAGATTATAATGTTTTCTACAAATAGAAAACTATAGTTTGTTAGATGGTTATAAAACCTTTTACTTGGCATCTCCCAAATAACACATGATTGCTACACAAATCAAGGTCAAGTTTAAGAACGAGATTACCAATATCCATAATGTATTATCGATGCTACGATATGTTGGACATATGGTTAACGATGATCTAAGTTTCTATGCATGAAAAATCTCGAGATAATCTACAGTTTAAAAGGTGACACTGGTTGTTAGGTCAACGTATAGTTTAACGTGGTTATTTTGGTACTAAACTATCATACCATATATTATGCGGTGTAATCGAATACAATGTAATAATAAGGTTTTTATACAACATGCTCAATGATCCGAATTATTGTTTATCATTGTAATGCAGGTAACTATTGTGACGACCCACTGCATGGTTAAAATTTTTAGTGACCATGTGGTCTTCTCCTGGCCAAGTGTTGGAATTATATAAATCATCGTAACCCTACTCTTTGTTATTTCCCTCCGTAGTTCTCAGGCCTTCGGGACGCTCTACAACCCTTCTCATGGTGGCCATGTTACCTTGCTGTTGCTAGTTGTGCTCTGAGTCCCGGTTTAAATTGTTTTCAGTTTACATCAATTGTTCTCGAACTCTTTTTGTGAATTGAGAGTCTTATCTCTGCAAGGGTTTGTAGAGAGTCGTGGCTAAAAGCTTATTGCTTGTAAGTGGCTCCTTGCTTGTTCCTCGGTGTCCTGCCCTTGCAGAGATAGCTTTTAAAATTTGCTTGCTGCTGTTACAGTGTTTCCCTCGTCGTATGGTTTGAGAAGCTCGTTTTCACGTTTTGCATTGTTGGTGACAGCTCCAGCTTTGTTGTCTGGTTCCTGCCTGGCCGTTGCCCATACTTATTCTTGATAATGCTGTCAGTGGCTTATACATGAGCCTCCGTCGTCTCTGTCACTGCGAGTATGAAGGTTTGGAATTTTTCTTTGTTGGTGGCGGTGCTGCTGTTTCTTCGTGGCTCCATAACCTTCACTTTAAGGTACTGTAAACTCTTAAGAACTTTTAAACTCGACTTTATTTCAGTATACATTTCTGAAATCATATTTTAATTATCTTAGTTTTTCTTCTTTGCAGGTGACAGTTCACTTATCCTTTGGTAGAAAAACTTCAAGAAAAGGACCGACACTTTGGCTATGGGTAAGCCCTGGTTATCAAATGGCATTCCCTGCTTGTGCAGTCCTTAAGGGACAGTTTCTAGTTGGAAAGTTTCGGCCTGTGTAACACCTTGGTTTTGGCCCCGTTGCATTAGATGTATATGATGTGTATATTGTAAATGATCATGGTGCGGAGCTAAAGGCCAAGGCCCCACCATTGATTGGTTATGCCATGTTTCGGATTTTAATTGTCACCGATGGTATATCGGGGCATGCAACATACATATTGAGTTTTGTCATCATGTAAATATGCATCTTTAATTAAATAACCCAACCAACTATGTTCGCGGCAACAAAATTGAGAAGGGGCATGATTTTCATAAGGATAAGGGTGAGGGGATGTCAAACCTTGAGCCATGAGAGAAAATCCATGTGTCACCACCTTGTCTTATCCAACCACCACCATTAAAAGCTATGCTGTTAGTTGGGGCAGTTATGGCTGGGAGTGGAGTGTGGGAGGACTGTCAGTCCTTGCCCACACGCAAACTACACCAGCATGGTTGACCTCACAATGGCAAGCAAACCACTACCATCACTCCAGCAGACACTCCATTATTTCCATGATGGTTCTGAAACACTCATGCACTTATGACTACTCCTTCTCTCCATAGTCTGTTCATCCTCATGCAGGGACGGTGGTCTGTTTATTTTTCTCACGCACAGGATTCTTTCCTGTTTGGTCTTACGCAGCCAGGAGGGAGGAGCCATCTCCACTGTCATCCACTTTTTCCATAGAGAGGGATCGGGTGTGTTTCGATCCGTATTTGGGATCTGGTGTAAGTCTTCACTCACGCACTGGGTTCTGCATTGTTGTTACTCATGCAGCAAGCTGGGGCCATTTGGTCACTATCACTCATGATCTTTCCTGTGGAGAGCCATTTCTACGCTCAGGGACAGTTTGTAAGTTTTCCTTACCGAATTGTGGCTCGTGCATATGTTTTTCCCTCTGTATTTAGGGGTCTGGTGCAAGTTTTCATCACGCACAGGTTGGGACACTGTATTTTCTTCCCCAGTGTCGTCTGCGTAAGTTTTCCCGATCACTTCGTTGTCTAGGATGGCCTGTTGTTTTCCCCATGTTGTGAGTTGTGTTTACTGATACATTTTGGGACTGTTGTAATTTGCTTGGGAGTCATTTTGGCCACGATAGGGCCAAGAATGACTCAAGAGCCATTTCCCTGTCTAAGCTGTAATTGTTGATTGATTGCATGCGTGCAATGGTTGGTATTCGGATTGTGTTGGGAGCAGGGATGGGGGCTTGGTTTGCTTGATAAACCTGGTGTGTTTGGAAACCACATAGACAGAGCTATAGGGCTAGATTTCTTCTCCACAACCCCTGAATAGCACTGGAAGGGAATGCAGGGACTGAGGGACTGCGTAGCAGATAAGGGACTGATTCCTTGTGTTGGGTGTGTGTGGGTGTCTTAGAAGTCAGGCTAGTTCTGGTGTAGGTGTTCCTAGCTCTGTAATGAGCTCACCAGCTTAGCATTTAGCCTTTCCCAACTCCTTGATGGCCTAATAAACCTGACCATGTTGGCTTGGCTGCCTTGTTGATGGCCTGATAAACCCAACTGTGTTGGCTTGGTTGTGTTTTGTGTATCCTTGGCTATGTGTAAGCCTGCTCGTTCCTTATTCCTTGGAGAATCATGCCCAGCTCGGGGGTGGCAGCATTGCTGAGAGATTAAGGAGCACGTTGGCCTATGGTTGGGTGGAACGTTGTAGTGACGTAGTTGGTTGCGGAATGAGTTCTTTATAAGATAAGTAATCTTGTCTATTTTACTTCCGTAATCATATTTTATGTTAATGAATGTGATGAACATGTTGAATGCTTGTATGAATGTATGTTTGCTTCCGTTGTATGATAAATGTTCATGTATGCATGTTCTAGTTCAAAGCATTTGGTTTTAGCATTTCTGTATTTTATGAATGCACATGTTTATGGGGCCGTTTCCCGGATGGTTAAGGCCATAGTAGCGTCCTCTTCGCCGGTCGGAGGGTCGGGGACGTTACAGTGTGGTATCAGAGCTTGCAGGTACGAGCATGGGCCTCTATGGGCCATGAAGAACCGGTTAGTAGAGGCATGTTACTTTCTGCCCAGAAGAAATCGGAGAATGGCTGGAAAATTCACAAAGTTTGTCTAAGTGTCTGAACCGTTGGTTCATCAGAAGACTTAGTGGGAAGGACTTCTGATGTAGCAAAGAGCTAGGTGGAAGCACACCCAATGGAGGATGGTGGGAAGAAAAATTGCGGGAAAATTTTCTAAGTTTTCGTCAGTCGTCGGTAGAACTTAGTGGATGTGGGAGCCGCAGTTTCAGCGAAGATCAGCCGAAGGCCGCCGAAACGATGGCTTGATGTAATTGAAGAAACACCCGATTTTGACTTCGACGTCAACAAAATTTAGTTTTTCGGAATGCTGAGGCCGTCGACGAAAAATAGTTGTTGGGTTCACCGACACATAGCACTTAGTGGTTCTGACCACTGACAGATGTTATGTTACGTGGAAGGAAGAAGGGGAATTTTTTTTGAAAAATTTGTCTAAGTGTTGAAGAACATCGGCGATCGGTGGAAGTTAGTGGTTTGGACCGCCGATGCACCGAAAGAAGATTAGTTGAATGGACCAATGATGAAGTTGAAAGGGTTTAGTTGTTTGCGCACCCGTCGTTGCGGCTGTTTAGTGGACTATCCTCCCGATGAACAGTTGTTCCGACCGCCGATGCCGCAGTGACTAGGGGTTCTAACCGCCGATAGGATTGTCGCCATGGAAAACATAGAGAGTTCGCTGGCCGCTATTGCGGAAGCCTAGAGAACTAGCCGCCCGATGAGTAGATGAACAGATCATCGATGAACAGCAGAGAAAACTAGAAGTTTTGGCCGCCGAAATGTCAGATTGTTAGTTGGAATGAGACCCGATCCTGTGCAAGGAAATTTTGAGTTTCAAGTGGGATTTATTAGCAAATTTTGACTGTTTTTCAGTGGATTTTTAGGGCTAAAAAGGAGAAAGTGGCAGCGATCTTATGCGACAGACGTCCTTTGATGAAGAAAATCTTGTGTTTGGGCAAATTTGTTATTTTATGATTTTTCCAGGAGAAGGTAAGTAATTTTGAATTATATCAATGTTATGCATCTAACAGTTGTGTTACTAACACATTTGCAGAATCATAGTCACCTTCAAGGCAATATTCCAGGTAGTGCAATTTGGTAAGTAATTTGCGGTTCAGTTATGAGAACCCATGATGGATATGATGCTCGGGATTCTTACGAGTGTTTGCGAGATGCCATGGGAGAAAATGTCCGTAATGGAAACGATGACATAGAGTCTAATGGAAGGAGATTCCAAGAGACACCGTCAGATGTTGCAGCCACCATGAGAAGCTTGATCAAAGCCCAGGAAGAGCAGCATCAGTTGAATGCTACAATGTTGCAGAGTTTGACAGACTTATAGAGAAAGATAGACTCTGGACGAGGTACAACAAGACCAGAAGGCAGTAAGAGCAGTACTAGGAGAAGGATAAGGACTTCTAGTGGATCATCTGATTCTGAAGAATCCAACGGGGATTCAAGCTCTTCTTCTTGTAAAAGGAAAAGAAAGAGACACCATAGGGATCGCTCTTGGGATGAATTTAAGAAAGCTAAACCTCCTACATTTGATGGTGAGGTAAAGACTGGACAAGAGGATGAAGCTTGGCTTCTTGGAATAAAGAAGTACTTTCAAGTGCATGATTATTCAGGAAACATGAAGGCAAGAGTTGCCACATTCAATCTGAATGGAAGGGCATCCATTTGGTGGGAACACTTCAAGCAAGTAAAGAGGATCAGTGAAAGGAGACTTAAGTGGAAACAGTTCAAGAAGTATTTCAAGCAGAAATACCTCTCTGACAGGTATTATGATGACAAGATTAAGGAGTTCCATGAGCTGAGATTGGGATAGCGGACCATGGAAGAATATGCAAATAAGTTTTTGGAGCTGTTGAGGTATGTCCGGTACATCAGAGATGAAAAAGTGAAGGTCTAGTGTTTTCTGAGTGGATTGCCTCAGTCTTACAAAGATAGAATTGAGTTTTATGAACCTAGAACTCTTGAGGAGGCAATAAGGAAGGCTAAGTATTGCTATGAGCAAAGCAAAGGTAAGCCGGATTACCATAAGGCATGGAAGGACAGGAAGAACGAGAAGTTTGACCAAAGAAAGAAAGGTTTCAAACTTTCTAACTTTAGGAATCAGCAGAAGTAGCCATCCTAAGCTACGAGTAAGCCAGTTGGAGTGACTGGAGAAAAGCCTAAAGATCCACAACAGAATAGAGGGCCACTTCAATGTTGGAAATTTGGAGGACCCCACATGCGCAGGAATTGTCCACTCGAGAATGAGAGTGCAAGGCTAGCTTATAACATTCAAGAAGCAGAAACAGTGGGTCAAGTAGCAAGGGCAGTCCCTAGGATTTATGCAGCACTGGAGGACTACCAAGAAGATCACCAGTCAACTGTGGTACATCAGAGATGAAAAAGTGAAGGTCTAGCGTTTTCTGAGTGGATTGCCTCAGTCTTACAAAGATAGAATTGAGTTTAATGAACCTAGAACTCTTAAGGAGGCAATAAGGAAGGCTAAGTATTGCTATGAGCAAAGCAAAGGTAAGCCGGATTACCATAAGGCATGGAAGGACAGGAAGAACGAGAAGTTTGACCAAAGAAAGAAAGGTTTCAAACCTTCTAACTTTAGGAATCAGCAGAAGCAGCCATCCTAAGCTGCGGGTAAGCCAGTTGGAGTGACTGGAGAAAAGCCTAAAGATCCACAACAGAATAGAGGGCCACTTCAATGTTGGAAATGTGGAGGGCCCCACATGCGCAGGAATTGTCCACTCGAGAATGAGAGTGCAAGGCTAACTTATAACATTCAAGAAGTAGAAACAGTGGGTCAAGTAGCAAGGGCAGTCCCTAGGATTTATGCAGCACTGGAGGACCACCAAGCAGATCACCAGTTAACTGTGGTTGAAGTAGCAGGTAAGATTGTTGAGCAATATATTTCTATTTTTAATGACCCTGGTTCTACTCACAGTTACATTACTCCTAGAGTAGTGGAGATTTGTGCTTTTAAGAAGGTAAATCATAGGAAGTTTTGGTTAGTTCAGCTAGCCACTGGAACTAAGAGAAAGGTTACTGAAGTGGTGGAGAAATGTCCATTGGTCATGGATGGATTGGTCACTTGTGTAGATCTGAATGTTCTACCACTTGGTTCCTATGATGTTCTCATTGGAATGGATTGGTTAGAAGCTCACAGGGTAAATCTTGACTGCTACAATAAGACTTTCGAATGCATGAATGAAGAAGGGAACCCAGTAGTTGTGAAAGGTATTCCAAAGGTGATTTCAGTACAACAGGTTTTAGCAATGCAGTTAAAGAAATTCTTTAGGAAGGGTTTGCAGTTGTATGCAGCTCACATTTTGGAGACATCAGGAGATGAAAATCCTATGTTGGAGGACTATCAGGTGTTATAGGAATTCAGGGATGTGTTTCCTGATGAGATTCCAGGGTTTCCTCCAAAGAGGGACATTGACTTCACAATTGAACTTGTTCCAGGAGCAACACCAGTGTCCAAGGCACCCTACAGGATGAGTGCACCGGAGATGCTAGAGTTGAAGATGCAACTGCAAGAGTTGTTGGAAAAGAAGTATATTCGGCTGAGTGTGTCTCCGTGGGGAGCACCAGTTCTGTTTGTAAAGAAGAAAGATGGTACACTCAGGTTGTGTATTGATTACATACAATTGAACAAGGCTACTGTGAAGAATAAATACCCTTTGCCTAGGATTGATGACCTCTTTGATCAAATGAGAGGAGAAAAGGTATTTTCCAAGATTGACTTGAGGTCTGGTTACCATCAGGTGAGAATCAAGGATGAAGAAATTCATAAGACAACCTTCAGAACGAGGTATGGGCATTATGAGTTTGTAGTGGTACCATTTGGTCTCACAAATGCACCAGCTACATTTATGTGCCTTATGAATGGTGTCTTTAGCAGGTATTTGGACAAGTTTGTTCTTGTTTTCCTTGATGATATTCTTGTTTATTCTAAGAATGAGGAAGAGCATTAAGAGCATTTGACATTGACATTGAATTTGCTCAGGGAGCATCAGTTGTATGCGAAACCGAGCAAGTGTGACTTCTATAGAGATAGAATTCAGTATTTGGGTCACATTATCTTAGAGGAGGGTATATCTGTGGACCCTGAAAAGATTGAAGCCATTATGAATTGACCTACTCCAAGAAATGTGACAGATGTAAGATATTTTATGGGACTTGCAGGATACTACAGGAGATTCATTGAGGGATTCTCTAGGGTTGCACATGCCGTCACTTCTTTGCAAAAGAAGGGGATGAAGTTCGAATGGACATCAAGGTGTGAAGAAAGCTTCTAGCAATTGAAGAATCTTCTCACTAGTGCACCCATATTGAAAGTTGCAGATCCAGAGAAATATTTTGTGGTGTGTACCGATGCATGCAGACAAGGGCTTGGAGGAGTCCTTATGTAAGACAACCACATGATATGTTATTAGTTAAGAAAGCTAAAGGAGCATGAGAAGAACTATGCCACTCATGATCTAGAGCTTGCAGCCATAGTACATGCTCTCAAGATGTGGAGGCATTACTTGATGGGTAGGAAATTTGAGCTCAGAACAGACCATTGTGGTCTGAAGTATTTGTTTGATTAGCCTACTCTGAATGCTAGACAAGCAAGATGGTTGTAATTTTTATGTGAATTTGATTTTGAAATCAAGCACATAAAAGGGAAAGAGAACAAGGTAGCTGATGCACTCAACAGAAAGATGCAAGAATTGCATGTGGCATCTCTTAGCATTTGCCAATCAGATTTGAGGCAGCGGATTGTTAGTCATGCTGCTAGAGATGAATTGTATGAGCAGGTAAAAGACAAATTGCAACAACAAAGTCTTGAGAAGAGGTATGAGGAATATAAATTGGAAGAAGATGGACTTTTCACTTATAAAGGTAGAATTTATATTCTAGATGTAGCAGATTTGAGGAGAGTTGTTATGGATGAAATCCATCAAGCTCCGTATTCTGGTCACCCAGGATATCATAAGGCAATTGCTACAGCTAGAAAGCAGTACTTTTGGCCAGGAATGAAAAAGGACATGGCTGAATACATTTTCAGGTGCATGAAATGTCAGTGGGTAAAGGTTGAGCATGAACATCCAGCAGGTTTGTTGTAGCCCTTCCCAGTTCCAGAATGGAAATGGGAAGTTATTTCAATGGATTTTATTATAGGATTGCCGATGACTTGGAGACAACATGATTCCATCATGGTTGTGGTAGACAGGTTGACTAAGGCAGCACATTTTATACTGGTTAATTCTACACATAAGACTCATGACATTGCAAAGATCTTCATGAAGGAGATATTCAAATTGCATGGATTGCAGAAGGCAATAGTCTCTGACAGAGATGTCAAGTTCACTTCCAATTTTTGGAAGGGGTTGTTTGTAGACTTGGGTACAAAGCTAAACTTCAGCACTGCATACCATCCTCAGACAGATGGGCAGACAGAGAGAGTTAATCAGGTGCTTGAAGATATGCTTTGCATGTATGTGATGGACAAACCAACCAAGTGGGAAGATTACTTGCACTTGGAAGAGTTTGCTTACAACAATGGACAACATGCATCCTTGGGGATGAGTCTGTATGAAGCTTTGTATGGAAGAAGGTGTAGGACACCAGTGACTTGGGATAACCCAGTGAACAGGATTGTGCTTGGACCAGAATTGCTCAGGTAAATGGAGCAAGAGGTTGTAAAGATTAGGCAGAATCTGAAAGCAGCACAGGACAGATAGAAAAGCTATGCAGATAAGCATAGGGTGAACATGGAGTTCAGCATTGGGGATCATGTTTACCTCAGAGTGAGGGCAAAGAAGAGTTCTTTGAAGCTTGGAATTTGTGCCAAGTTGTCACCAAGATATTGTGGGCCGTTTGAAGTGCTTTAAAGAATAGGGCTAATTGCATATAGACTTGCATTGCCTGCTAGTACTAGAGCTCATAATGTTTTTCATGTTTCTTTGCTTAAGAGATATGTACATGATCCTAACCATGTGATAAATTGGGATGTGATTCAGGTGGAACCCGAGGGAGAGTTCCGAACTGAGCCAATGCGCATCCTCGACAGGAAGGTCACAATGCTCCGGAACCAGGCCATAGGTCAGGTAAAGGTGCAATGGGAGCACTACGGACCTGAAGAGGCTACGTGGGAGCTGGAGGATGCCATGCAGTTGGCACATCCATTTTTGTTCAATTCTGCGGAACATTGAGGCTATACCAGTGTAGCATTTTGTTCAAATTTTGTAAAGCACTGAGGACAGTGCTATTGATGGGGGAGGGGAATGTAACACCTTGGTTTTGACCCCGTTGCATTAGATGTATATGATGTATATATTGTAAATGATCATGGTGCGGAGCTAAAGGCCAATGCCCCACCATTGATTGGTTATGCTATGTTTCGGATTTTAATTGTCACCTATGGTATATTGGGGCATGCGGCATACATATTGAGTTTTGTCATCATGTAAATATGCATATTTAATTAAATAACTCAACCAGCTATGTTCGCGGCAACAAAATTGAGAAGGGGCATGATTTTCACAAGGATAAGGGTGGGGGGATGTCATACCTTGAGCCATGAGAGAAAATCCATGTGTCACCACCTTGTCTTATCGAACCACCACCATTAAAAGCTATGCTGTTAGTTGAGGCAGTTATGGCTGGGAGTGGAGTGTGGCAGGACTGTCAGTCCTTGCCCACACGCACACTCCACCAGCGTGGTTGACCTCATGATGGCAAGAAAACCACCGCCATCACTCCAGCGGACACTCCATTCTTTCCACAACGGTGCAGAAACACTCATGCACTTCCAACTATGCCTTCTCTCCATAGTTTTTTCATCCTCACGGAGGGAAGATGGTTTGTTTATTTTTCTCATGCACATGATTCTTTCCTGTTTGGTCTTACGCAGCCAGGAGGGAGGAGCCATCTCCACTGTCATCCACATTTTCCACAGAGAGGGATCGGGTGTGTTTCAATCCGTATTTGGGATCTGGTGTAAGTCTTCACTCACGCACTGGGTTCTGCGTTGTAGTTACTCACGCAGCAAGCTGGGGCCGTTCGGTCACTATCACTTATGGTCTTTCCTGTGGAGAGCCATTTCTACGCTCAAGGACAGTGTGTAAGTTTTCCTTATGGAATTGTGGCTCGTGCATATGTTTTTCCCTCTGTATTTTGGGGTCTGGTGCAAGTTTCCATCACGCATAGGTTGGGAGACTGTATTTTCTTCCCCAGCGTGGTCTGCGTAAGTTTTCCTGGTGACTTCATTGTCCAGGACGGCCTGTTGTTTTCCCCATGTTGTGAGTTGTGTTTACTGATACATTTTGGGACTGTTGTAATTCACTTGGGAGTCATTTTGGCCAAGATAGGGCCAAGATCGACTCAGGAGTCGTTTCCATGTCTAAGCTGTAACTGCTGATTGATTGCATGCGTGCAATGGTTGGTCTTCGGATTGTGTTGGGAGGAGGGATGGGGGCTTGGTTTGCTTGATAAACCTGGTGTGTTTGGAAACCACACAGACAGAGCTATAGGGCTGGCTTTCTTCTCCACAACCCCTGAATAGCACTAGAAGGGAGGGACTGTGTAGCAGAGAAGGGACCGATTCCTTGTGTTGGGTGTGTGTGGGTGTCTTAGAAGTCAGGCTAATTCTGGTGTAGGTGTTCCTGGCTCTGTAATGAGCTCACCAGCTTAGCATTTAGCCTTTCCCAACTCCTTGATGGCCTGATAAACCTGACCATGTTGGCTTGGATGCCTTGTTGATGGCCTGATAAACCCAACTGTGTTGGCTTGGTTGTGTTTTGTGTATCCTTGGCTATGTGTAAGCCTGCTTGTTCCTTATTCCTTGGAGAATCATTCCCAGCTCGGGGGTGGCAGCATTGCTGAGAGATTAAGGAGCACGCTGGCCTATGGTTGGGTGGAACGTTGTAGTGACGTAGCTGGTTGCAGAACGAGTTCTTTATAAGATAAGTAATCTTGTCTATTTTGCTTCCGCAATCATATTTTCTGTTAATGAATGTGATGGACATGTTGAATGCTTGTATGAACGTATGTTTGCTTCCCTTGTATGATAAATGTTCATGTATGCATGTTCTAGTTCAAAGCATTTGGTTTCAGCATTTCAATATTTTATGAATGCACATGTTTATGGGGCTGTTGCCCGGATGGTTAAGGCCATAGTAGCGTCCTCTTCGCCCGTTGGAGGGTTGGGGACGTTACAGCCTAGTTTTTACCCTTCACGGGTTACTGTTCCTCCGATTACTAGTTTGGTTTTTGTTAAACCCTTGCTTCTAGCAGGGTACTCCGGCTTAAGTCGTGACTTGTAAATGGTTGTTTTTTTGTTTTTGTACAATGTTATGTTTATAGCTTTTGCGGTCTGTCAAGCCATGCACAGTTTAGTTTAAAGCATAGAGTTTTTCCTTCTTGGGCTCCAACTTAGTTTATCTTTATGCTCTTAAGGTGATTTTGTAATCTAGGGTTTTACCCTTATTCTCCCGTGTAATAGAAATTTGGCTGTAAATTGTTTATTCTGAGTTAATAATATTGTTAATGGTTTTTATGAATGTTATACTGTCATGTTATAATTATCTATTTACAGGCTCAACTATTCGAGCTAGGGTTTCCTGTAGGTAACCCTTATGTAAAAAAAAAATCTTCAATTTGTTTCTTAAGTTTTAATTACTTAACTTAAATTGATTTATTTAATGTTTAAAGATGAATAGTGTGTACTTCCAGTTATTTTACTGTGGTTGTTTCTTTACTGTCTTTACAGGTCTATAATAATCTCCAATAATTTAGTTGTTGAATAATAATTAATCCAAAAACTTGGATTATCATTTAAATGATTGTGAATTATAATATAGTTGTTATTAGGGTTTCGACCATGTACTTTCTTTTACAGGTAAATTTTGTTTATAATAATGAAAAGAATTTAGTTATTTTATAATTAATATTTATTAATTATTAGTTACCATCGTATTCTAGTTGTTTTTATTTAAATTAAAATACCGATAGGGTTAATAGAGTTCTTTGTTAAGAGGTTCTTCATCTTTGTATTTAATTTAGCTATAGAAAATTAATTCCGCTAGTAATACCCTACTTGATGTACGGATATTTATAGATAAAGCTAGTTATTATTAACAGTAAATAAGCTAGGTATATCATACTTAAACCTTTACTTGGCAGAATAAAAAAAATAAGTGTTTTATCTAAGTTATTTCTACTGCCTTTGTTACAGGTTAGTAGTATAACTTACAAAATTAAGTACTGTGTAAAAAAAATAATACTTATCTATTTGAAATAACTTATTAATATAATAACCTGCTATCTGTAAAGTATTATGGCTGTTTCTTTTCTAGCGTTCTTACAACAATCAATCTGGTTAAGCAATAAACCTAACTAATAGGATAATGTTCTTCTCTGATAACAAACTACATACATAAATAGATTAGTCTGATATTATGAAATGCATAATACATCTATTTACTTCATATTTCTATCATATCCTTCATTCATTTAAAATACATTGCCTCTGCTGGAGTACGGTCTGGTCCATTCCAGATGTGGAAAAATGCAGGTTAGGATTATTTTTCATCTATTTCAGATTCATTGTTTCAAATAACTAAAAATTATTAACTTTTACATTTCTCAACTAAAATTTTAACATTCATTAATCAGTCAAACTCTCATTTAAACATTTAACACAGTAAAATAAAAAGACCATAGAACCTGATTAAGTTGGACAACAACAGCGTTGGGAGGCCATTCCTCCCTACCAACTCCTGGAGAGCGCTCAAACAATGTCTCCTCAGGACCCCTGAGCCTGTTCCTGGCTTCCTTGGCTGAGAACTGGTGGAGCAAGCAAACAAAATACTATTCCAATGACTCAGTAATCACTCTGCACTCAGCAGTAAGATCCTTCAGCTGAAAAGTTGCACTAGATCACTTTTGCAGTTAACCCCTCAAACACCTTCCACAAATTCCCTTGCCATTGAAATCCTGTGAAGTACATTTACCTGAATGATCACTTCCCTGGAATGAGCAGCCTCAGCTCTCTTCAATGGGAATTTTTATTAAGATTGCCTAGGTCTTTTGGGTCAGTTGTCATTAATTGAGCCACCTGCTCTGATCCCACTTTCTTGGGGGATCATGACCCCAAATGTAGGGAGGTTGCCACCTGCAACAGTTGGAAGTGTTTGAGGATGCCGCCACTTGTCCACTTGCTCTCCACCCAGTCTCCTCCACCAACTTGACCAGTAAACACTCTTTTAACAACTCTCCCAAGCTGTTGTCTCCACTTTTATTTATTGATAACTAAAATATTTAGAATTACATTCAATATCCTTGACTTTGCTGAGTCATCAATTACAACTTAGCATAAAATTTAACATATTGTTTTGAAATAAAATCAAATATGATAATATTATTTTTGCAAAATTGGGGCATGTGACATACACACCCCCTTAGAATATAACATCGTCCTCGATGTTATTTATTCTTCATCCTCAGAATTCGTCTAGAATAGAATTGGATATGCATCTCGCATATTACTTTCCAATTCCCAGGTGGCTTCCTCTGGACTAAGGTGCTTCCATTGCACCTTCACCTGTCCAATGGTGCGGTTTCGAAGTGTGATCTCCCTCCGCCCAAGGATACAGTCCGGTCCCACCTGTACATCATTCCAGTTAACAACATGAGTAGCATCATGAACATATTTCTTTAATACGAAAATGTGAAAAACATGATATACTCTTAAATTTGGTGCTAATGCTAATTGATAAGGTACTTGTCCAATCCTAGACAGAATTTCAAATGGACCACAGTAATGAGGTGCCAATTTTGCACAACTCCCCAATCTCAAAGAGCTCTTTTTGGGCCTTACCTTGATGAACACATGTTCACCTACCTGAAACTCCTTTGGAGTTCTTTTTAAGTCTGCTTGACTTTTCTGTCGATCCCGTGCAACTTTCAGATTACCTTGCACCCGTTTTACAATTTCTTCCATTTCTTTTAACAGTTCAGGACCTAATACCAATCTATCCACTGGATTACTCCAAGAGATAGGAGTATTACATTTCCGTCCATATAAAATTTTAAAAGGACTAAATCTGGCTGATGTCTAATAATTATTATTATAAGCAAATTCTACCAGATGCAAATAATCCTCCCATTTCCCTGGTTGATCTTTCACATACATTCTTAATAGATATTCCAGTACTTGGTCTACCCTTTCAGTTTGTCCATCTGTTTGAGGATGGAATGAAGTACTAAAATTTAATGTAGTGTTTAACCCTTTAAACAAAGACGTCCAAAAGTTTCCTGTAAATTTAGGATCTCTATTTGAGATTCTGACTTTTGGTACTCCATGCAATTGAAAAATCTGTTTTAGAAAAATATCAGCTATGTTTGCAGCTTTATAAGTAGTTTTAACAGGTATAAAGTGAGCTACTTTGCTTAACTTATCAACTACTACCATGATAGAATCATTTTGATTTTGATTTCTAGGCAGCCCAGTAACAAAAACTAGATTAATTATCTCCCATTTCCAACTAGGAATGGGTAATGACTGAAGCAATCCAGCTGGGTGTTGATGTTCAGTTTTTACCTATTGACATTCAAAACACCTAGCAATATATTCTGCTACTTCAATCTTCATATTCGGCTAAAAATACTCTTTTCTTAACATAGTTATAGTCTTTTGATAACCTGGATGACCTGAGTATGGAGTTTTATGAATTTCATCCAGAATTAACAGCTTAACTTTAGGTATGTTAGGTACATACATTCTATCTTTATACAGTAAAAATTCTTTTGCATTTAAACTGTAACCTTTACTTAAGTTTTCTGTTGGATTTTCCTTAGTTTTTGCTTGCAAACTCTGGTAAATTTCATCTTGTTCTATTCCTTCTTTAAGCTGTTCATCCAAATCTATAGCATAAGTGCCGATAGCTTCTGTAAAATTCAGCCTTGCATTCCTACTTAATGCATCAACAACTTTATTTTCTTTACCTTTTATATGCTGAATTTCAAAATCATATTCACTTAAGAAAGCTAACCACCTAGCTTGTCTGGCATTTAAATTAGGTTGATCTAACAGATACTTCAATCCTTTATTATCAGTCATTAAAACAAATTTTCTGCCAATTAGGTGATGTCGCCACATCTTTAAAGCGTGTATAACAGCTGCTAATTCCAGATCGTAAGTTGCATAAATTTTTTCATGAACTTTTAACTTTCTAGACTCATAGGAAATAACATGCCCTTCTTGAGTCAGAACACTGCCTAAGCCATCATTACAGGCGTCAGTGCATACTACAAATTCTTTATTAGGATCGACTATTCTTAAAATAGGTGCGCTGGTTAATAAAGTTTTTAACTTTTTAAAACTTTCTTCACATTTCTGATTCCAGTCAAACTTCTTTCCCTTCTTCTGCAAGGAAGTTATCGGATTTGCAATCCTCGAAAACCTTTAATGAACCTCTAGTAGTAATTGGTAATGCCCAAGAAGGATCGAACATCCGTCACATCCTTAGGAACCGGCCAATCTTCGATTGCCCTTATCTTTTCAAGATCTACTGAAATTCGTTCCTTGGTCACCACATGACCTAAGTACTGAATCTTATCCTTGAAGAAATCACATTTACTAAACTTTGCGAAGAGTTGATGATCTCGCAACTCTTGAAAAACAATTTTTAGATGTTCTTTATGTTCTTCTTTAGTTTTTGACTAGATTAGAATGTCATCGATAAACATGACCACAAACTTATCTAAATACTTATGGATAACGTTGTTCATTAAACACATAAAAAAAACTGGGGCATTAGTAATCCCGAATGGCATTACGACAAATTCGTAATGACCATATCTAGTTTCAAAAGCTGTCTTAAAGATGTATTCATCTTTAATCCTTACTTGATGATATCCAGACCTTAAATATATTTTCGAAAACACCATGGCTCCACATAGTTTATCAAACATATCATCTATGCGGGGCAACGGATATCAATTTTTGATGGTCATCTTATTTAACTGATGGTAATCTATGCAAAGTCGCATGGTTACGTCCTTTTTCTTAACGAAGATGACAGGTGACCCCCATGGAGACACACTTGGTCGAATATACTTTTTATCAATTAATTCTTTTAATTGAAATTTTAATTCATTAAGTTCAAGTATGTTCATTCGATAAGGGGCCTTTGAGCTAGGTACTACACCTGGTACCGGCTCAATGGTGAAATCCAATTCCCTTTTCGGAGGTAATCCCATAATTTCTTCAAGGAATACATCTACATATTCTTTTAAGACTGGCATATATTCCACTTTTAACTTATCTGTCTTAATTAGACTCTCTTCATCAGTTATTGTTACTGCATAAGCTTTACATCCCTTCCTAGCAACTCTCTTAAGCTGTAGGGCAGAAATCTGCCTTATGGTAGTTTTTCTAGGGATTCCTTTTACACTTACTGGTTTTTCGTCACTGTTTAAACATGTGAAGGTTTTATCATAACAATTTATAATTACTTTATGTTGTTCTAACCAGTCCATACCAATCAGCAAATCATAAGAACCAAGAGGCAAAACATTAAGCTTGACAATAGTTTCAAAATGATCCATAACTACTGCACATTCTTTTACAAAACAAGTTACCTTTCTTTTAGCACCAGTGGCTAACTGAACCAACCAAGAATTCTCAAAATTTTCAACAGATAACTTACATTTTTCTACCAATTTAGGTGCAATATAACTGAGACTAGCTCCTGGATCAATCAAAATAGTTATAGGGGTCTGATTCATCATACCTTCTACTTCCACCATGGAAGTCTGATATTCTGCTTGTTGATTCTCCAAGGCTGCGTTGATTCTGGGCATGGTCCTTGCTAGTTCCCCAACAGTCATCTCCTCCTGTATGGTATGAATATTGCTAGCAGTCTTCTTCCGATTAGGACAGACTGAAGCATAGTGTGGGCCATTACACTCCCATCACTTGATAGGCTCTTTGCGCTCAAAGTTCTTTGTAAAATTTCCATGATTATTAGCAAATTCCTTACCTTTAGAATTATTCTGATTGTTGGGTGTATTGTTCTTATTTCCTTGGAAGTTCTTGTTATTAGGATATTTTCTGGCCTTATTGTTCTTAGAATTTTTGTTGGGCACAAAATCCTTCTTCTTTTGTTCATACTGATTATTATTTTTCTTAGCATTCTAGTTGGCCAAGCTTTCCTTCTTTCGATTCTGCTCAAAACAAAAGTTAGCTTTCCTCATAGCTTCTTCCAAGGTCTTTGGGTTATCATATTCAATCCTATCCTTAATATGATAAGGTAGACAGCTGAGGAATCGCTGTACCTTTGGTTTCTCATCTACAAGGTATGGTACATACCTAAGTAGACTTAAGAACTTGCTGTTCAGATCTTTCATTGTCATTGATCGTAACTTCAGCTCATAAAATTCTTTTGCTCTTTCCTCATGATATTACTCAGATAGAAATTTCTTTTTAAAATACCTCTTAAAGGTACTCCAGTTTACATTTTTCTCTTTTATTCCCTTAACTCTTTTCAAGTCCTGCCACCAAATGTCAGCCTTTCCTGAGATGTTATAAATAGCCATTTTAGCCTTTAACTGGTTAGAATAGTTATATATTTGGAAGTACTTCTTCATCCCAGATAACTAGGATTCAACTTCGTCCCCCTTCTCAGTCTCTCCATTGAAGGTTGGTGGTTTTATCTTTTTGAATTCCCCGGAAATCTCCTCATAAGGTTTGTATTTCCTCTTTTTAGTGTACTAATTATCATCACCACTGTCACTAGTAGAATGGTAATTTCATTGTTCATCAAACATCTTAGAAGATGAACTACTTTAAGTTTTAGTATGTTTCATATTTTTAGATTTACGTTGATGACTTGTATCTTCTGATTCTATTCTTCTACCCCTACCCTCAGTTTGAAACTTCTCAGTTAGGATCTGATTCAACTCTTCTTGAGCCCTCAGAATCCTTTCATTTTCTCGGTTTACAGACTCCATTTCAGATTTTAGGTCTTTTACAATTTGTAACAATTCTGAGGATTGGTAGTTAAATCCTCTGGTATAGGATCTCTTGGTAAATTTCCGGGTTCAGTAACTGGAGATTCCTCCTCTGCATATTCTTCCAATCTTTCCATACCTATCTGTTAAACTTCAGAAAACAATTTCTCTTTTGAATAACATTTAAAAGAAAATACGTCAGCATAATAATTCGGTTTACTGTTTCCTAAAAGCTAGTTGGGCTTCATCAAGGCCTAGTGTTTGAACCTTGTGCTCTGTCAAAACCCCAAAATTTCACAAAAATTTAAAATTTTGAAATAACATAAAATGCTGGAACTTCGGTTTTCTAACAGCTAAAGGTTAGCAATAAAAGAAACAATGAATAGATTGGTTTATACATAATCTCAATTATGTTAACTTAGCAGTTTCCTTTTTGATACAAGGTTAAGTTTAACTCACGCAATATTTCTTCTTTCAGTTTACTGACGAGTTTTTATTTATGGCAAGTAGGTGGAATCTGACATTGAAACCTAGGCTTACTTAGCATTTATGCTAACACATAAAGCTTACTTGTTCTTAAAGGTTTTTACAGGTATGATTGTACGACTAACGCATTAAATTTCATAAGTATCCAACAGTATTTCTTTTTGCAATTACAAGCTTAGTAAATAAGTTGTTATATTTCAAACCACTTCCATGAGGTAAAAACAGTTTTGTTTCCTCCAGTTATTCTTGTAAATTGAGTATCTTTCTTTAATGTAAGTAGCGACAGTAAAATACTTTCTTTGGCTTTCAACTTGTGATCTTAGCTGGAAGAAACTTCTACTTTAGTGTGCATAACCTGTAATGTTATAATGATTGTTCTATTAGTATTTATATATTATCAATTTATAATATCAGTATAACCAACTGTTCGACATTTAACTTCTGCAAAGAAGCTTATTGCCTGTAAAGTTCTTAACATTACGTCGAAACATGTGGTTCTAAAGATTAGAATCTAGTAGGATTATTCCAATTCAGTTTCTTATTTTTCTATAATACTTCTCTTGTATTAAGTTACTATCATAAACCGTTTATTGAGGTAGATGCTTTCGAGGAAGATCGACTTTCTACACCATGCTAAGCACCAGATATTTTGTATAATCCTAAATCCATTTTACTTATTCAAAAGTCATGGTGAAATAATAGCATTTTCCAAGTGGAGAAATCAACCAAATTCTATTAAAGTCTCGTTGACTTGAGCTATGTAAAAGAACTTAAACAAATGTTCTTATATTACACTTAACCAATTGCATAGTTTTGTTACCAACTAATTTATTGGTTTCTAAGAGACTTATAAACATGCATAACTATCTTGTTTAATAGACATACTAGTTTATAATTAATTCAAAATTATAAACAAGTATAAAATAGAGATCATGAATCTCCTTATTATTATGTTGTACAACTTTATAAATGTCACAACTTGAATTGTTGTTAGAAACGAGACTAGCCATGCATAGATTATAATGTTTTTTACAAATAGAAAACTATAGTTTGTTAGATGGTTATAAAAACTTTTACTTGGCATCTCCCAAATAACACATGATTGCTACACAAATCAAGGTCAAGGTTAAGAACGAGATTACCAATATCCATAATGTATTATCGATGCTATGATATGTTGGACATATGGTTAACGGTGATCTAAGTTTCTATGCATGAATTATTTCGAGATAATCTACAGTTTAAAAGGTGACACCGGTTGTTAGGTGAACGTATAGTTTAATGTGGTTATTTTGGTACTAAACTATCATACCATATACTATGCAGTGTAATCGAATACAATGTAATAATAAGGTTTTTATACAACGTGCTCAATGATCCGAATTATTGTTTATCATTGTAATGCAGGTAACTATTGCGACGACCCACTGCATGGTTAAAAATTTTAGTGACCACGTGGTCTTGTCCTGGCCAAGTATTGGAATTATATAAATTGTCGTAACCCTACTCTTTGTTATTTCCCTCCGTAGTTCTCGGGCCTTCGGGACGCTCTGCAACCCTTCTCATGGCGGCCATGTTACCTTGGTGTTGCTAGTTGTGCTCTGAGTCCCGGTTTAAATTGTTTTCAGTTTACATCAATTGTTCTCAAACTCTTTTTGTGAACTGAGAGTCTTATCTCTGCAAGGGTTTGTAGAGAGTCATGGCTAAAAGCTTACGGCTTATAAGTGGCTCCTTGCTTGTTCCTCCGTGGCCTGCCGGAGATAGCTTTTAAAATTTCTTGCTGCTGTTACAGTGTTGCCCTCGTCGTATGGTTTGAGAAGCTCGTTTTCACGCTTTGCATTGTTGGTGACGGCTCCAACTTCGTTGTCTGGTTCCTGCCTGGCCGTTGCCCATACTTATTCTTGATAATGTTGTCAGTGGCTTATACATGAGCCTCCGTCATCTCTGTCACTGCGAGTATGAAGGTTTGGATTTTTGCTTCGCTAGTGGCGGTGCTGCTGTTTCTTCGTGTCTCCATAACCTTCACTTTCAGGTACTATAAACTCTTAAAAACTCTTAAATTTGACTTTATTTCAATATACATTTCTGAAATCATATTTTAATTATCTTAGGTTTTCTTCTTTGCAGGTGATAGTTCGCTTATCCTTTGGTAGAAAAACTTCAAGAAAAGGACCGACACTTTGGCTACGGGTAAGCCCTGGTTATCAAATGGCATTCCCTGCTTGTGCAGTCCTTAAGGGACAGTTTCTAGTTGGAAAGTTTCGGCCTGGTTGTTACCCTTCATGGGTTACTGTTCCTCCGATTACTAGTTTGGTTTTTGTTAAACCCTTGCTTCCAGTAGGGTACTCCGGCTCAAGCCGTGACTTGTAAATGATTGTTTTCTTATTTTTGTACAATGTTATGTTTATAGCTTTTGCGGCCTGTCAAGCCATGCACAGTTTAGTTTAAAGCATAGAGTTTTTCCTTCTTGGGCTCGAACTCAGTTTATCTTTATGCTCTTAAGGTGATTTTGTAATCTAGGGTTTTACCCTTATTCTCGTGTGTAATAGAAATTTGGCTGTAAATTGTTTATTCTGCGTTAATAATATTGTTAATGGTTTTTATGAATGTTATACTGTCATGTTATAATTATCTATTTACAGGCTCAACTATTCGAACTAGGGTTTCCTGTAGGTAACCCTTGTGTAAAAAAAAATTCTTCAATTTGTTTCTTAAGTTTTAATTACTTAACTTAAATTGATTTATTTAATGTTTAAAGATGAATAGTGTGTACTTCCAGTTATTTTACTGTGGTTGTTTCTTTACTGTCTTTACAGGTCTATAATAATCTCCAATAATTTAGTTGTTGAATAATAATTAATCCAAAAACTTGGATTATCATTTAAATGATTGTGAATTATAATATAGTTGTTATTAGGGTTTCAACCGTGTACTTTCTTTTACAAGTAAATTTTGTTTATAATAATGAAAAGAATTTAGTTCTTTTATAATTAATATTTATTAATTATTAGTTACCTTCGTATTCTAGTTGTTTTTATTTAAATTAAAATACCGATAGGGTTAATAGAGTTCTTTGTTAAGAGGCTCTTCATCTTTGTATTTAATTTAGCTATAGAAAATTAATTCTGCTAGTAATACCCTACTTGATGTACGGATATTTATAGATAAAGGCAGTTATTATTAACAGTAAATAAGCTAGGTATATCGGACTTAAATCTTTACTTGGAAGAATAAAAAAACTAAGTGTTTTATCTAAGTTATTTCTATTGCCTCTGTTATAGGTTAATAGTATAACTTACAAAATAAAGTATTGTGTAAAAAAAATAATACTTATCTATTTGAAATAACTTATTAATATAATAACCTGCTATCTGTAAAGTATTATGGCTGTTTCTTTTCTAGCATTCTTACAACAATCAATCTGGTTAAGCAATAAACCTAACTAACATGATAATGTTCTTCTCTGATGACAAACTACATATAGAAATAGATTAGTCTGATATTATGAAATGCATAATACATCTATTTACTTCAGATTTCTATCATATCCTTCATTCATTTAAAATACACTGCCTA
Organism: Pseudotsuga menziesii; assembly: GCA_001517045.1. Lineage (NCBI taxonomy): Eukaryota > Viridiplantae > Streptophyta > Pinopsida > Pinales > Pinaceae > Pseudotsuga > Pseudotsuga menziesii. The sequence continues at coordinate 440,198 of LPNX010153674.1, read as the reverse complement.
TGCTGGAGTACGGTCTGGTCCATTCCAGATGTGGAAAAACGCAGGTTAGGATTATTTTTCATCTATTTCAGATTCATTGTTTCAAATAACTAAAAATTATTAACTTTTACATTTCTCAACTAAACTTTTAACATTCATTAATCAGTCAAACTCTCATTTAAACATTTAACACAGTAAAATAAAAAGATTGTAGAACCTGATTAAGTTGGACAACAACAGCATTGGGAGGCCATTCCTCCCTACCAACTCCTGGAGAGCGCTCAAACAATGTCTCCTCAGGACCTCCGAGCCTGTTCCTGGTCTCCTTTGCTGAGAACTGGTGGAGCAAGCAAACAAAATACTAGTCCAATGACTCAGTAATCACTCTGCACTCAGCAGTAAGATCCTTCAGCTAAAAAGCTGCACTAGATCACTTTTGCAGTTAACCCCTCAAACACCTTCCACAAATTCCCTTGCCATTGAAATCCTGTGAAGTACATTTACCTGAATGATCACTTCCCTGGAATGAGCAGCCTCAGCTCTCTTCAATGGGAATTTTTATTAAGATTGCCTAGGTCTTTTGGTTCAGTTGTCATTAATTGAGCCACCTGCTCTGATCCCACTTTCTTGGGGGATCATGACCCCAAATGTAGGGAGGTTGCCACCTGCAATAGTTGAAAGTGTTTGAGGATACTGCCACTTGTCCACTTGCTCTCCACCCAGTCTCCTCCACCAACTTGACCAATAAACACTCTTTTAACAGCTCTCCCAAGCTGTTGTCTCCATTTTTATTTATTTATAACTAAAATATTCAAAATTACATTCAATATCCTTGACTCTGCTGAGTCATCAATTACAACTTAGCATAAAATTTAACATAGTGTTTTGAAATAAAATCAAATATGATAATATTATTTTTGCAAAATTGGGGCATGTGACAACAAGTTATGTACAACGAAATCTATCATGAACAGAGAATGTTTTCTGCTTTGAAAACATTTTGTAATATTTTGTTTTTAAATTATGATATGCTCATAATTAAGGGGGAGTGTTGGAAATATTAATTACTCGCCGATCCATAATCAAATCAGCCGACTCTGTCAGAGTCTGTAGCAGGTCAGAAAGTGCCAGAGAGTCTGACAAGATCAAAAGTTCAGATTTCTCGCATATAAGTCAATTGAATTTAGTTTTTGAAGCTAAGTCTCTACGTAGAGAGTAATTGAAGTATTTAAATGTTAAGTCGGTTAGTTGGCAGAAATTTTTGATATGAAGGATGAAATTGTAAATCTAAATACACACACAGAGAGAAGAAGATAGACAAGCAACAGAGAAGAGAAGTGTGAAGAATAAGAAGGAAAACTCAGTGAAGAGTTTGAAGCTCAAGCTTCTGTGTTTTTACCAAGTTTGTATTTATGGCTGTAAGTTTTGTTATGCCATCATATGAAATATAAATCCCTAAGTTTATGTTTGAATGAATGTTCTGTTGAGCCGCACATCTTCTCCATGTTTACCTGAGTAAATGTTGTTTACATTTACTGTGAGTGAAAGACACATAATTCAGAATTATTTCACTGTGTAAAAGTTCATAGTTTTATGCGCAGACATAAATCTTGTTTGTTATTTTCTTATATGATATTGCGAGTGATTCACAATATAGTTGTGTCGTAGTTAATCCTAGGTTATCGTAGTAAAAGTGTTTTTCATATTCCTAAGTCCTTAGACTAGGTAATATAAAGTTATTGCGTGGACGTGAAAACTTGTTCGCACATGAGTTGGTCGCAACCAATTCATATCACATTAAAAGCGAATCGAAGCCTAAGTTAAAGTGTGTCAAGGTGAAAATTTTGCGCAGTTACTTTATTGCAATTTAACTATTGCACAGTAATTTCTTCGTGCAGTAAATTCCGCCGCAAGAAAATTGAGCTCGCAAGTTTTGAAAAAGTGAAAAGGGAAAACAAAAGGTTGTGCTGCACGGTAACTCAAGTTAATTGCCGCGGCCGCCATTTCTCCCAAGAAGAACGAATGAAATAATGAATGTTATGGGAATATACAATGGATGTCGGTGGGAGCAATAATAGATAAAGTATAACAGTTCTTCAAAGCAATGTGCCATGGCCAAGTTTACTTCTCGCAGTGTATGCTTGCTCGAGACAATGGATGCAAATTAATGTAGAAATATCAATTGGAACAATCAAGTTGCTCTTAAAACTCAGACAATCATGAGATGATATTTCAACCATGTCCTGCAACCAAATTGGCATCTCTTTGAACGTGGGATGGCATATTTATGATCCAGTTCTCCCCATCAATGAAATTGCTATTTAAGAACGGTGCAACCTCATCATCACTAAGTTCACGCGACCATGAAACTCTTCCTTTATCGTTTTCTACAGGTCTAGAACATTTGTACAACCCATAAAACACACTCATGCACATACACAATCAAGAGCGATTATATTATTAGAACAATTTGTTGATAGTCCTTGCTTGGACATGTATTCATGAATTTGCTTAATAATTGGAACTTGGGATAGCAGCAGTAATTTACAATTCTCTAGTGGGATCATTCCAATTATTCCATCCTTCTAGGAAGATAATGTCAGCAATGTAAGTGTAATCAAAGACTACTCTCGAGTAACGTCCCCATGCCCTGCCCAGGTACATTAATCCACCGCCCCTAATCTTGCAATTTAGGAAGGTGTCCCGTGTCTTCTCTAGGAGAGGATCTTCTCTGAGCTGTAATTGCGCTATTTAGCTTAGGGATAGTATGTAGATGGCATTTCTACACATAAAAATGAACAAAATTGATTATCAGCACTGAACTCTGAAACAAAAAAAATTCAAAAATTGTGCAGGATTCTATTTAGTATCTTTCACCTCATAAACAGATTGTCCATCACCGCATACGAAATCTGCAACGCCTTCAATGAAACCATTTTTAAAGTAATGCCTCCCGCTGTCATCCAACGTAGTGTCTTGATACCCAACAAAAGAAAACTTTTGTTGAGCTGAACTAGCCCTCAAAACCTTGTCGCGTGGATAAGTAAATGTTTTCATTTAGAACCAGTTTTTCAAAAGAACTAGTAGAACCAACACTTCTCTGGAAAACAACAACCACAATGATAGCAAAGCTCGCTCAACCGAGATGCTGGTGACACTTCACATACTGAGAAATGCAAGTCTTCATGTCGCACTTAGTTTAATAGCTTGACACTTTTCCCATTTTGATATGCTTGGCTAGTTGCAAATTTGGAATATTAATTGGTATCTTGAAAACTGAAATATTAAAGGAGGTAGCAAATTTGGAATATTAATTGGCATCTTGAAATTTGAATTATTTCAAGGAGATATTGTTTACAAGGAGCATTATAGCAGCATTGCTGATATCAGCCACACCGCCGGGTTCCGAGGAACAAGAATGCAAGGCAACGTCATCTGACCAGACCAATAATAAGCTTAAAAAATAGACATTTAAGAAAATAAAAAAATAAAAAAATAAAAAATTAATACACAACCTTAGTCTAACTTCTATGTTTTTTTAAAATTACTACAAATTGCTCCAAATAATCCACATGAGCGATTCATATATATCCCCTTGTTGGAAACATAATAATACATAATTATATATAATATCAATCATGCTTAATTTAGATATCACAAAATAATGAATTCATGGATGTTCCAAATTTTCAAATAATTCCATTCCATGTTCTCAATTGGGTTGGCTAAATCTGCAATTTTTAAAATGTTTCGAAATATTTTGCACATCATAGATTAGAAAGGAAGGAATATTAACGTTGGGATAATATATATTCATGTCATTAAGTGTTTGAAGACACGGAGAATTAAATATACTTGTCTCTTACCATGTGATAAAACCTTGATAAATCCAAATAAGGCATGTTTACGATGGGATAATATATATTCATGTCATTAAGTGTTTGAAGATACGGAGAATTAAATATACTTGTCTCTTAGCATGTGATAAAACCTTGATAAATCCCAATAAGGCATGTTTACGATGGGATAATATATATTCATGTCATTAAGTGTTTGAAGACATGGAGAATTAAATATACTTGTCTCTTAGCATGTGATAAAACCTTGATAAATCCCAATAAGGCATGTTTACGATAGATAATTTTTTTAATAAAAGTGTTGTGTAGATTCTGAGTTCAAGGTTTTAAACATGGCCTCTGGAGTATTGGGATCCACTCACACATAAATATAATATTAAGTTGACCAGCCTTAATATTAAATATTTATGTATCTCGCCATCTTTGAAAACAGAAATGTTATCTCTGTTGTAACTTGTCAACATGTTCTGTCCCTTATGAATACTTATCCTGTCGCTGTTAAAACTAAGAAAGGTGGGTGCTGGTCCTATTCTGAAGTATTCTCACGGCTTTTTTCGATGGTGCAGCTGCGTGCTCTAGAGGGAGAGCTGGCATTCTTTTTGTTATCAGTCTTTTACATACTTCTAGTCTGAAGTGAAGTTGGGATGTGGACTCAGTACTAATACCAATGCAGAATTATTAGCACTTTGGTTCTGCTTTTTTGCTTTTTTTCGCTGAAGCTATTGGACTTCCATCTCTTTACATCTTTGGAGATTCCTCGGTGATGACCAATTGGGCCAATAATAAGGCAACTTTGTCATCTTTGGATCTGGGATATTGGTGTGACAATATTTCCAAGCTTAAAGACTCTTTCCTCCTTCTGGACATTCAACATGTTTTCAGAGAGCACTACATGAAGGCAGACATCTTATCCAAGGAGGCTCTCAAGCTGGCCTCTGGCCACTTTACCTTCATGGAATTCTATTAAGATGTCTTGATTGAGGAAGGTGATTTATAACTCTTTTAGAGCTTGTTATTGGAGCATTGTCTCCTTTTCTGCTATCTGTTGATATGAGATTCATACTTTTTTTATGGAAGTACTCTTCCATTTGTTTTAGTCATCCCAGAGGTCCTCCTGGGATAAGGTAGCTGGGTTCATATTGTGCTGGCTGTAGGCTTGTCTATTGTTCTTAGGGGATCTTTCCTTTAGCTTACTGGCTTTTGTATCTCATAGTCTTGGCTAGGGATGTTTTGATTCTACTTGTATTAGCTGCTTGAAGGATTGTGGACGGATGATGTTTTTTGATTGTGGACTGATGATGTCATTTCTCTTTAATAGTTCTCAGTATGTTTGATCATCCGACTATGTAACTATTTCCTTTGATTCAATATGAATATCAAAAATCAACTTTTCTGAAAAAATAAATAAATTAAATTAATATTTGGCTAGTTGAATAAAGGCTTCAACTAGACTATGACTATCACATAAAGTAATTAAGCACGAAGATTGTTTCAATATCACCTTATCATGAACTTCATTAAATCCTATGGATAGGAATACGCACGTAGCAAGGGATAACACATGTTGGGTAAGCCAAGAACATAGGGTTGGAAAACATGAAACCTTAAGCCCGAGCCTTTGTTAGACTTCTTAGAGCTACATGTCCTATAATATAAAGTTCTTGGTGAAATCCCAAAGGCTTGAGGCTAGGTGTTTGAACGAAAGCTAGCTTGAGCCGGCATGTTATGCTAATTGTCAATATATCTATATGACATGTTTTCTTTGGTTATCCTTTTCTTCATTTTTCTCTATCCAACAGATAAGGAGCAAAGTTAACTGTGACTCTGCTGACTCTGCTCCTTGCCTGTTGGATGGAAAAAATCAACAATAGACATAAGCTCAGGCAATTTCCTGAGCACTTTCCGAGACATGTAACAAGTGAATGGTGGTGGTGCCAGGGGATAAAAGCGAGAGCTGGTGCCATGCAGTATAAGCGGGGGCGTTCATTGATTATTGCAAATAGAGTACGTTAAATGTGCTAGTTTGATACAATTTTTAGTCGCAATGGCCGAACAACTGCCTAAATTCGGAGACATGAATAGCGCTGATATTATGTTACAGTTGATTGATACAGATGGTGTAGAGTACGGAGGAAACCCAGTTTACGTTCATTCTCAAGTTTTGAGAAAATCTGAATTTTATCAAGTGCTGCTATCTGATCGTTGGTCTTCAGACAAATGCCGACCGCTTCAAATCAGTGTAACTGCAAGTACTAACAGTGTGAGGAGCATATTAAATGTATTCAGTTCATGTATTCTTCTGCAGCAAGCAAGCGACTTCGTTTTTCAAGTGTCGACGATGCCCTCGCTATTCTACCAGTCGCTTCTGAATTGTTGTTTCACGAGTGCGTCGAAGAATGTATGCAATATTTGAATGCATTACGTTGGAATCATACGCAAGAAGCCAAAATTCGAGCCGTGCGTCGAAGAATGTATGCAATATTTGAATGCTGTACGTTGGAATCATACGCAAGAATCCAAAATTCGAGCCGTGATATCGTCCCTACAGTTAAATACTTTGCATGTCGAGTTACGTGCTAGACTCTGTATGAACCCAGGCAAGTCCGTTAATGCCGCGGGTTTAATGTTGTTGGGTGTCAATACAGAAATTGTTGTTAAAATTGTTGGTATGTGGATAGACCTTTTTAAGTGTTACATTTATGAATATGGATGAGGATGAAACAAGTGTATGGTTGAGATTGATTTTATAGCAGTAATTCAAAATTCAAAATAAACAATTAAAAAAAATATAAAACATAACTAGTATATACATAGATAACCAACAATTCATGGTAGATACATGGATAACAGTTCATGGTAGATAACAGTTTATGATAGATAACTAGAAGAAAGTGAGATAAAATAAAGAATATAAGTGATAACATGTATCATGGACAAAGTTATAACTGGATGACTCATAGCTATGAATGGATAACCAACAATTCATACTAGATAATTAGAAGAATGTGAAATAAAATAGAAGAAGAATGTGAGATAAAATAAAAAATCTAAAAAATAACTGATTATTGAGAAATGGATAGCAACTAGAATGTGGGTGATAACATGTATCTAGGCATGGACAACTAGTTATCTCTCAATCAATCATTTCAGGAATAAGAAAAAATCAAATTATCTCTCAATTATTTGACATTTGATCCGTTTGTAAAGATCTACACCATGACCATGACAACTATGTAGATGTGTTAGTCTACCATTTCCAAAGATGGACGCCATGGCAACGTGATCGTGATCGAGATCGAGATCGAGACACAAACTCTGTGGTGTGCTAGTCTACAGTTTCCAAAGATCGACGCCGTGGCAGTAAAGTCGAGGAGTATATTGTAAGCTACTTTGATGCCACCGATCCATTGTCACCGGTTGCAGTTACGTGCAGCTGTGTGCTCGTCAAAGAGTTTAAATTATAAAACGTGGTATGGTTACCTGTAAACAGAAGATTGTGGCTAATTCTTGCGCTAATATGTTGTGGCTAGTCCAAGTCATTCAACGCTGTGATACGGAATTGTTGGAAACAGTGAGAAAATGTTTTCTCACGATGCCTGCCTGCCTACGTTCTGCATTAAACTGTCTCACAAACAGAAAGATCAAAGTAGACGAAATACTGGATATTCTAGTTGATCGATTTCTGAATGCTTTGGCTAATGGGGAAGTTATTACTTCAACGTCATTTCGAGTTTATTTTCTGACAAATTGGGTTGAAACGATGGTGAACCTGATTTCTGGTCGTTTCAAGGACGGCGATAGAAAGGGAATATTAGAGACTCAGCTGGTGAGAGGAATTATGGATGTCGGTGAAACGCTCCCTTTGGCTGATCAGAGAAATATTTACGAGATTCTGAAAGAAATATCCCAGTATAAGACTTCGTTAAATATAGGTGGTGCACTGGACTGGCAGAGAAATATTTACCAGATTCTGAAAGAAGCAGCATCCACGTATACGACTTCGGTAATAGGTGGTGCACTGGACTGGTGGGGAAATATACTGCACGATGCCATCGCCAACGAGAAGATAGTTTGATATGATTACATTAACTTGAAAGTTGATACTCAAAATCTGCACAGGAGCACTGCATATATTTTACTACTACTGTATATATTATAGTACTGTATATTTAAAACAAGCTGTGAGGGGGAAGGATATGGCGGTGATATATAGATTCACGTTTACAACTTTTTGGCATGGGACCAATTTTGTTATGGTGTCAACCACCTGTATTAAGAAACTACCTCTCTAAAAGGTGGTCCTTTTTAAAAAGGTTTGAGGTTCATAACTTTTTATAAACAACTTTAATGGTAATGCTCTTTGAAGATATGTTCGGTACGATTATGGTAATGCTTTCTTTTTTCTTTATAACTTCTTATTTATTTGAAAAAATTCCTACAACTCCATAATTATAAACGTATAGAATTTTGTTAGTTAAAATTGAAGGTACTGTAAGTTTTGTGAGAAGGGATCCCTACAAATTATATCACTTTGTATTCTAGAAAAGAGGGTTTGTTAGTGTGCATGGACCACTTGTTTGAGTAAATAAAGGTCCAATGTGATCAACACAACCCAAGATCCATTACTAGGGAGGGCATGGATACTACCGGTTGGGACTTTCTTACCTTTTTTGAGTAACTATAAATTTGGGGTTTCTTGAAGAGGAAACATTTGTAGTGACCTTTCTTTTGATTAGTTTGTATTGACCCTTCTTTTGATTATAATTAATATGGCATCAAATGTGATATTTGTATTTGTCATTTGTTTATGTATTTATGCATTATTAAGTGATGTGTTTCCGCATATCATATGTTATGTTTTGATTATAATGATGTGATGGAAAGAGGTTTCATGTTGAGATTTAGTAGATGCTAAGTATCGATCATGAATCATGAAATGATGATTTTATATCATTGCTGATAACTTGGGGGTGATAGTATGTGGTTGTTATGCTAAATTAGTTATCGTTATTTTTTTAAGTCACAATAATGTTTTTAAATTGAACACTATAATGTTAAGTTGAAAATGATTAAATTAGTCATCTCATAAAATTATAATTTTGAAGTGGATAAACTTATAATTTTTAAGTTGAAAATGACTAAATGAATAGGATAAAATTATGTTTTTAAGTTGAATTATTGTATTTTTAAGTTGAAAATGATTAAATTAATCATCCAATAAAATTATTTTTATTTTTAAGTTGAAAATGACTAAATGACATAGATCTTACAATTGTTATGATTAGACACTACAAGGATGATATTATTATTCATTCATTCCCTTACTCAAGTTGATTTATGCTCTCCTAAATGTTTCAATCCTATGCTAATACTCTGATTTCTCTGTCATAATATTGAAAATGTCATAGAGGAGGAGTGGATAACTATTTAGATATGAACCCAAGGAGATCAAATATTAGAATCCTACCTTGAGTTTGGTCTAATGTAGGATAAAATCATGTTTGTAAGTTGAAAATAACTAAATTAGTCATCGGATAAAATTATATTTTTAAGTTGAAAATGACTAAATTAATCGGGATAAAATTATAGCAAAGTTGGTATTGTTAACCGAGCACTATATGGGATAACTAAATCGCCTTGAATGGAATATGGAATCCGACATAATCTCGCGAAGAAAAATAGTGGAAATTGCAGTTTGGATTGTTTAAAATGCAATTTGGATGATTTTGGTAGTTTTAAAATAGGCAGCTATTTTGACCGGTTTTATTGAAAAATCCAGTTGGGTGAGCACATCATAACTTCCAAATCTCCCAGTGTCTTTATAAAACTCTACAAATCCCTCCACCACCTTATAGCTATTAGTTACAATGTGTCTTTAATTTGAAAATGACTAAATTAATTATTATGTTTTAAAATAAATTATAGCTATTAGTTACCATGGTGTTTTTAATTTGAATAAAATTATAGCTATTAGTTACGATAGTGTTTTTAATTTGAATAAAATTATAGTTATTAGTTATAATCATGTTTTAAAATAAATTATAGCTATTAGTTACGATAGTGTTTTTAATTTGAATAAAATTATAGCTATTAGTTATGGGAGCATTTTTAAATTGAAAATGACTAAATTAGTTATGGAATAAACATAATTTGAATAAAATTATAACTATTAGTTAGGATAGTGTTTTTAATTTGAAAATGACTAAATTAGTTAAATTATGTTTTTATTTGAAAATGATTAAATTAATCATTATATTTTAAAATAAATTATAAATTATAACTATCAGTTAGGATAATGTTTTTAATTTGAAAATGGCTAAATTAGTCATAGAATAAGCTTATATTTTAATGTAAAAATGATTAAATTTATCATTATATTTTAAAATAAATTATAAATTATAACTATTAGTTAGGATAGCGTTTTTAATTTGAAAATTACTAAATTAGTCATTCAATAAAATTATGTTTTTAAGTTGAAAATGACTAAATTAATCATTGGATAAAATTATTTCATTAGTGTCACTTCCCCAACCCTCCGACCGACCGAGAGGACACGAATTTACTTTCCTAATCGACCCGGGCAACTAAGCCCCATGAACATAAGGTATACAATGCCATAAAATAAAAACATACATAGATGCAACATATCATTCAATAAACAACAGAAGCAATACATGATATTCACATTCAAGAATTTCACATGTTCATAGTAATTTAATTGCAGAGACAAGATAAACAAGAGATACTTATCTTATGTGAAGTCTTTCCTGCAACCAGCTGCGTCACTGCAATGTTCCACCCAACCATAGGCCAGTGCGCTCATCAAGTTCTCAGCAACATTGCCACCCCCGAGCTGGGCATGATTATGCAAGGGATAAGGGGAAACTAGCAGGCTCACACGTAGCAAAGGATACACAACTGTATATGGCCAAGCCAACGTAGTTGGGTTTATTAGGCTACCAGGGAGCTGGGAAAGCTAACTACTAAGCTGGTGGGCTCATTGAAGAGCTATGGAAACCTGCACAAGAATTAGCCTAACTTCTAAGACACCCACAAACACCCAACACAAGGAATCGGTCCCTTCTCTGCTGCACAGTCCCTGACTTCCCTTCTAGTGCTATTCAGGGGGTGTGGAGAAGAAAGCCAACCCTCTAGCTCTGTCCATGAGGCTCATGCACACACCAGTTTTGTCAAGTAGAATAAGCCTCCATCCCACTTCCACACAGTCCAAGGACAAACCATTGTATGCATACAACAAAACCGAGCAATCCACGGCTCTGGAAAACTAAAGGGAAACACCACTGCAACCAAAAAGGGGTGATACACAGCTCAGATTGAGTAATTCGACCCCAGAGTCGTTTATGGCCCTATCGTGGCCAAAACGACTCAACAACGAATACACAACAACCCAAATTCGTGGAGAAGCCAACAACAATCTCTCAGCTGCATGAAAGAAAGAATATGACTTGCGTGAAGGTGGATTCACCTACACAGACCCACCAAACGTGAAGAGAAACTTCACACAGTAAAATTGGGGAAGAAGAACTATCTCAAATGTCTGTCTCGGTGAGGAAGAACGAGTGCCTACATGAGTGTAGAATGACGATGACGGAAATGATCGGATCCATGGTTCCCTAGGTATGCATGAGTGTGTGGGCAATGACTGACAATCCTGCCAACATTGACATTTCCCATGCAAATGTTTTCCTAGGGCAATAACTGCCCCCAATTAACTCTAGGAGAATTAAAATGATTGCTGAATGAGACAAGGAAAGGTGAGTAAGACCAAAAGAGGGGGTTTATCAAGTGACATTTGGCTGTTCCCCAATGGCTCCCAAGGGTTAGAAACCCCCCCCCCCCCAACCTTAGGAAATCATGCCCTTTTCATTTTTGTTGCATCGACATAGCTGGTTGTAGGCCTTTTTAATTAATTTTGCATATGTACATGGTGTCCAACATTATAACATGCCTGGCTAGCGCAAAATACCATCAGCGTTGCCGGAACATAGTACGACAATCAATGGTGGGGAATTTTCCTATAGACCACACCATGATCCATTATAATATATACATCATACACACTTAATGCAAACGGGGTCAAAACCGGGATGTTACATTCCCCTCCCCCTTCAATAACACTGTCCTCGGTGCTTTACAAAATTGAGCAAAAATGTTACACTGGCATCGCCTCAGTGCTCCGCAGAGTTGAACAAAAATGGATGTGCCAATCGCATGGCATCCTCCATCTCCCATGTAGCCTCTTGAGGACCGTAGTCCTCCCATTGCACCTTTACCTGCCCTATGGCTCGGTTTCAGAGCATTGTGACCTTCCCGTTGAGGATGCGCATTGGCTCGATTTGGAACTCTCCCTCGGGTTCCACCTAAATCACATCCCAATTTATTACATGGTTAGGATCATGTACATATTCCTCAAGCAAAGAAACATGAAAAAAATTATGAGCTCTAGTGTTAGCAGGCAATGCAATTCTATATGCAACTGGCCCTATTCTTTCAAGCACTTTGAACGGCCCACAACATCTAGGTGACATCTTGGCACAACTTCCAAGCTTCAAGGAACTCTTCTTTTCCCTCACTCAGAGGTAAACATGATCCCCAACACTGAACTCTCTGTTCACCCTATGCTTATCTGCATAGCTTTTTTGTCTATCCTGAGTTGCTTTCAGATTCTGCCTGATCTTTACAACCTCTTGCTCCATTTCCTCGAGCAATTCTGGCCCAAGCATAACCCTATTCACTGGATTATCCCATGTTACTGGTGTCCTGCACCTTCTGCCATACAAAGATTCATACAGACTCATCCCCAATGATGCTTACTGTCCATTGTTATATGCAAACTCTACCAAGTGTAAGTAATCTTCCCACTTGGTTGGTTTATCCATCACATACATGCGAAACATGTCTTCAAGCACTTGATTTACTCTCTCTATCTGCCCATCAGTCTGAGGATGGTAGGCAGTGATGACGTTCAACTTTGTACCGAAATATGCAAATAACCCCTTCCAAAATTTGGAAGTGAACTTGACATCTCTGTCAGAGACTATTGCCTTAGGCAACCCATGCAATTTGAAAATCTCCTTCATGAAGATTTTTGCAATGTCATCAGTCTTATGTGTAGACTTCACCGGTATAAAATGTGCCGCCTTTGTCAACTTGTCCACTACAACCATGATGGATCATGTTGTCTCCAAGTCATTGGAAATAAAGTAATAAAATACATGGATATAACTTCCCATTTCCATTCTAGAACTGGCAAAGGCTACAATAGGCCTGTTGGGTGTTGATGCTCAACCTTTACCTGCTGACATTTCATGCACCTTGAAATATATTCAGCCATATCCTTTTTCATTCCTGGCCAAAAATACTGCTTTCTGGCTGTAGCAATCGTCTTTTGATATCCTGGATGACCAAAATATGGAGCTTGATGGATCTCATCCATAACAACTCTCGTCAAATTTGCTAAATTTGGAATATAAATTTTGCCTTTATAAGTAAGAAGTCCATCTCCTTCCTATTTGTATCCCTCATACCACTTCTCAAGACTTTGTTGCTGCAATTTTTCTTTTACCTGCTCGTACAGTTCATCTCCAGTAGTATGACTAACAATTTGCTACCTCAAATCTGACTGGAAAATACTAAGAGATGCCACATGCATTTCCTGCACCTTTCTGTGCAGTGCATCAGCTACCTTATTCTCTCTTCCTTTTATGTGCTTGATTTCAAAATCAAACTCACATAAAAACTCCATCCATATAGCTTGCCTAGCATTTAACGTTGGCTGATCAAACAAGTACTTCAGACCACAATGGTATGTCCTTAACTCAAATCTCCTGCCCATCAAGTAATGCCTCCACATCTTGAGAGCATGTACTATGGCTGCAAGCTCGAGATCATGAATGGCATAGTTCTTCTCATGCTCCTTCAACTTTCTTAACTCATAACATATCACGTGGTTGTCCTGCATAAGCAGTCCTCCTAGTCCTTTTCCGCATGCATCAGTACACACCACAAAATATTTTCTTGGGTCTGCAACTTTCAGGATTGGGGCACTTGTGAGAAGATTCTTCAATTGCTGGAAGCTTTCTTCACACTTCGATGTCCATTCAAACTTTATACCCTTCCTTTGCAAGGAAGTGATGGCATGCGCAACCTTGGAGAATCCTTCAATGAATCTCTTGTAATATCTTGCAAGTCCCATAAAAGATCTTACATCTGTCACATTCCTTGGAGTAGGCCAATTCACAATGACCTCAATCTTCTCAGGGTCTACTGATATACCCTCTTTTGAGATAATGTGACCCAAATACTGAATTTTATCTCTATAAAAGTTACACTTTCTCAAATTTGCATACAACTTATGCTCCCTGAGAAATTGTAATGTCAATCTCAAATGTTCCTCATGCTCTTCCTCATTCTTGGAATAAATAAGAATATCATCAAGGAAAACAAGAACAAACTTGTCCAAATACCTACTGAAGACACTATTCATAAGGCACATGAATGTAGCTAGTGCATTTGTGAGACCAAATGGTACCACTACAAACTCATAATGTCCATACCTTGTCCTGAAGGCTGTCTTATGAATGTCTTCATCCTTGATTCTTACTTGATGATAACCAGAACTCAAGTCAATCTTGGAAAATACCTTTGTTCCTCTCATTTGATCAAAGAGGTCATCAATCCTAGGCAAAGGATACTTGTTCTTCACAGTGACTTTGTTCAACTGTCTGTAATCAATACACAACCTGAGTGTACCATCTTTCTTCTTCACAAACAGAACTAGTGCTCCCCAAGGAGACACACTTGGCCTGGTATACTTCTTCTCCAACAACTCTTGCAACTGCATCTTCAACTCTAGCATTTCCGGTGTACTCATCTTGTAGGGTGTCTTGGACACTGGTGTTGCTCCTGGCACAAGTTCAATTGTGAAATCAATGTCCCTTTTTGGATGAAAACCTGGAATCTCATCAGGAAACACATCCCTGAATTCCTGCAACACATGAAAATCCTCCAACCTAGGAGCTTCATTCTCTGTTTACTCCAAAATATGGGCTGCATATAACATGCAACCTTTCCTACATAACTTCTTCAACTGCATTGCTGAAACCTGCCTTACTGAAATCACCTTTGGAATTCCTTTCACAACTCTTGGGTTCCCTTCTTCATCCATCCATTCAAAAGTATTATTATAACATTAAAGCTTTACCCTGTGAGATTCTAACCAATCCATTCCAATGAGAAAATCATAGGAACTAAGTGGTAGAACGTTCAGATCAACACAAGTGACCAATCCATTCATGACCAACGAACATTTCTCTACCACTTCACTAACCTTTCTCTTAGTTCCAGTGGCTAGCTAAACCAACCAAGATTTTCTATGCTTTACTTCCTTAAAAGCACAAATCTCCACTACTCTAGGGGTAATGTAACTGTGAGTGAACCAGGGTCAATCAAAATAGAAACAAATTGCTCAACAATATTACCTGCAACTTCAACCATAGTTGACTGGTGATCTTCTTGGCAGTCCTCTAGTGCTGCATAAATCCTGGGGACGGCTCTTGCTACTTGTCCCACTGTTTCTCCCTCTTGAATGTTGTAAGCTGGCCTTGCATTCTCATTCTCAAGTGGACAATTCCTGCACATGTGGGTCCTCCACATTTCCAACATTGGAGTGGTCCTCTTTTCTGCTGAGGATCTTTAGGATTTTCTCCCATTACTTTGGCTGGCTGCTTCTCAGCTTGTGACGGTTGCTTCTGCTGATTCCTGAAGTTAGAAGGTTTGAAACCTTTCTTCCTTTGATCAGACTTCTTGTTACTCTTGGCCTTCCATGTCTTATGATAATCAAGTTTTCCTTTGCTTTTCTCACAGCAGTACTTAGCCTTCCTTATTGCTTCTTCCAAAGTTCTAGGTTCATAAAACTCAATTCTCTCTTTGTAAGACTGAGGCAATCCATTAAGAAAATGCTATATCTTCACCTTTTCATCTTTGATGTACTTGACATACCTTAACAATTCCAAGAACTTATTTGCATACTCTTCCGTGGTCCACTGTACTAATCTCATCTCATGGAACTCCTTAATTTTGTCATCATAATACCTGTCAGAGAGGTATTTCTGCTTGAAATACTTCTTGAACTGCTTCCACTTAAGCCCTCTTTCACTGATCCTCTTTACTTGCTTGAAGTGCTCCCACCAAATGGATGCCCTTCCATTCAGATTGAATATGGCAACCCTTGCCTTCATGTTTCCCTAATAATCCTAAACTTGGAAGTACTTCTTTATCCCAAGAAGCCAAGCTTCAGTCCCTTCTCAAGTCTTTACCTCACCATCAAATGTAGGAGGTTTATCCTTCTTGAATTCATCTCGAGAGTGATCCCTATGGTGCCTATTTCTCTTGCTCTTGTGAGAAGAAGAGCTTGAATCCCTGCTGGATTCTTCTAAGTCAAATGATCTACTAGAACTTCTTCTTCTTCTCCTGGTATTGCTCTTACTACCCTCTGGTTTTACCATGCCCTGTCCAGAGTCTATCTTTCTTTGCAAGTCTATCAAACTCTGCAACATAGCAGCGTTCAACTGATGCTGCTCTTCCTGGGATTTAATCAGGATTCTCATGGTAGCTGCAATATCTGGTGGTGTCTCTTGGAATCTCCTTCCTTTAGACTCTATGTCATCATTTCCAACTCGAACATTCTCCCCCATGGCATCTCGCACATGCTCATAGGAGTCCCGAGCATCATATCCGTCATGGGTTCTCATGGATGAACAACAAATTGCTTTACCGAACCGTACTATCTGAAATACTGCCCTTGAAGGTGACTATGATTCTATAAAATGTGTTAGTAACACAACTATTAGCTGCATAACATTTATACAAAGCATAATTACTTACCCTCACTTGGAAAAATCATACATTGACAACTTTGTAAAAACATAAAATTTTTGTTCCCAAAGAATGAATGTCTAAAGGGGAAGACGGGGGTCGAGGGGGCTCGCCCCCTTGTAAATACATTGATTTTGTGCAACTTGATGCATAAACAGGCTGCCATTTTTCACCCTTCGGGCCCCTAAAATCCCACTGAAAAAACCTTGCTAAATTTCTTTGTTTCGGCAAAATTTTCAAAATTTTCATTCACTGCATCGAAAATATTTTTGACTTTCAACCGCTATGGCGGCTCCTCCCTCTTTTTCCACCTGCCACCGTAGCGCCTTAAACTTCTTTTTCCTACCGCCGCCATAGCGGCTCGATTTCCGGTTTCTAGTTGCTGTTGCGGCTCGATCTTCAACTTTCAACTGCCGCTCGTCGACTCTTTCTTCGTTATTCATCTGCCGCCGTTGCGGCTCGAAGTTCATTTTCCATCCACCACGCATCGGCTCCTTTCCGAGTTCTTATCCGCCATTGTGCATCGGCGACTTCGTCATTTTTCATTCACCACGTAGCAGCTTAAACTTTCATCTTTGCCCGCCATTGCAGAAAGATTTTCCACTTTATTCCGTCGTTGTAGCGGAGAACACTTAAACTTTTTCTTGCTGTTGCGGCTCTCCTCTGGGCTTGTCTTTCACCACCTTAGCTGCCATTGCGGCCCCAAGTCAAACTTACACCTGCCACATAGCAGCTCGAACATTATCTTCTGTCCATCGCCGTTGCGGGTCAAACTCCAAATTTCTGCCGTTGCCCAACACTTTGACGATTTTTGAGAAAATATTCCTCCGCAGTGAAATTTCCCTTTCTTCCCTACTGTCGTCGTGGCTATCTTCCTGGGGCCCAGCCGATGTTGTGGCTCCCTTATCAATTATCATCCGCCGCAGATCCACATTCCTTTGAACTCCCCGCTATAGCGGCTCTTTCCTTGGGAACTCGGCAGCTATTGCGGCTTGATCCCAAAGTTATAGCCACCGCTACGGAAAGGGTCTGCCGATGGCTCCACTGTATAAGAGACTTTTAGTGAAGGCAGCTACCGTAGTGGCTCTACTTCAGTTTTCCCGGCCGGTACATCGCCCCGACTTCAGGTTCCTCAGCTGCCACGCAGAGAAATTTCCAGACTTAGGAATTTTTCTAAAATTTTCTCTACTGGCCTACTTCTTCTTGCTGAACTCAAAGACTAACCTTGCTTCTGTCAGTTGTTCAACCTTGACCGATAGAGGCCCAATACTGCAACCTGATGCTCTGATACCAAGCTGTCACGTCCCCAACCCTCCGACCGACCGAGAGGATGAAACTTTACCTTCCTAATCAACCCGGGCAACTAAACCCCATGAACATAAGGTATAAAATGCCTTAAAATAAAAACATACATAGATGCAACATATCATTCAATAAACAGCGGAAGCAATACATGATATTAACATTCAAGCATTTCACATGTTCATAGTAATTTAATTGCAGAGACAAGATAACCAAGAGATACTTATCTTATGTGAAGTCTTTCCCACAACCAACTGCGTCGCTAGAACGTTCCACCCAACCATAGGCCAGTGTGCTCATCAAGCTCTCAACAACATTGCCACCCTCGAGCTGGGCATGATTCCACAAGGGATAAGGGGAAACTAGCAGGCTCACACGTAGCCAAGGATACACAACAATATATAGCCAAGCCAATGTAGTTGGGTTTATCAGGCTGTCAAGGAGCTGGGAAAGCTAACTACTAAGCTGGTGGGCGCATTGAAGAGCCAGGGAAACTTGCACCAAAACAGGCATGACTTCTAAGACACCCATAAACACCCAACACAAGGAATCAATCCCTTCTCTGCTACACAATACCTTAGGCCCTAACTTCCCTTCCAGTGCTATTTAGGGGGTGTGGAGAAGAAAGCCAACCCTCTAGCTCTGTCCATGAGGCTCATGCACACACCAAGTTTGTTAAGTAGACTAAGCCTCCATCCCACTTCCACACAGTCCAAGGACCAACCACTGTACACACATAGCAAAACCGAGCAATCCATAGCTCTGGAAAACTAAAGGCAAACACCACTGCAACCAAAAAGGGGTGATACACAGCTCAGATTGAGTAGTTTGACCCCAGAGTCATTTATGGCCCTATCGTGGCCAAAACAACTCAACAGGAATTCATAACAACCCAAATTTGTGGAGAAGCCAAAAACAATCTCTCAGTTGCGTGAGGGAAAGAATACGACCTACGTGAAGGTGGATTCACCTACACATACCCACCAAATGTGAAGAGAAACTGCACACAGTAAAATCAGGGAAGAAGAACTGTCTCAAATGTCTATCCCTGTGAGGAAGAATGAGGACCTGTGTGAGTGTAGAATGACGATGATATATTTGATCGGATCCATGGTTCCCTAGGTATGCATGAGCGTGTGGGAAATGACTGACACTCCTACCAACACTGACGCCGCCATGCAGACATTTTCCCAGGGAAATAATTACCCCCAACTAAATCTAGGAGAATTAAAATGATGGCTAAATGAGACAAGGAAAGGTGAGTAAGACCAAAAGAGGGGGTTTATCAAGTGACACTTAACTGTTCCCCAATGGCTCCCAAGGGTTAGACATCCCCCCCTTAACTTTAGGAAATCATGCCCTTTTCATTTTTTTTGCATCGACATAGCTGGTTGTAAGCCTTTGTAATTAATTTTTCATATGTACATGGTGTCCAACATTATAACGTCCCTGGCTAGCACAAAATACCATTCGCATCGCCGAAACATAGTACGCCAATCAATGGTGGGGAATTTTCCTATAGCCTACACCATGATCCATTATAATATATACATCATACACACTTAATGCAACTAGGGTCAAAAATAGGGTGTTACATTAAGCATTGGAAGCCATTTTACTCATTTTTATTGCATTGGGAGAAATTTTGGCTTATTTTCCCCAAGGGTCGAAATTGTGATTTGGGAGTTGTTTTGGAAAGAGGCATATCAACATGTATAAACTGAACCATGATGCATATGAGACTTTGAAAATGTCCCTTATACATCCCTTGCCTCTATTCTGAAATTTGAGTGACTTTGGGACCATTTGAGAAGCCATTTCCGGCAATTACCCAAGGGGAATTGGAGCCCCAATTTACTAGTAAAGACTCCTACTTTGAACAGAACATTAAACAAGTTTGCAGAAGTAATTGGGGGGTCATAAAACATCCCTAAAAAAACAAATTTAAGTTATAATATCAGTCATGTACCTTCTGAGAAAAATTGGGAGCATTTGGGCCAATTTGGAGGTCTAGACATCAAAACTAGTTAAGGCCAAAATTGGGAAAAAAAAGTGAAAAAATTGGTCATTTAATAAAATTTCAAAAAGGGAAATTACAAGTGATATCAGAGCATGGTATTGGAACATTATGGTATTAACAAGGATTCAAATCAATAAACCACCACCCTTAGATCTTGAAGTTGAAGGTGTTTTGTTGGAGGAGAAGAAGTAGTAGAAGAAGAGGTACAATTTGCTGAAACTATGACTAGTGAGGGGAATGGACCCACTGATAATGAAAAGATGGAATATATTAAACTCATACAACCTCTCTTTGATGACATAACCAAGAACATGAACCAACATATTATGAAAGGATTCGAATTATTGGTTAGTCAATTTGGAAGCAAATTAGGAGTAATGGGAGATAGCGGTAGTTCACACTCAGAAGAAAAGAAGACAATGTGTGAGCATATTTTCTCAAGAATAGGACCCCATAATACTTGCTGAAGACACTATTCATAAGGCGCATGAATGTAGCTGGTGCATTTGTGAGACCAAATGGTACCACTACAAACTCATAATGTCCATACCTTGTCCTGAAGGCTATCTTATGAATGTCTTCATCCTTGATTCTTACTTGATGATAACTAGACCTCAAGTCAATCTTGGAAAATACCTTTTTTCCTCTCATTTGATCAAAGGGGTCATCAATCCTAGGCAAAGGATACTTGTTCTTCACAGTTACTTTGTTCAACTGTCTGTAATCAATACACAACCTGAGTGTACCATCTTTCTTCTTCACAAACAGAACTAGTGCTCCCCAAGGAGACACACTCGACCCGATATACTTCTTCTCCAACAACTCTTGCAGCTGCATCTTCAAATCTAGCATTTTCGGTGTACTCATCCTGTAGGGTGTCTTGGACATTGGTGCTACTCCTGGCACAAGTTCAATTGTGAAATCAATGTCCCTTTTCGGAGGAATCACTGGAATCTCATCAGGAAACACATCCCTGAATTCCTGCAACACATGAAAATCCTCCAACCTAGGAGATTCATTCTATGTTTACTCTAAAATATGGGCTGCATATAACATGCAACCTTTCCTACAGAACTTCTTTAACTGCATTGCTAAAACCTGCCTTACTGAAATCACCTTTGGAATGCCTTTCACAACTCTTGGGTTCCCTTCTTCATCCCTGCATTCAAAAGTCTTATTATAAAAGTCAAGATTTACCCTGTGATGTTCTAACCAATCCATCCCAATGAGAACATCATAGGAACCAAGTGGTAGAACGTTCATATGAACACAAGTGACCAATCCATTCATCACCAACGTACATTTCTCTACCACTTCACTAACCTTTCTCTTAGTTCCAGTGGCTAGCTGAACCAACCAAGACTTTCTATGCTTTACTTTCTTGAAACCACAAATATCCACTACTCTAGGGGTAATGTAACTATGAGTAGAACTCGGGTCAATCAAAATAGAAACAAATTGCTCAACAATATTGCATGCAACTTCAACCATAGTTGAATGGTGATCTTCCTGGCGGTCCTCCAGTGTTGCATAAATCCTGGGGATGGCTCTTGCTACTTGTCCCACTGTTTCTCCCTCTTGAATGTTGTAAGCTGGGCTTGCATTCTCATTCTCAAGTGGACAATTCCTACGCATGTGGGGTCCTCCACATTTCCAACATTGGAGTGGTCCTCTTTTTTGCTGAGGATCTTTAGGATTTTCTCCCATTACTTTGGCTGGTTGCTTCTTAGCTTGTGACGGTTGCTTCTGCTGATTCCTGAAGTTAGAAGGTTTGAAACCTTTCTTCCTTTGATCAGAATTCTTGTTCCTCTTGTCCTTCCATGTCTTATGATAATCAAGTTTTCCTTTGCTTTGCTCATAGTAGTACTTATCCTTCCTTATTGCTTCTTCCAAAATTCTAGGTTCATAAAACTCAATTCTTTCTTTGTAAGAATGAGGCATTCCACTCAGAAAATGATGTATGTTCACCTTTTCATCTTTGATGTACCTGACATACCTTAAAAATTCCAAGAACTGATTTGCATACTCTTCCATGGTCTGCTATCCCAATCTCAGCTCATGGAAACCCTTAATTTTGTCATCATAATACCTGTTAGAGAGGTATTTCTACTTGAAATACTTCTTGAACTGCTTCCACTTAAGCCTTCTTTCACTGATTCTCTTTACTTGCTTGAAGTGCTCCCACCAAATGGATTCCCTTCCATTCAGATTGAATATGGAAACCCTTGCCTTCATGTTTCCTGAATAATCTTGAACTTGGAAGTACTTCTTTATCCCAAGAATCCAAGCTTCAACCTCTTGTCAAGTCTTTACCTCACCATCAAATGTAGGAGGTTTATTCTTCTTGAATTCATCTCGAGAGCGATACCTATGTCACCTCTTTCTCTTGCTCTTGTGAGAAGAAGAGTTTGAATCCCCACTGGATTCTTCTGAGTCAAATGATCTACTAGAACTTCTTCTTCTTCTCCTGGTATTGCTCTTACTACCCTCTGGTTTTACCGTGCTCTGTCCAGAGTCTATATTTATTTGTAAGTCTATCAAACTCTGCAACATAGCAGCATTCAACTGATGCTGCTCTTCCTGGATATTAATCAGGATTCTCATGGTAGCTGCAATATCTGGCGGTGTCTCTTGGAATATCCTTCCATTAGACTCTATGTCATCATTTCCAACTTGGACATTCTCCCCCATGGAATCTCGCACACGCTCACAGGAGTCCCGAGCATCATATCCATCATGGGTTCTCATGGCTGAACCACAACTTACTTTACCGAACCGTACTATCTGAAATACTGCCCTTGAAGGTGACTATGATTTTGCAAAATGTTTTAGTAACACAACTATTAGGTGCATAACATTTATACAAAGCATAATTACTTACCCTCACTTGGAAAAATCATACATTGACAACTTTGTCAAAACATAAAATTTTCGTTCCCAAAGAATGATTGTCTGAAGGGGACGACGGGGGTCAAGGGGGCTCAATCCCTTGTAAATACATTGATTTTGTGCAATCTGGTGCATAAACAGGCTACCATTTTTCACCCTTCGGGCCCCTAAAATCCCACTGAAAAAACCCTGCTAAATTTCTCTGTTTCGGCAAAATTTTCAAAATTTTCACTCGCTGCATCGGAAATATTTTTGACTTTCACCCGCTATGGAGGCTCCTTCGTCTTTTTCCACTCGCCGCCATATCAGGTTAAACTTCTTTTGCCTTTCACCGCCGTAGCGACTCAATTTCTAGTTTCTAACCGTCGTTGCGGCTCGATCTTAAACTTTTGACCGCCGCTCGTTGGCTCTTTCTTTGTTATTCGTCCACCGCCGTTGTGGCTCGAAGTTCATTTTCCATCCGCTGCGCATCGGCTCAACCTGAACAATATTCATTGGCTCCTTCCCAAGTTCTTATCCACTGTCGTGCGTCGTCGACTTCATCGTTTTTCATTCGGCACGTAGTGGCTTAAAATTTCATCTTCTCCCATCGCCGCGAAATTTTTTTCCACTTTATTCCGTCGCTGTAGCAGAGAACACTTGAACTTTTGCCCACCATTGCGATTCTCCTTTGGGCTTGTATTTTTCCACCTTAGCTGCCATTGCGGCCCCAAGTCGAACTTACACCTGCCACGTAGCAGTTTGAACATTATCTTCTGTCCACTGCCATTGCGGGCCGGACTCCAAATTTCTACCATCACCCAACACTTAGACGATTTTTGAGAAAATATTCCTTCACGGCGAAATTTTCGTTTCTTCCTCACCGTCGTTGTGGCTATCTCCCTGGGGCCCAGCCAACGCTGCAGCTTCCTTATCAATTATCAGCCGCCGTAGATCCACATTCCTCCGAACTCCTCGCTGTAGCGGCTCTTTCCTCAGGAACTCGGCTGCTGTTGCAGCTCCATCCCAAAGTTATAGCCACTGATACAGAAAGGGTCTATCAATGGCTCCGTTGTATTGGAGACTTTTAGTGAAGGCAGCCGCCGTAGTGGCTCTGCTTCAGTTTTCCTAGCCGGTACATCGGCACGACTTCAGGTTCCTCAGCTGTTACACAGAGAAATTTCCAGACTTAGGAAATTTTCCAAAATTTTCTCTGCTGGCCTACTTCTTCTTGCTGAACTCAGAGACTGGCCTTGCTTCTGTCAGCTACTCAATCTTGACCCATAGAGACCCAATACTGCAACCTGATGCTCTGATACCAAGCTGTCATGTCCCTAACCCTCCAACCGACTGAGAGGATGGGACTTTACCTTCCTAATTGACCTGGGCAACTAAGCCCCATGAACATAAGGTATAAAATACCATAAAATAAAACCATACATAGATGCAACATATCATTCAATAAACAACAGAAGCAATACATGATAATCACATTCAAGCATTTCACATGTTCATAGTAATTTAATTACAAAGACAAGATAAACAAGAGATACTTATCTTATGTGAAGTCTTTCCCACAACTAGCTGCGTCGTTGCAACGCTCCACGAAACCATAGGCCAGTGCGCTCATCAAGATCTCAACAACACAGCCACCCCTGAGCTGGGCATGATTTCGCAAGGGACAAGGGGAAACTAGCAGGCTCACACGTAGCCAAGGATACACAATAGTATATAGCCAAGCCAACGTAGTTGGGTTTATCAGGCTACCAGGGAGTTGGGAAAGCTAACTACTTAGCTGGTGGGCTCATTGAAGAGCTAGGGAAACCTGCACCAGAACTAGCCTGACTTCTAAGACACCCACAAACACCCAACACAAGGAATCCATCCCTTCTCTACTGCACAGTCCCTCAGGCCCTGACTTCCCTTCCAGTGCTATTCAGGGGGCGTGGAGAATAAATCCATCCCTCTAGCTTTTTCTATGAGGCTCATGCACACACTAGGTTTGTCAAGCAGAGTAAGCCTCCATCCCACTTCCACACAGTCCAAGGACCAACCAATATACACACATAGCAAAACTGAGCAATCCACAGCTCTGGAAAACTAAAGGGAAACACCACTGCAACCAAAAAGGGGTGATACACAGCTCAGACTGAGTAATTCGACCCTAGAGTTGTTTATGGCCCTATCATGGCCAAAACGAATCAACAACGAATTCACAACAACCCAAATTTGTGGAGAAGCCAACAACAATCTCTCAGCTGCGCGAGGGAAAGAATACGACCTGGGTGAAGGTGGATTCACCTACACAAATGCACCAAACATGAAGAGAAACTGCACACAGTAAAATCGGGGAAGAAGAGCTGTCTCAAATATCTATCCCCATGAGGAAGAACGAGAACCTGTGTGAGTGTAGAATGACGATGACAAAAATGATCGGATTCATGGTTCCCTAGGTATGCATGAGCGTGTGGGCAATGACTGACAGTCCTGTCAACACTGACGCTGCCATGCAGACGTTTTCCCAGGGAAATAATTACCCCCAACTAAATCTAGGAGAATTAAAACGATGGTTGAATGAGACAAGGGAAGGTGAGAAAGACCAAAAGAGGGGGTTTATCAAGTGACACTTGGCTGTTCCCTAATGGATCGCAAGGGTTAGACATCCCCCCCCCTAACCTTAGGAAATCATGCCCTTTTCATTTTTGTTGCATCGACATAGCTGGTTGTAGGCCTTTTTAATTAATTTTGCATATGTACATGGTGTCCAACATTATAACGTGCCTGGCTAGCACAAAATACCATTGGCATCGCCGAAACATAGTACGATAATCAATAGTGGGGAATTTTCCTATATCCCACACCATGATCCATTATAATATATACATCATACATGCTTAATGCAAACGGGGTCAAAACCAAGGTGTTACATTAAGCATTGGAAGCCATTTTACTCATTTTTATTGCCCTTGAAGGTGACTATGATTCTACAAAATGTGTTAGTAACACAACTATTAGTTGCATAACATTTATACAAAGCATAATTACTTACCCTCACTTGGAAGAATCATACATTGACAACTTTGTCAAAACATAAAATTTTCGATCCCAAAGAATGACTGTCTGAAGGGGATGATGGGGGTCAAGGGGGCTCGCCCCCTTGTAAATACATTTATTTTGTGCAATCTGGTGCATAAATAGGCTACCATTTTCCACCCTTAGGGCCCCTAAAATCCCATTGAAATAACCCTGCTAAATTTCTCTGTTTCGGCAAAATTTTCAAAATTTTCACCCGTTGCATCGGAAATATTTTTGACTTTCTCTCGCTATGGTGGCTCCTTCCTCTTTTTCCATCCGCCGCCGTAGCAGCACGATTTCCAGTTTCCAGCTGCCATTGCAGCTCGATCTTCAACTTTCGACCGCAGCTCGTTGGCTCTTTCTTCATTATTCGTCCACCGTCGTTACGGTTCGAAGTTCATTTTCCATTTGCTGCGCATCGGCTCGACCCGACCGATATTCATCAGCTCCTTCCTGAGTTCTTATCCACCGTCATGCGTTGGTGACTTCATCATTTTTCATTCGCCACGTAGCAGCTTAAAATTTCATCTCCGCTTGCCGTTGTGGAAATATTTTCCACTTTATTCCGTCGCTGTAGCGGAGAACACTTGAAGTTTTGCCTGCCATTGCGGCTCTCCTTCGGGCTTGTCTTTCCATTGCGGCCCCAAGTCGAACTTACACCCACCATGTAGTGGCTTGAACATTATCTTCTGTTCACCGCCGTTGCGGGTCGGACTCCAAATTTCTGCTGTCTCCCAACACTTAAATGATTTTTGAGAAAAAACGTCATATTTGCTTGGCCATTCGATGCTGAAAAAATGTCCTTTAGGGCCTCAAAACGGCTCCGGAAGTTTAGGACCCAAAAACTGCCAAAAATAGTAAATTGTGCTACAATTAAGGAAACTGGAAAACTAAAAGAAACAATGGTGGGGTTCCATGTGGAATAGGTGGGTGGCCACCAATATCCTCCTGGATCATTCCTCCCCCCTTAGGAAGCAATGGTCCCCATTGCGTTGAGTTCCTCCATGAGATGAGGAAACTTCTACTGAACTTGGTCCCTGGTGAAGGAGTTTTCCTGCTTTGACAACTCGATATAGTTGGATCTTCTGTTGGTGGGTGTTCTTGATCTATGTGTCCATAATTTGATCAGTTGTGGCTTGTTCCATGCAGTTGGGGTTTAACTCTGTTGGTGTGAGTTGTTCTGCCATGTCTGATGTGTCCAGTAGAGGTGGAAAGTAGGGCTGAAGGCGGTTCACATTGAACATTAGGTGCAGACCAAGGAATGGTGGAATATTGAGGTTGAAGGCATTGTCCCTGATAGCCTTGGTGATGGTGTATGGCCCATATCGGAGCGGGTGAAGCTTGCGGTGGGGGTCCAGTGAGGCACTACTTCTACAAATGTAGCCACACTTTGTCGCCCACCTAGAACTTATGTTGCACCCGATGCTGATCATGCCGTTGCTTGTACTTAGCATTGGATTTGTCCAATATTTCATGAACCTGTTGTTGAATGTGCTGAATGCACTTAATGAAGGTGTTTGCCTTGGAAACTTCAGACTGGACATGAGCTGAATCAACCTGAGTAGCTGCAAATGGCATGGCTACGTCAATGGGACATAGTGGCTGGAATCCCAAGCCCACCTGAAAGGGGATGTGGTCGATTGAGCTGTGGAGGGCCCAATTATAGCTATGTTGTACATAGGGCAGGCTCTCATCCCATGTGTGTGGATGCTTTGAGTTGTACATGCGCAAAATGTGTACGATCATCCTGTTGACAACCTCTGTCTGGCCATCAGTCTGGGGATGGAAATTTGTGGACTTTGTGAGCTTAGTGTCTAGCATTGACCATAGTATAGACCAGAATGTACTAAGGAACCTACTGTCCTGATATGAGATTATAGACTGTGGGATCCCAAAGTGTACCCACACTCATTCAAAGAAGAGTTTAGCAGTGGCTTCTGCTGTGATATTCTTCTTGCAGGCCGCCATTATGACCATCTTTGAGAATCTGTCGACGACCACGAACACACAGTGATTGGCGTGCTTAGTAGAAGGAAGGGCTGACATGTAATCCATGGAGATGGATTCCCAAGGTCGACTAGGGGTAGGAAACGAAGTATAGAGGGCTTGCTTCTTGATGGATGGTTTGGCAATGGCACAGGCAGTGCAGGGTCAGATGTACTTCTTGACATCCTGTCGAAGGTTTGGCCAATAGAAATACTTTTGCAGTACTGCCACTATTTTCTCGACCCCAAAATGCCCAGTGACCCAACTGTAGTGCGCTTCCCAAATCATCTTGGCACACTCGCTTGAAGGAACACAAAGGTGTCCCATGTGACATAGTAGTGCATCCTAGAGGTGAAAATTTGTAACTTGGTTTCCCTCCAAGAGCATCTTGTATGTGTGGCTGAATTCTGGATCGCTTTGGTATAGAAGCGACCAATCAGAAGTCTCGTGCTCGCAAGAGTTGAGCATGGTGGTTATCTCCACGATCGGTGGTCGGCTAATGAAGTCTGCAACATTGTTCGTGCTTCCCTTCTTATACTTGATGTTCAAATGAAACTGTTCTAGATATGTGGACCACTTATGATGGAGATCATTCTGTAACTTCCATTGTGTTTGTATGAACTGCAGGGGTCAGTGGTATGCATGGATGATCATTTCCTTCCGCAAAATGTAATGCTTCCATTGTTAGTAAGACTGTACAATGGAATACATCTCTTTGTCATAAGTGGGATATTTGTGGACTATGTCAGACAGTGTCTCACTGTGATATGCCACTGGATGCCCTTGTTGAGTAAGGACTGCCCCAATAGCATAGTTAGAGGCATCTATCTCCATCTCAAATGGTTGTTGTAAGTCTGGTAACGTGAGCACTGGGGCACATCAGAGGCGATGTTTCAATTCTACAAATGCCTTCTGTTGAGTTTCCGACCAGAAGAATTTCTCTTTCACTCCTCCCTTGGTGACTTGACTCAAGGGCCAAGTGATATGAGAGAATCCCAACATGAACCTGCAGTAAAAATTAGCAAGACCTAGAAAGCTGTGAAGCTCTGTTAGAGTAGTTGGGGCTGGCCAATCCCGAATGACTTGGATCTTGGTTGGATCCACATGTACCCCACACTCATCAATAATGTATCCCCGATACTGAACCTGGGTCATGCCAAAAGTGCACTTGTCCAAATTGGCACACAACTTGTGCTTTCGCAGTGTTTGGAGGACCTGTCGGATGTGGTGGAGGAGCTCTTCCCAAGTCTGGTTGAATATCAGGATGTCATCCAAGTACACTACTACAAATGAGTTGGTGAATGGAGGCAAGATGTCATCCATCAGTCTCATAAAGGTTGCAGGATCATTCGTCAGCCTGAAAGGCATGACCAAGCATTCGAAAATGCCCTCCTTGGATTTGAAGGCAGTCTTCCACACATCAGTTAGTTCGATTGGTACCTAGTGATACCCAGAATTTAAGTCGATCTTGCTAAAATATTTCCCCCCTTTAAGCTGGTCTAGGAGGTCATCAATCCATGGGATCGGGTACCTATTCCGGACAGTGATCTTGTTCAGCACTCGACAGTCAATACATAGTCTCCAAGTCTCATCCTTCTTCTGTACCAACACGATTGGGCTCCCACAAGGCGATGAACTTGGCTGGATGTGACCCTTTTGTAGCAGCTCTTGAATTTTCCACTTGATTTCATCATTCTTCAGAAGAGAGCATTGATAGATTGGTCCATTGGGTAGCGACACACCCGGGTTTAGATTGATGGGGTGCTTGACCTGAAAGTGCAGAGGCACCTCTGTGGGTGAGGTGAATATGTCCTGGTAGTCCTCCATGACCTTGTCCATTTGTTGTTGTCGTGCGGAGGGGCAGTGTCTGGAGGTCGTGGCCATGATCTTCTTCTTGCCTTAAGGGTAGATAATCAAGAAAACAAATTTCTCGGTTTTGGAAATGAGCTTACTGCATTGTTTTGCAGTAACCAAAGAGATAGTGTCAGGAGGTGGTACCTCTGGTATCCTATACAACTTATTTCCTAAAGTAACAATAACAATGCGAGGTCGAGACTCATACACATCATGTCGCTTCCATAAGTATGGTTGACCTAATAATACATCACAAACATCAAGAGGAGCAATATAACACAATACCTCATCGGTGAAGGGATTGACGTTGCAGGGAAGGTGACACGACTGGCTGACGTGGAGATCCCGTCCTTGGTGAAGCCACCCGATGGTGTACAACTGTGGGTGTGCTTTGGTTGATAATCCCAACCGCTTCATGACCTCTGCTGAAATGAGGTTCTTTTGGCTCCCACTGTCAACAATGAACTGTAGTGGGGAACCCTTTACCCACATATGGGAGTGGAAAATATGATCCTCCTCCTCTAAATCTTTTGG
Source organism: Pseudotsuga menziesii (assembly GCA_001517045.1). NCBI lineage: Eukaryota > Viridiplantae > Streptophyta > Pinopsida > Pinales > Pinaceae > Pseudotsuga > Pseudotsuga menziesii. The sequence continues at coordinate 409,826 of LPNX010153674.1, read as the reverse complement.
TTCTTCCTTTTGTATCTTCGTGGTGGAAACAGTGGCGTTGGGATCTGCATCAATAATATTCTTCCCTCTGTCATTCCCCTTCTCAGGTTCTGATTTAGTGTCAGAGTATGCATCTAATTCAGAAGCCTTTATCTCAGCCACCAGTGACTGCTTAGCCCGACAATCACTTGTGTTGTGAGTGGGGCTCTTATGGAACTCGCACCACTTTCTCGCTTCCTTCTTCAGCTTCGTAGTGTTTCTCTTTGCTTGCGGCTTTGGAAATTTGTATTGAATTGCCATGCCTTGGCTGTGTCCTTGGTTCTACGGTTTGAGGGCACCTTTCGCTTGCTTCTGATTCGTAGATCCAAAGTCTCTCCTTTTCTGTTTGAATTTTTGCTCATCTTTGGCAACATACCGGTATGTCGTACCAAGCGAGGAGATGTCGAGGAACTCCATTTCCTCCTGAATGTATATGTGCAAAAAACTATGGTACTTCAGCACCAAATGTTTCTCTAAATCTTTGATACCCAACTTGGTGCCCAGGGTATGGAACAGATTTGTCAGTTCATGCACATCTTGATCTCTTTGCTGCCGCAACGTAGTCCATTGTATGTACTTGTCCTCATAGCTCCCCACGAGATAATATTGTCCCTTTATGACATCTCAAAAAGAATTCCAAGTTAGTATGTCCAAGAACAGAGAGGGTTCCTCCTCGTCCTTTCTCTCATGGTAGGTTTCCCACCAGTCCTTGACATGGGGGGGGGCTTTGAGTAGTGAATAAGTAATCTTTTCCTGATTGGAAAAGTCATGAACGGAGAAATATCCTTCTAATAGATTTGACCATCTATCTACGGCATCTACATCTATTCAGCCATCAAATATGGGAATGTTGAAGTTTACTTGTACCTTAAAAGGGGCTGCACCTCTAGAGTGGCTGCTAGATGAAGATGCGCCTCTAGTGGGAAGTCGTTGAAGGATCTGGGTGAAGTTATCCATCATCGCGTTCCTTTGTTTTTCAAGGGCCTCCTCGAGCAACATTTTGATAGGATATTCTGCACCCTCATCTTTCTTTTTGTCTCCCATGGGCGGCTGTCAGTATTTGTGAGGCTGATCTTGCAAAGGTTCAACCAGATTGAGCCCTAACTCTTTATACCTTGCCCTCGTTGGGGACATGCAAAGAATGATTGAGAAAGATCAGATTGCTCTGATACCACCGATTTGGATTTATGCAGGAACAAAACAAAATACACAAATAACCATAGAAACAAATATGCAGTGGAAATAACACTTCATTTCATTCATCAAAGGACCAAAACTTGTTTACATACAGAATGGAAATAAACTAACTATAGTGCTGGTAGCTTATCTCTGAGAAGAGATGTGGCGGCTACATGCCTCTGAACTCTCTGTGTTACAATGAGGCTTAAAGGCCTATATAACAATGGAAACCCTACACATCCAAAAACCTAACCCTAGGAGGTGAAATTCCATAATGTGGGCCCCGTTGGGTAACTTGGTACATCAATTTCTCGAGGTCGTAACTTTGGCATACTACCTCCGTTTGATGTGCATGATACATCATTAGAAAGATCTATTCAAGGACTATATCAATAAGTGACAAGTATTTGGACCAAAATGGACACATATTTTCCCGACCATTCGATGCCGAAAAAACGACGTTTATGGCCTCAAAATGGCTCTGGAAGTTTAGGACCCGAAAACTACCAAAAATAGTAAATTGTGCTACAATTAAGGAAACTGGAAAACTGAAAGAAATAATGGTGGGGGTCCAAGTGGAATAGGTGGGTGGCCACCAATATCCTCTTGGATCAAAGAGGAAACATATGAGATAGCAGTTGAAGAAGAAAGACAAGAAGAAAATCAACCTTCACCGGACAAAGCAAAAATGCCAGTACGTTCAACAGTGCCTCGTTATCACACTATTCGATGCAAGGGTGTGGTATTAGGACAAAGAGCTTCAGTTTTTGTAGATGGAGGAGCCACACATAACTTCACTGATGCATATATGGTGGATAAAAGGAATATACCTATTGAACCATTCGATGGCTTCACAGTTTTCATTCCCGGTCACAACACAATGCAATGCAAAACATGGGTTCCAAAGCTGCAAGTCACCGTAGGTAACTATACTTTTGTTAGTTTTTATGTGGTTGATGTTGCTGATAATAATGTGCTTTTTGGGAGTGCAATGGTTGTATTCTATAGGGGAGCATATGTTGATCCTAGTTTTGTCACCATTTTCGGCTGGTAAATTACACTTTTTGACATCCATTTTGTCATATTTTTGACAAATTTCTGTCATACAACTTATCATTTAGCCTTAGGTATGAATATATTTGGATTTATGCAAATTCTGGTTTATTATTGTTATTTCACAATTTTATTAATTAAATTTGATGCTATTTGAGAACATGTTTGATATATTTGTGAATTTGTTTGGAGGTTATAGTCCTTGAATGAGCCAACGATTGGACACGCATCACGCTAGCTATGTGCAGATCGCATCTAACTCACCATCCAGCTCACCAATCAAGCTGCACATTGTTTGATGGCATATTCCAAATCCTTAAAGGATAGAATGGTTTGCAATTGTTTTGTTGTCCACGCGTCTGGATGATAGAATGACCCTTGTTATAGAAGGCTCGTAAACTTGCCTTCTTTGTTCGACACCATGACACATGTCCACGTCAAAGAGGATTCTCATGCCACAACACGTGTAATGGAGGACCAGCGCAAGAGGAAGAAAGAGAAGCATTGTGTGTTTGCAATTAATTGTTTGTTTGTAATAATGGTTGACCATTTTAGTAGCGGTCGACCACTGAAAGGGTTGACATGTTCGTCCTTGTAAAACACTATATATATGTGCCTCTAAGCGTGAGCGTAGTTAGCTAGTTTTACATTCTGTCAGTCGATTTTAGAGAAACTCTGTAATATTGTTCCGCATTTTAATAGAAGTTACATTCTTGTTGTGTATATGATCTTGTTCGTGTAAGCGTTTAGTGAAGCGACACCCTGATTGCTGAGAGGGCCCCTCATCAACCAATGGTTTTCATTCTTTTGTGTATTTTCGTCATCTCTTTCCTTGTAAATAAGTAGGTTTATTTCCAATTTGTTTATGTGATTAAGTTACTGTAATTGTTTATTCTTTTGTTTCTGTAATGTATGCCTGTTGAAGTTTCTATCATCCATATTATACTGTTAGTGTAGTTTCTATTTCATAGATTAAAATAATCGGTTGCGCGCATAGTTTGCCTTTAGTTTCCTTTCCAGTCTTTTCCAGTTTATGATTTAGTTTTATGTTGACAAGTACACAAAGTAGATTGCTTTGATATCTTAGAATCAATTTTCAGTAGGTTCAGTCTTGTCTTGTTGTAAGTTTGCTTTGGTTATATTTTAGTTTGTTTAATAATGAAATAGGTAATAATTTCCTTATAATCATGAATTAGTTTAAGTTATTTTGTTGTTAAATTCGATCACTAAGTAGGTATACTTCCTATTCTTTATGCATTTTATTTTCATGTGCACAAAATCAGTGGATAATTAGATCATTTAGGCTAGTTTACACTGTTTTCTCTATACAGATTGTCATTTAGACAACCTATTTAGCCTGTCATTCAGACCCACCTTCCAGTTTGCTATCCAGCCCTTCGTTCAACCTTCAATATTCCTGTTTTGTTTTAAACCTGTTTTGAAGTTCCGCTTCTTTAGTTTTCAAATTCTATTTTGATTGTGGTAATTAGATACTGATTATATTTATCATTAGGACCTTAGGTTAGATTAATTGAAAATATTATCAAGTTCCATCCTTATTTTCAACCTTCTCTTACCTAAATATGCTTTGAGTTATGCTTTGTTTTGTTTCTCTTATCTTTGATTTCCTTATTCAATACTATTGCAATGTGTGGTAATTATATCTTTAGTTTGGTTTAATTTATCCTTGTGTATATTGAGTTTAGGGTTAGATGTGTAAAAGTCCTAGAAAAGTACACTTGCACTTTGTAAATTGATCGTAGCAGTAGAACCCGTTTCTTCACTTTGTGGTTACTGAAGAGATTTGTAGAATAGGATTTAAAGGAGTTATCTTTATTAAGTTTTCTACTTGATTCTTATTAAAGTTTTCTTTATTAATTTTTCTACTTGCTTTCCTAATTAAGTCTTCTTTATTAAGTTTTCTACTTGCTTCTTTCATTAAGGTCTTCTACTTGTTTAGAAGATAGATTCCCTTTGTATTCTTGTTCCCTATTTGATAGATCAGTTTTTCATAGCATATTTCTCAATTAAAAGTCAGTTTCGTATGGAATAGATCACCATGTTTACCATCACCTGTAATTGGACCTTCCTTAGCTTGCACATATTTGTATAAGTTAAGTTAGATTTAATCCCATTCAGTTTATTTACTTCTTTTGAAAGCCATTTTGACACTACTCCTCCTCCAGTTCCAATCACAGTGAATGCATATCCACAAAACAATAAAGGAGAGTGGAACTAGCTAATTTAATTTAGCCATTATGTACATTTGTTAATTGCATGTATAGCTTAGTTGTTGAAGTTTGTAAAGTATCTCCAGTTGTTGTAATCATGTTTCCCATGTTATAATTCCTTGTATAGTTAGTTTCTAAAGTTGTTTAGGAAGCTTTCTAATTCTTAGATTAAAAAGTGGAATAGTTAATTAATAAGTAGTTTACCTTCTTAGAGTAGTATTGTTTATATCTTTAGCTTTCAGTGTTTGTCTATAGAGTAGAGTAGTATAGCTTGATACTGCTCTAGTCTAATACTCTATTTTGGTTTAACGACCTTCATAGTTGAATTTATAGGAGTTTGACTCGGTTTTTCATTTTGAAAGATCTTTCGATCTTTTCTTTGTTCAAATATTTCCACGACACCCTAGGAACCCCTCTACCTTCGCATATACTTTGTGTCAACTCTAAGTTTACCAACCTCAGTCGATAATTAAATATTTGGTGAATTAATTAAGACATTATAACACCCAACATTTTTGGCGCCGTTACCGGGGAGTTGTTCAGTAAGGTAGAATAAGTAGGATTCCCTTATGAAGTTTAGTAATAGGTTGGTGGCGGGGGAGCGGTAAGACGAGAGGTAAAAACCTGCGCATCTGTTATAACAGGAGCCCCCAAATCCAATAGTAGTAGTATTAGTAGCATAGGTTTCCCTTTATTTTATTTTTTTATGAACATACCTAGAGATTCTATGGGTAGATACATTAGAGCTAATTCTCAAAACCTTATTAAAATCCCCACTAACCTTTATGGGGGACGAATTACCCCAACCACTAACTCAGCATAAAGGTATTAGAGAACCCACATAAGAAGTAGTTCTACTTGGAAACCTAAAGAATTTATAGGAGAAACCATAGATGGGGAAGAAATCATGGGAGGAAGTGCTAAGGATCCCATTGCTGAAGAAATTCAAGGGGGTCAACCTTTGGAAACCCTCAACCCTCCACTAGTGTAAAAACCTAACAATACAACTTTCTCATTAGTAGGGGATCCTAACTTTGTTGATTTCATTGATCCTTCCCAGGTACAAGCCCTCTTTGGTGACTCAACAAATCCATTTATTTCATAGATACAAACCTCCACAGTAGCACCTACCATTCGTATAGAATCTAATAAAAACATAGTTGATCGTAGGAAGATCTCCCCTGAAAAAGAACATTGGGACGACCGATTATCACCTCGAAAGGAGCCTCCTAGGTACACTCTCTTTAGGAATCAAACCTACATGGAGCGACAAGGAGAGAATGAAGATAATGATGAGGTTAGAAATGATGAAGGAGAAGGAGAAAATCGAATTGAGACTACCTTCGGGTTACCTATTTTAGACACTGCACAAGATATAAATATGAAGAACATCCCTCCTTCCTCCTTACCTAATTTCTATGGGAAAATTAATGAAGACCCGGACACATTTTTGTTCGAGTTTGACATCGTCTGTAGAAGTTATAACTATCTACAAGATGCCATAAATTAAACTTTTTCTAGCTACACTAAAAGACTCTGTCTTAAGATGGTTCATGGGATTAGGAGAATCTAGTATCAAGAATTATGAAGATACGAAAACTACATTCTTACAAAAATACCAAGAGTATTGCAAACCAAGAGAATCTCAAAACGATATATTTAAGATACAACAACTCGAAGATGAGAGCTTGGAAGAATATCTTGGAATATTTATCCATACATTACATAAATCTAAACATAACGACCTTCAAGAAGATGTAGTACAAACATTATTCCTTAAAGGGATCTCAGAAGACCTGGTAGAAAACCTCAATCTCATGGCATCCGTCGATATCTCTCATAAACCTTTTGCACAAATTAGGGAGATATGTAGAAATTACTCTAGGAGTAGGGGGAAAGTCGGGAGAAATATTTGGGAGCCTTATAATAGAAATCTAAAAGGAAATACTCCCAGTTTAGGAGGAATCACAAGGCTGGAAGTGGGAAACCTATTGGAAAATTTCAAAACTGATATTTTAGGAGCAATGGGTTCCCAACTAGATGCATTACAAGCTAAGAAAAGGCAAGAAGAGGAATAAGCAGTGATGAGTATTTTCTGTCCAACAGATGATTTCCCATCGTTACCAGGGTTACAAGCCATATACAAGAGTGGGAATGTTGGTGAAACATCCAGGAGGCCTCCTTGGAAACCAAGGGACCCACAACCATATCAGAAATTGTCACCACAGCCTCCACCTTATTATCAACCTTACCAATCGCCGCAACAGTGGAACACTACAGGTTGCTAGCATTGGCCACCCTAGTATCCTCCTCTTGTTCATTTTACTCAACAACAGTATTGGCCACAAGGGTGGAAGGGACAATCCTACCTCCAACCACCACCTGTCTCTGCACCTAATCACCCGTATCCTCAGCACTTGACCAATACCCAACAATTTTTACCAGGGTTTGTGCCTCCAGTTCCCCTTATTACACAACAAAATCATCACTTCCAAAATACAAACCCTCCACGACCTACATTATTACCTGCACAACTGACACCTAATCCAAATAATAAGCCAACTCAAGCTCTTGACAGCATTGGGTTGCAAACTCTTCCATCCTACGTTATTTCGACTGTACCTATGCATGAGATACAATTACAATCTGGAAGAGTTGTAAATGACAGACCCAAGTCATCAGTCATCATTCGTGAAGAGAATGACGAAGAAGATTCAAATGAAATCATGAATGATTATATTATGCAGGATGTGGATATTCCAAAGATCTTAGTGCATACCCATCCTCAGCAATAACCCATTCAGGAACAAAGGATTCCTCCATTTCCAGAATGACTAGCAATAGAAAAACCCGTAGTTCGTCCTGAGTATGACATTATGAATGAACTAAAGAATATCTGTGTCAAAATTCCTCTATTACAGGCTATTAATTATATACCAATTTACAGGAAGGTAATAAAGGAATTTTGCATTAAGCACCCAAGAAAGAAACAAAAAGACCCCCTCACAATTCATGTTATAGGAGAGATGTCTGAGTGTATGACAAACCAATCTCGGATTACAAATTATACAAATCCGGGGGCCCCAATAGTAACTGTGATTGTAAATAACACCGCCATAGAAAATACACTTATCGATTTAGGATCTGCCATTAATACGATGACCACCACAGTTTTAGAATTTTTACAGTTGGGACATTTTCTCCGACCTACCCCTTCAATCCTAGAACTAGCAGACCGTACCACGGTAAGACCCGCTGGAGTCCTGGATGATATTATTGTATAAGTAGCTTCATGGGAATACCCCATCGAATTTATGGTCATGGAATCAAAGGATCCTTCGAAAGGACATCTTATTATCTTAGGGATACCATGATTAGCCACTGCTAACGCCTTTATAGGATGTAGGGATGAGGAAATGACCATTTCGAATGGGTTGTCTACACAGAGACTTATTTTATACCCCCCAGCACATCCAGTAGCTGAAGATTTGTGGTGGTTAGATTTTCCTTTTGGGGATGAGAACTTTGATGACCATTCCCTTCCTAGTGACTATTCCTAGGCACTTCAGGAGAAAACTACTGAGAATGTATTATACCAGTTTGTCTCTTCCACAACTTGTATAGATTTCCCATAGTCTTTTACCCAATTCGATCAGATCTTTGGAGATGAGTTTCAGTACAATATGGATCTCTCAACATTCATAGAAACACAATGTGTCTTTGCAATTGAATAGCACATAGGGTCTTATACTGTACCTTGTGGAGTTAGACCTAGGAAAGTTTTACACATAAATGCAGGGTTAACCGAGAGTCAACAAGAACAATTTCTTAAGGTCCTTAAAAGCCAATATGGAGCATTTGTGTGGGAATACATTAACATGAAAGGTATACACCCTGACACCTATATTCACCATATCTACATGGATCCAAACATTCCACCTATGAGACAGCCTCAGAGGAGGATGAATCCTGCTCTAAAAGATATAGTAAAAGAGGAGTTACAAAAAATTCTCAATACTGGTTTCATCTATCCTATCTTTGACAGTAAATGGGTGTCTCCTCTAGTGGTAGTCCCGAAGAAAGTCACAGGGACCCGAAGAAAGTCATAGGGAAGTGGCGTATTTGTGTTGATTTCAGAGAGCTAAATAAGGCCACTCTTAAAGACTATTTTCCTTTTCCATTTATTAATCAAGTGTTAGATGCCTTGTCAGGCAAATAATACTTTTCCTTTCTTGATGGGTATAGTGGATATAACCAGATTTTAATAGCACCTGAGGATCAAGATAATACCAGTTTTACATGCCCTTGGGGAACATACGCCTATAGAGTTTTTCCATTTGGATTATGTAATGCACCTGCCACTTTTCAGCGTGCAGTTTTAGGAATTTTTGTTGATCTTATACACGACTGTGTAGAGGTGTACATGGATGAATTTACAGTTTATGGTAATACCTTTCAAGAGGCCCTTAATAACCTTGAGAAGGTCCTGACCCGATGTTAAGAAACAAACCTAGCCCTTAGTCACAAAAAATGCAAAATGTTATTAACAGAAGGAATAGTTTTGGGGCATCATGTTTCTTCCCAAGGAATCAAGGTGGATCCTGCAAAAATAGAAGCAATTGTTGGCCTTCCTTCTCCAAAAACTCAAAAAGAGGTAAGAAGTTTTCTTGTCCATGCAGGCTATTATTGCCGTTTTATTGAGAATTTCACTAAAATAGCTGCATCAATGTTTAATATGCTTACAAAGGATGTATAATTCTAATGGACAAAATCTTGTCAAAATGCTTTTGAAATCTTAAAATCTAAACTATCAGTGGCTCCAATACTTAGGGGTCTCGATTGGTCCCTTCCTTTTCATGTATCCACTGATGCCTATGATATGGCCATAGGAGGAGTCCTAGGCCAAAAATAATGCCAATCACCTTATGCCATTTATTTTATTAGCAAGCATTTGATCCCTACCGAACTGAATTATAATGTTACTAAAAAAGAATTTTTCGCAGTAGTCTATTCTATTAATAAATTTTGCCATTATATTACAGGATACGAATTTTTTGTGCATACAGATCACTCTGCCATCAGATTTTTAATGAATAAACCAATTGCCAATGGTAGGGTGACTCGGTGGCTTCTTTTATTACAATAATTTAACATTACTGTCATTGCTCGACCTGGTAAGGAGAATTTAGTAGCATATTTCCTTTCCCGTATTCAACATGATGATGATACTAAACCCATTGATGACACTTTTCCTGATGAACATCTATTTGCTATATTTTTTCAAACCCCTTGGTTTGCAGACATTGCCAATTATTTAGCAACTGGGAAATTACCAAATGACTTCTCCCCACTCAAGAAAAGACGCATTATAGTTCAGAGCTCTAACTATTCCTGGGTTGATAATGATCTCTTTCGTACTGGCCCAGATCTTATTATTAGATGATGCGTATGGGAGGATGAAATGACATATATCCTCCATGCATGCCATGATGGACCATGTGGAGGACATTTTTCTGATAAGCAGACGACATACAAAGTGTTGGACTCTGGTTATTACTGGCCAAGCATTTTCAAGGATGCTGCCAAATATGTTAAAGGATGTGATAGTTGCCAAAGAATGGGTATACCTACGTCATCTGATCAGATTCCCTTACAACCTCAGGTCATGATAGAACCATTTGAGAAATGGGCTCTAGATTTTGTAGGACCAATTTCTCCGATGTCTTGTAAAAAGAAGTATATCCTAGTTTGCAAAGACTATGTTACCAAGTGGGTAGAAGCTAAAGATTTGTTTAGGGCCACAGAGGAATCGGTAATAGAATTCATATATGAAGAAATATTCACTTGGTTTGGTGTTCCTAGAGAAATTGTCATAGATCAAGGCTCTCAATTTACTTCTACGTTAATGAAATAAATTACCGCAAAGTATGGCATTCGACATTGCAAATCCTCACCTTATCATCCCCAAGCTAATGGCCAGGTAGAATCAACCAATAAAGTATTAGAAGCCATCTTAACCAAAACCATTCACTTACATCATAAGGATTGGGCAGATAGACTCCCAGAGGCCTTGTGGGCCTATAGGATAACATGGAGAAACACTACCGGACATACCCCCTATGAGTTATTGCATGGCAAACAAGGCCTTTTACGTATCGAATTTCAAGTTAAGACCTTTCGTATGGCAGCACAACTAGGCATGAATTTGGATGAAGCATAGAAACACCGAGTGTTACAGATTAATGAGTTAGATGAAATTAGACAGGATGCACTCCAAAGAACAATGCTAATACAGAATCAACGGAAAAAATGACATGATAAATTTATTAAGCAAAAACAATTTAATACTGGAGATTGGGCATTGCTATTTGACTCAAGGTACAAATTTTTTAAAGGAAAATTAACTACTCGTTGGATGGGACCATATGAAGTAGTTACAGCTTTCGATAACGGGTTAGTAGAAATTAAGAAAATTGATGGTTCACAAATTTCCTTTGTAGTAAATGGACATAGACTTAGGCTTTACCATCAACCAATATCTAAACATGATTTCGTACAAAATGTCTTGCAGCAAAAGGAGATGGAATTGATTGAAGAGGCAATTATTCCTCCCCCTCCTGATCCTTAAATCTATTTTGGGTTGTCATTACTTGTATATATGTAAATATGATTGTGTTCGCCCGAATAAATAAGAGTCATTTCTAACAAATTAACTGGATTTATATAGAAGTTTCAATCCCACGATCATTTGTTACAGTTTTGTCAAATTAAAGTAGAAAGACTCTTTTTCCTTTTTCTCATTCTTATGAATTTTATAGATGCTTTGTTATGAATAAATACGAATCATCTGACAAGTGGTTTTGCAGTTGATTACAAATAATTTATCTCTATAAGTATCTCATGGAGTATTATCTGAAAGGGAAGTGCTTTAAAAGACTCATAATATATCCTAACTCTTTCTTTTTGGTTACTATCAAAATTGAAGTTTATAGTACAATTGAAGAATTCTTTGTATATCATCCCTAACCATTTATTTTATGATTTGTTATGCTTTTATATATGGTATTTTGATTTAGACATGTACATTTATGATTTAATAGAACAATTTCTTGAAAGACCTACTCTAATTATCATGTTCTCCAGATTCTCATCTTACACCTATGGACTACTAGTTCATCCTATACTTATCATCAAAACTTGTCTCTTAAGCATTTTTGTGGTAACTCGAAATTAAATGAAATTTCTGCTTGTGGGGAACATTACTGAACTTTTATGAAGAAGATAGACTGAAAGGTCAAAGAACAACTTTAAGTTATTTTCTTTTGACATGATCCATAATTAAGGCCATTATAAAAATTACTTATGAGGTTTGTTTTAAATTTGAATTATGGGTTTAGTACCAACCGACTTCCATACACTCTAAATCATTATACAAAGCAAACCCATCAGAGTACTGAACAGGCCTGCTAGCAGCGGGTCAATGCTAAGTAACATCTGAAAACAAGGAAGCTCGGTAAATGCAAGTAAACCCGTCGGGGTACTGAACAGGCCTATTGGCAGCTGGGTTATGCTTGCATGGTACCAAGATAAACCCATCGGGGTACTGAACAGGCCTACTGGCAGCGGGGCAATATCGGGTAAAAGAGGTCTGGTTAATGCACCACTATGCACATGGTTCGGAAAAATGATAATATATTTGTAAAGAAACCATAATATATATAAATACATATGTAGGCCAATTATTTATGACGTCATTAAAGAATGACTGTAAGTTGGACTTGGATCCGCCCATCTAGTTCAACCAATACCTAGGATATGATTATCCTAGAAATGGGACCCATAGTTATAGAATCTCACAAAATCTAGGGTAAACTCAAAAATATTCTTGAGATGACAAGAAATCCTTACAATGAGGCATGGATGACTAGTTTTTCCTATGGCATTTTTCAATTATACTATCATTATTCACCTGATATTTCTAAGCACTGTTGTTTCTGATAAATGTACATATGTGAATCATTTCCATTTACTAGTTAGTTTTCCTTTTTCTCGCAAAAATGATAACAACATGATAGAACTCTGTATTAAACTATTTTGAAATTACTTAGTTTTTCTTGCATGGCTTGAGGACACAACATATCTTTGGTTTGGGGGAGGAAGATTATGCTGTCTTTATTTTTCTGACTATTTATATAAAGGTTCATTTATCTCTGACAAATGACATGTGTTTTCAAATAATTAGCAGCAGTCCGATCTAGCAAAGCATGTTTTTACAGAAAAAACCTATATTGAGGATCACATGCAAGACCATATGAAGGGTCGAATGCTGGTCTGAATGAAATGCCAAATGACGATTTGAATAAAAATTGTGATACTATAGAACTAATGGTTAAGTGTGTTATGGTGTTAGGTTAATTTTGTTTTTGGGAAAAAGGTTAAATTAGCTGAGCTATACCTATGATTATTAAGTCACATCTACATGCTTATAAGAGAATTATGACAAGTGTTATCTAATTTCGACCTATGATTTTGTACGATTTCGACATGATACGATCTTGTTTAAACCCCATACGGATGTGGTATGACCTTAGGAACTTTTCACTCATCATTATACTACCATCACACTTAACCTCTTATCCTCTTCCACGCGTAAACCATCAAGTGATCGATCCTTGTCTTAACTTAAGTTATTATGGTTGTGAATATGGTTCATGAAATCGTATTGATTAATATGTTCAACCTGTCCAACATGGTTGAATTGATCGAAAAATTATGAGCTCATTAATGCATGCGTCCTTTGACCACACATGGCTCAATATTTGTCATAATGGCACGATCACCTAAACATGCCGAGACTTGGTGTGATCGTTTGATCGATTGAATGGAGCAAGTTTTAAACCACCCTCTTGCGATTTTCTTTCCATTCTTTCGCCCTCATTTAATATCATCCCTGTAGAGCCATTTTAGTCACCATATCCTTGTATCCTCTGTGAACCTTGCACCCTAGCCTCCATTTGAACAATGTCGAATCGCCTTGAAACTGAAATCTATCAAGATTTATTTCAGATATCAGAATTTCGAGAGTACCGAGAGATCTTCTTCCAGGCTGGGTGGAACCCATTTCTTCACCTGCTGCAAGGATATGATGAATATATTTCACTGCTTTTTGCAATGGGTTTTGATGGTAGGATGGCCAGGGTTGGTCATATCACTTTTCCAGTAAATGAGGAGTCTATTTCCCTTGCGACTAATCTACCAAGAGAGGGCACTCGCTGGAATAAATACTAGTTTCTTCCGCGGGTGTCCCACAACTTCGCTCTTAAACTAGAATACCGACATGTTGCAGGAATCAAAGGGTTCCAACGAAATTGGATTAAGCCAGAATACATCAACCATTTGACCATCATCATCCACCTTATCACCTCCGAGGCTAAGTTCAGTGTATTCAAAGCTTTCCATATTCGTTTGTTAGCACATTTTGTTAATCGACAGTTCCTTAATTTTCCTTTTTATTTCCATCGAAGCTTGGAGAAAATGTCAAGCCAGGTTAGGAAGAATACCATTAACCCTAAAGGTAGTTTATATCACCATAGTCTAATTAAGCTCTTGATATTGGATCAGCTTAAAGAGAGGAGTCAGACTTGGGATACTTTTGTGTTTAAAGTTCTTAACCCCCATCTCAATATTCGAAAATGCCCTAGGCATCTCCATAATCGTGAAGCCATTCAAACCCCATCTGCATAGAATAAAATACCCAACATCATGCACATAGATGAAGATACATCCGAAGTAAGCCCATATTCCCACTCTACCCCTGTTAATCCTGTGTCTGCTGAATTTTTACCTTTTCCATGAATTTGCACTAGGGACTAGAAGGAGAAGTTTGCTCAGTTCATCAGCCTATTGTCCAGACCACGGTTCAGCCTGATATTTAGTCCTGTCATCCATACAACATGGCTAGAGTAGATAAACCTGACCGAGACTCACATTTGTATACATTGGCTAGTGTCTCAGCTGAATTGCTTAAAGATGCTACTTGTGAGACCATCCCTACACCTACTCAGGGCACGAGTCCTGAAACACAAGTTCCCTCTGTTGACCTCGAGATACCATCCAGGGAATTGAGTCTGCATCCAGACCCCAAGTAGCCTGTAGAACCTTTCACTCCTAATCAGCCAACAATAGACCAATTGACTCAAGAATTGGCAGAGTCAGTGAGTCGGAATGAGTAATACGCCAAGTTAATTGTAGAACATCGACAAGAGAATAAGGATTTGTGTTTGCAAGTTAAAGTTTTCGAAGACCTCAACAAGGCTATCAATTCGTCACATAACACTCGACAAGAGAGGTGTACTATTTTAAAATCTCAGGCCAAACAATTGAAGTTTAAATTCTTTGTTTCATCTTCTATGTCGAAGGCAATTGCTAACACAGCTCAACCTTCTTCCTAACTCCTCTTTGTTTTGCTAAGTGGGACCTCACATTTCTCCGGTTTGGGGGAATGTTGATCCTAGTTTTGTCAACATTTTCGGCTAGTAAATTACACTTTTTGACATCCATTTTGTCATATTTTTGACAAATTTTTGTCATACAACTTATCATTCAGCCTCAGGTATGAATATATTTGGATTTATGCAAATTCTAGTTTATTATTGTTATTTCACGATTTTATTAATTAAATTCGATGCTATTTGAGAACACGTTTGATATATGTGTGAATTTTTTTACAGGTTATAGTCCTTGAATGAGACAACGATTGGACATGCATCACCCTAGCCATGCATAGATCACATCTAACTCACCATCCAGCTTGCTGATCAAGTTGTGCATTGTTTGATGGCATATTCCAAAGAGTTAAAGGATAGAACGGTCTGCAATTGTTTTGTTGTCCACGCGTCTGGATGATAGAATGACCCTCATTCTAGAAGGCTCATTAGCTTGCCTTCTCTGTTCAACACTATGACACTAGGTCACATCAAAGAGGATTCTCATGCCACATCAAGCACAATGGAGAACCATCATGCGAGGAAGAAGGAGAAGCGTTGTGTGTTGGCATTCAATCGTTTGTTTGTAATAATGGTTGACTATTTTAGGAGCGGTCGATCAGTGAAAGGGTCGACTTGCTCGTCCTTGTAAAACACTATATATATTTTCCTCTAAGTGAGAGCGTAGTTAGCTAGTCTTACATTCTGTCAGTCGATTTTAGAGAAACTTTGTAATATGTTCTGCATTTTAATCGAAGTTACATTCCTACTATGTATATGATCTTGTTTGTGTAAGCGTTTAGCGAAGCGTCACCCTGATTGTTGAGAGGGCCCCTCATCAACCAGTGGTTTTCATTCTTGTGTGAATTTTCGTCATCTCTTTCCTTGCAAATAAGTAGGTTTATTTCCAATTTGTTTATGTGATTAAGTTATTGTAATCATTTATTCTTTTGTTTTTGTAATGTATGCTTATTGAAGTTTCTATCATCCATATTATACTGTTAGTTTAGTTTCTATTTCATAGATTAAAATAACCGGTTGCGCGCATAGTTTGCCTTTAGTTTCCTTTCCAGTCTTTTCCAGTTTATGATTTAGTTTAATGTTGACAAGTACACAAAGTAGATTGCTTTTATATCTTAGAATCAATTTGTGGTAGGTTTAGTCTTGTCTTGTTGTAAGTTTGCTTTGGTTATATTTCAGTTTGTTTAATAATGCAATAGCTAATAATTTCCTTATAATCATGAATTAGTTTAAGTTATTTTGCTGTTAAATTTGATCACAAAGTAGGTCTACTTCCTGTTCTTTATGCATTTTATTTTCATGTGCACAAAATCAACTGATAATTAGATAATTTAGGCTAGTTTACACTATTTTCTCTATACAGGATGTCATTCAGATAGCTTGTTCAACCTGTCATTCAGACCCACCTTCCAGTCTGCTATCCAGCCATTCGTTCAGCCTTCAATAATCCTGTTTTGTTTTAACCTGTTTTGAAGTTCTGCTGCTTTAGTTTTTGAATTCTATTTTGATTGTGGTAATTATATACTAATTATATTTATCATTATGACCTTAGGTTAGATTATTTAAATTTATTTTCAAGTTCCATCCTTATTTTCAACCTTCTCTTACCTAAATTTGTTTTGAGTTATGCTTTGTTTTGTTTCTCTTATATTTGATTTCCTTATTCAATACTGTTGCAATGTGTGGTATTTATATCTTTAGTTTGGTTTAATTTATCCTTGTGTATATTGTGTTTAGGGTCAGATGTGTCAAAGTACTAGAAAAGTACAGTAGCACTTTGTAAATTGATCGTAATAGTAGTACCTGTTTCTTTCACTGTGTGATTACTGAAGAGATTTGTAGAATAGGATTTAAAGAAGTTATCTTTATTAAGTTTTCTACTTGCTTCTTATTAAAGTTTTCTTTATTAAGTTTCTTTATTAAGTTTTCTACTTACTTCTTTCATTAAGGTCTTCTACTTGTTTATAATATAGATTCCCTTTGTATTCTTGTTCCCTATTTGATAGATCAGTTGTTCATAACATCTTTCTCAATTAAAAGTCAATTGCTTATGGAATAGATCACCATATTTACCATCACCTATAATTGGACCTTCCTTAGCTTGCACATATTTGTATAAGTTAAGTTAGAATTAATCCCATTCAGTTTCCTTAGTTCTTTTTGAAAGCCATTTTGACACTACTCCTCCTCCAGTTCCAATCACAGTGAATACATATCCACAGAACAATCAAGGAGAGTGGAACTAGCTAATTTAATTTAACCATTGTGTACATTTGTTAATTGCATGTATAACTTAGTTGTTGAAGTTTGTAAAGTATCTCCAGTTGTTGTAATCATGTTTCCCATGTTATAATGCCTTGTATAGTTATTTTATGAAGTTGTTTATGAAGCTTTCTAATTCTTAGATTAAAAACTGGAATTGTTAATTAATAAGTAGTTTACCTTCAATAGAGTAGTATTGTTTATATCTTTACCTTTTAGTGTTTGTCTATAAATTAGAGTAGTATAGCTTGATACTGCTCTAGTCTAATACTCAGTTTTGGTTTAACGACCTTCATAATTGAATTTATAGGAGTTTGAATCAGTTTTTCATTTTGAAAGATCTTTCGATCTTTTCTTTGTTCAAATATTTCCACGACACCCTAGGAACCCCTCTACCTTCACATATACTTTGTGTCAAATCTAAGTTTACCAACCTCAGTCGATAATTAAATATTTGGTGAATTAATTAAGACATTATAACACCCAACAACATACAGTAAATTATCAAATTCTTGAGATGAAATTTCAAGATTCGAAAGGTGTAGTAAGGGTTGTGAGAGGGCAACACACTTACCCAAATCAAGTAGTGACTTGCAATAGTATGGGATGCATATTGAGGCATGGGGACATATAATGGGCTGCTGAATGTCATATCACATATCCCAAGCCAAACATAAAGGTTTTTGAACACCCAAAGGAGATAGAGAAACTATTGAAAAAGTATGAATTTTTTTTTAGTGATCTTCCACATGGTATACCACTTGATAGGGGGGTTGAGCACAACATTGTTTTGGAGGAGGGTACTTCACCCATTATGATACCACCTTATAGAAATCCCAAGAAATTTAGAGATGAGATTGAGAAGGCCATCCAAGAACTATTAGAGTTGGGACTCATTAGACCAAGCTCTAGCCCTTATGCTTCTTCAGTAGTGTTGGTAAAGAAGAAAGATGGAACTTTGACGATGTGTACATAATTTAGATCCTTGAATAAGAAGACCATAAAGAATAGGTATCCTATTCCTAGGATTGATGAGCTCATGGATGAGCTATTTGGAGCCAAATATTTCTCCAAAATTGACCTTAGATCAGGTTATCACCAAATTCGAATGAAGGAAGAAGATGTGCAAAAGACTGCTTTTCGATGTCATTATGGTCACTTTGAGTTTCTTATTATGCCATTTGGGTTAACCAATGCTATAGCCACATTTAAAGCATGCATGAATAGAATCTTTTGAAAGAAGCTTATAAGGTTTGTTTTGGTATTCTTTGATGATATTCTCATGTACAGTAAAACTTGGGAAGAACACTTGCAACATCTAGAGGTTGTGTTGAAAAATTTGCAAGAACAGTCCTTGTTTTCTAAGATGTCTAAATGTGAATTTGGGATGAAGGAACTATTATATCTTGGGAACATTATTGGGAAAGAAGGAGTGAAAGTACACATGGAAAAAATCAGGACTATCTTAGAATGGCCATCACCAAAAAGCATCACCGAATTAAGAGGCTTCATTGGAATATGCACATATTATAGAAAGTTTGTGAAAGGGTTCTCCAAGTTGACTTCTCCACTCACTTATTTGACTAAGAAGGATGCTTTCAAGTGGAATGAAGAGGCTGAAAATGCATTCCAAAAAATGAAAGAGGTAATGAGTAATTGTCCCATACTTGCATTAGCTTATTTTTGTAAGCCTTTTGTTGTTGAATGTGATGCTTCAGGTGAAGGAATAGGGGTTGTCCTAAAGCAAGGCCAACACCATATAGCCTTTGAGAGCATAAATTTACAGCCTCATGAAAAAATTTACTCCATAAATGACAAATAAATGTTGGCCATCATGCATGCATTGTCTAAGTTTCGACAATACTTTGGTAGGAAACAAGTTTGTGGTGAAAACTGAATCACAATAGTCTAAGGCACTTCCTCACCCAAAAGGATATAAATGAAATGAAACAAAAGTGGGTAAGAAATATTCAAGCTTATTATTTTTATATTGAATGTGTGAAAGGAAATAATAACATTGTAGCAGATGCATTATCTTGAAGACCTTCTTTTTCTCTCATGGACATTGCCAAGGATTGGAAAAACATGTTACTAGTTGAATATGCAAAAGATGAATTTTCTTGTGATGTATTAGATGGAATAAAGGGGGATGATAAATACAATATTTTGAATGGGATGATATATTATAAGGGAAGAATTTATTTGGTTCAAGGTTCAAAGCTCAAGTACAAAATTTTACAAGAAGCACATGATTCCCCACTAGTTGGCCATCCGGGGATCTTCAAAACTTATAGGAAATTGATGCAAAGATTCTTTTGGAAGGGGTTGAAGGAAGATGTTCAGAAATATGTGAATGAATGGAAGGTATTTCAGCAAAAAAAATCAGGACTTACATTCCCAACTGGTTTATTGCAACCATTGCCTATTCCGGAGCAAAAATGGGACAATATCTCAATGGATTTCATCACCGGTTTGCCCAAATCTTTGGGTAAGGATTGGGCAAACCGGTGATGAACAATTGGGATGTATCCTTTAAAATAATTATATGGATATGATGCACTTACCTTTGTTGAAATTATCTTTGGTGATAGTAGATCTCCTAAATATAAAGATTGGGTGGAAGAGAGACAATAATTTTTAAAGCTATTGAAAGACAATTTGGGCAAACCGGTGATGAAATCCATTGAGATATACAACACCACCTTTCATATGTCAATTGGGATGTATCCTTTAAAATAATTATATGGATATGATGCACTTACCTTTGTTGAAATTATCTTTGGTGATAGTAGATCTCCTAAATATAAAGATTGGGTGGAAGAGAGACAATAATTTTTAAAGCTATTGAAAGACAATTTGCAGGTTGCCCAAACTCAACAAAAACAATATGCAGTTAGACATAGAGAAGAAAGGAGATTTCAGGTTAATGATTTAGTATATTTGAGGTTGCAGCCATACAAACAAACATCTCTCAAAAATAATGGGCCAGGAAAGCTAAAACCAAGATACTATGGGCCATACAAGGTAGTTCGGAATATTGGGGAAGTAGCATATGAATTGGAACTTCCGGAAGGGAGTAAAATCCATAATGTATTTCATGTTTCTTGTGTCAAAAAATACCTTGGTCAGCACATTGTCACTTCAGAAATACTTCCTCCCTTGTATTATTAAGGTTAGCTCACACTTGTTCCGGAAAATATTTTGAAGACAAGGGAAAGGAGGTTGAGAAGCAGAACTATCAAAGAATACTTAGTACAATGGAAGGATATACCAAGTGAATATGCCACATGGGAAGAAGAGAAGATTATGCGGCATCCAAATATGAAATTGCTTGAGGACAAGAAATCTTGGACGAGGAGGACTGTAATGTGCCCATTCAAATAATTGCATAGCAGGACAATTCCATCAATCCTACTAGTTCCCTAGGTTGGTTGGATACATTTGGAATTTTAATAAGGGAGCTAATAAATGATGTTTAGACATTAGAATGGGATTTATATTTAATAATGTATCTTATTGAATAAATACAAGAGAAAATTGAAGTGGAAAATGGAGCATGGAGACACATGGAGACTATGGGGCCCACACAAGCTATAAATTTGGACCACATGGCATCCTCCTCTTGCAATTTCAAATCCATGGGAAGCATAAAGGTTCTTGGATGAGTTATAAGGATAATAAAATTGGCCATATGCATCATAGGTATAATTTGTAAGGAAATTTAACGTACATGGGAGAGGAAGAGTCATTTTGGAGCTAGTGAGACACTTGGACTGGATTCCCTAGCTCTATGACAACAATAATGAAGATGCTATGAAACCTATGAAACAAATCAGATATGAAGGCTTAAATCTGACATATATGACATGTCAGTTTGAAATATATCATACAATATAGTTCTCATGTGAGTTTGGGAAGCTCAATGGGCTCCAACTCAAATTTGGGGAAGGTGGAAGGCTAGGAAAGGGAGGACACATGGCAAATCATGAGCACACACCCTAATTCTAATTGGATTGAGAACCTTATAAGGATAAGGTTTTTTTTATAAAATACAGTAATAAACCAAGAAAATGGCTTTTTATCATTTGAGAAATTGTCATTTGTGAATTGTGAGAGCTAGTGGATGACTAGTTTTCTTGCCTTAGCCAATTTCGAGGGTGAAAGATTCCCATCCAAGTTGGTGTTTGGAGAGGCCACTCAGGTATTTAAAGGAGCTTTAATGGAGTCTTAATTTTATGTTTAAGCTACAGGAAAGCATGTGGATTCTTCTATTTCAGCACTCTCTATCAACCATTTCTAGTTTTCTTTGCATATTCATGCTCATGGAGGGATTACGCCTTGGGTGAGATTATGTACTCTTTGGGAGATGATACTGATATATTTATGATTATAATCAGTAAATATTCTCTTTTCTTCACTCTCATAAATTTTCAAGTCGAAATACCCAATATTTGTATGTCAAAATGACTTTTAATGAGCAAACAATGACCATTTCCACTCTATTTTGATATATGCTATCGTAATGCTTATCATTTCGAATGGAGGAATGTATATATTATAAATGTATGATGAATGGAATTTAATTAATGTTTATTTCAAGTCTCAAATTCATTACTTAAGAATTGGAATCCATTTTACTCATTTTTATTGCACTAGGAGAAGATTTGGTGCATTTTCCCCAAGGGTTGAAATTGTGATTTGGGAGCTGTTTTGGAAAGAGGAAAAAAAACATGTATAAACTGAACCATGATAAATATGTGAATTTTAAAATGTACCTTACACATCCCATTCCTATATTCCTCTATTCTAGTGGCTTTGGGACCATTTGAGAAGCCATTTCCGGCAATTACCCAGGGGGGAATTGGAGCCCCAATTTACTAGTAAAGACTCCTACTTTGAACATAACATTAAAAAAGTTTGCAGAAGTAATTGGGGGGTCATAAAACATACATGAACATACTATTTAATTTATAATATCAGTAATGTACCTTATGATACAATTTGGGAGAATTTGGGCCAATTTGGAGGTCTAGACATCAAAACTAGTTAAGGCCAAAATTGGGGAAAAAAGTGAAAAATTGGTCATGTAATAAAATTTCAAAAAGGGACATTACACTTGTTTAGAAAGAATATCCTCAAAAATTAAAGCTTGGAGATGACTATAAATATCCCATAAAAGGAATGGGAGAAGCATTTTACAATTTGGACTTAGGAAATTCCATAAAGATGAAGGAGGTATTATAAGTCCCAGGATTGAAAAAGAATCGGCTTTCTATATCAGCCCTAGATAAGAAAGGTTTCATAGTTTCTTTGTAGGTGGAGAAGTCCTGATGTGGACAAAGGGAAATGCAATAGATGATGCAGTTGTGATTGGTGAAGAAGGAGGAATTTAAAAGCTAAAGGAACACTTAGAATTATCTCTAACAACAAGTACCATCAACCCATGTGAATTTTGGCATAAGAGACTGCTCATGTGAACTACAAAGAACTGCCAATTCTGAGAAAGGTATTCAGATGTTTACCAAAGATTCAAATAAATCATGAAGGAGTTTTCAAAGGATGTGCTCAAGGGAAGAATAACAATAACCCATTCCAAGAAACAACAATAAATCAAAATAGATATTGGACATCATTCATTAATATGTATGCGGTCCAATGTGGTAAGCGAGTATGTTTATTATGTTCCTTTTATTAATGACCTGCAAGAATTGGATTTACTTCTTGAAAGGTAAAGATGAAGTATTTGAAAGATTGAAAGAATTAAAGGATCTTGTAGAGAACTTATTTGAAAATAAGATCAAGACCTTGAGATCCAACAATGGAGGAGAAATCACTTCAAATTATTTCAAGGATGTCTGCAAATAAGTTCAGATTAAGAGGGAACTCACCACACCCTATAATCCTCACCAGAATGGAGTATCAGAAATAAAGAATAGAACCATCATGAAACTTGTGAAATCCATGATTCATGATCAAGCCCTACCCATGCACTTATAGGATGAAGCAACCATAACTGCAATGTATGTTTAGAACATAATCTCCTATAGTGCTCTTGGGAACAAAACTCTAGAAGAAATGTTAACTGAAGAGAAGTATAAAGCCAACCACCTGAAGATATTTGGCTGCCCTATATTTATACATGTTACCGATGAGAAAATATCAAAATTAGACCCTTCTAGAAAGAAGGGAATATTTGTTGGATACACGTATTAGTCAAAAGATTATAGAGTTTACATTCTAGGTTATCACCAGATTGATATCGATAGAGATGCAATATTTGATGAAGATGCAGCTTTTAGTATGTCTAGAAAGAACCATGCAGATGAATATCAAGAAGAAGAGCATGAAACCCCCAGATTTGAAGAAACCTATAGAATGCCAGTCCACAATGTTGAAGAAGAACATATACCAGAAGACCATGACATGGCAGAGCCTCAAAGGCCTATGGAGATACCTTAGGAGATGATCTCACATAAGAGAACACCAACTTGGGCTCATGATATCATTCAAGGTGTATAAAAATATGGAGCTCTATAAGGAACCAAGAAACCAAGGACCTATTTCATCTTTATGGCCTTGATTTTTAATCTTGTTAATACAGAACCTACTTGTTTTGAAGAAGCCATAAGTAAGGAGTGGATGGATGCAATGGCCGAAGAATACTAGTCTATCATCAAGCATGATGTTTGGGATGTAGTACCAAGACTAAGAGAGAAGTCAGTTGTTTCCTCAAAGTGGATATTCAATGCAAAACATTTAGCAAATAGAAATATTAAGAAGTATAAGGCAAGATAGTAGCTCGAGGATTTTCACAGAAATAAGGAATTGATTATGAAGAGACTTTTGCACTAGTAGTAAGATATAGTTCAATTAGAACTGTCCTTTCCTTGGTATCCAAGATGAATGGAAGCTACACGAAATGGATGTAAATATGGCCTTTCTAAATGGTGTGATCGAAGAATATGTATAAATCTAACAACATACAGGTTTAGAAACCCATGACCGAAATTCATATGTATGCAGATTGAAGAAAGCATTATATGGGTTAAAGAAAGCACCCAGAGCATGGTATGGAAGAATTGATGGATTTATAATGAGATTTGGATTTACTAAGAGAAAATCAGATTCCAAAATTTACTATAAGGTTGTCGATTAAGGTCTTATGATTTTATTTCTATATGTTTATAATCTATTCCTAACAAGTGAAGATAAGCTTATTGATGAATGTAAGAATAATCTTGCTGCTAAATTAGAAATGAAAGATCTTGGTATGATGCACTATTTTCTCGGTCTTGAAGTATGGCGGTTCCCAAATGAAGGAAAATATTTGTTGAGATCCTAAAGAGATTTGGGATGTTGGATTGCAAAGCAATGAACACTCCGATGGTGGTGAACTTGAAGCTCCTAAATGATGACTCGTCATATACAATAGATGTTACATTATACCAACGGATTATTGTCTCACTGATGTAACTAACAAATAGGATACCATATATATGTTTTTTTGTAAACACATTAAGTTAATATAAGGTGGAGCCTCGACATGTTCACCTAGTTGCAAAAAAACATGTGATGAGGTATCTTAAGGGTATACTATATTGTGGCATCATATATGCAACCAATAGTGATATTAGATTACATGGTTATACATATTCAAATTGGAATGGTAGCATCGATGACATGAATTATACCTAAGGATGTTGTTTTAGTTTGGGATCAGGTGTGATCTCATGGATTAGAAGGAAGTAGACTTCTGTTTCTCTCAATACAGCATAGGCTAAATACATTGCCGCATGTTCAGTCTATAGAGAAGCAGTTTGGATCTGCAAATTGTTAACAACATTGTTCGATGCAAAGATGGATGTGACCGATATCTACTGTGATAATTAGAGTTTCATTAAGTTGACAAAGAACCCAATGTTTCAAAACAAGTCAAAACACATAGAGATAAAGTTCCATTATATTCGAGACATGGTGCAGAAGGGAGCTATACAACTCCAATATGTTCCTACAGAGGAACAAATGGCTGATGTATTGATTAAGTCTCTGTCTTGTGTAAAGTTTGAATACTTTCGGTACAAGCTTGATGTAGTCCAAAATGACCTCCCTCGAACTAGAGAGTGATGATGATGATGATGATGTGGTTTCCTATTGCAGTGGTGTAGCAACTTAGTCTAGGATTGGTATGTCAGCTTGATAAGGACTGGTTGATCCCATTGGGATTGGTATATCAGTGCTGACAAGGATTATTTTATCCTAGTGGAATTATTATGTCTATCTAGGCTTATTTGTCCCAAAAGGGTTAGTAATCCAGACAAGGCTTGTTTGGTCCCCAGGTAGATCGATATGTCTGGTTATGCTTGTTTGGTATGAAATGATTAGTAAGCCAGACAAGACCAGTTGGGTCTAGCAAAGTACCCACCGTGATGTTGGTTCAAATGTCACAACACTTTATGTTGATGATGATGATGTGGTCTTAGCACTCTGTGCTGATGTGGTCCCAACACTCTATGCTGCTGATGATGATGTGGTCCCAACACTCTATGTTGCTGATGATGATGTGGTCCCAACACTCTGTGCTGTTGATGATGATGTGTGTAGAAATAATAGATCAATGCTATGTGCAATGATGCTAAAAAGAAGCACAGGAAATAGATCTTGCTACTAAGAATTCTCACAAGCATACACAGGAAAAATAGAGAGAAGAAAAGAGACTGAATCACATGAATGAAGAGATGAATATTGGTGTGTATCCTTCCATTGAATAATTATGAATAATAGAGTACATAAATAGATATTCCCTCATGGGAAAGTCGAATTGTATGGAAACAACTCATAAAGCGCAAAAAGACTGACTTACCCAAATATAGCAAACCCCCATAGGTGGATAAAGCACTTGCTAAATCTATCAAGGACCTCACGAGTTGGAAAAATCATGAGTGAGTTGTCAAGGAGATGTAAATAACATGCTAATCGTAGAAAATGGAGAAAAACTAATGGAGGATGGGTTGGAAACAAAAGCTCCCAGTTTCCTAGTTGACTAGCTTTTATCTTATCCATAGAAAAGCAGAAAAAGCAGAAAAAAGCAGAATCTGCTATAAGGTCCTGCATACTAATTCTAGATGAACCCAGAATCAGAAATAAATCATTTGTAGGACATGGATGGCATGCATTGACTTTAAGGTGCAAGTGGATGCCAACTAATTAAGCTAGTGGGTGAATAATTAATCAAATAATGATTAATTATTTTATCCTAAGTTGTGAGTGGGTTTAATATATTCCAACAATGTGGTCCCAACACTCTGTGCTGATGATGATGATGTGGTCACGACACTATGTTTTTATGATGATGATGATGATGTTGCTACAACACTTTGTGCTGCTACTGATGATGATGTTGTCTTAGCATTTTATGCTAATGATGATGATGTTCCAACATCTTTGTGGCGATGATGTGGATGACAATTTAGCATTTATTTGTTGATGATGTTGTTTTAACACTAACATGCTAATGATGTTTTTGTTGTTCCAGTATTCACATACTGATGTTGCAGATGATGATGTTGTTTTGGTATTCACATACTGATGTTGTAGATGATGATGATGTTCCAGTATACACATATTGATGTTGTAGATGATGATGCTCCAATATTCGTATACTAATGTTGTAGATGATGATGTCTCAGTATTCACATACTGAAGATGATGGTGATGCTCTGTGATGATGATGTTCTGCAATGATGATATTCCATGATGACAATGTTCTGCGATGATGGTGTTCCATGATGATGATGCACCATGATGATGATGTTCCACAATGATGATGCTCCGTGATGATGATGTTCCATGATGATGATGTTTCGTGATGATGATGATACTTATGATGTTGTTTTTACAAAACTTCCTATGACATATGGATCCACCAGTAAGTTGTACATATGTTGTTGTTGTTGTTGATGGTGTAGAATACCTTCCTTGTTACGAGGGAGTGTTGAATAATGTAATTGCGGAAGATATCCTATTGTACTTTTATTATATTTTTATTGTCCCTCCTTTCCAGAGATGTTGTTCCTTTGATTAGGGATGTCATTGATGTAATTGGTCATGTAAATCTTGAGGTAAAACCTCCGTTGTAAGTCAGGTCAATAGTACCCACAAAAGAATTATTAAAATGTATTTATGTGTCTCCCAAGGCAAGTTGACCCTATTGGAGAGATGGAATTAGCCATGTTGGGTTATTAGGCTTCACAGATGATGTGTATAAATAGATGAGGTGCCAAAACTAGGTTTTTTCAGTTATGGAAAGAGATTTTCTTATCACAACATCATCAGGCCACATGATGGAAACCAAGGAATGGACTCCCAACATCATACATACATAAGAGAATAAGCATATTGATCCATCGACAAACATATAAATCATGTAAGATCTATAGATTCTAACACACATTAATCAACATTCCATGTTATTATACCATTATATTTTTGACGAAACTCATAACAGTTCATTCATAGCAAAACATAGATATCGAAGAGAAAAAGACACATGTTTAGCATGGAAACCCATACAGGAAAAACTACAAAGGCACGCTTTTATCTGGCATGAATAATGTTTGGATGCCTTTGGTCTACATACACATCCCGCAGACTCTTTTCTAGATATTCTTTACAATCAATGAAGTCTTTACTCGTCTCATGCTCTTAAGTTTAGGTCTCTCTCTCTCTGGTCCTCGCCCTTCTTGGTCGTACACACACAACTTGATTGACCTTATAAGATTTTTACAATTCTCGTTTTACCCGTCGATTGGTTCTTAACTGTTAGTCAACAAGTTGTTCTATTAACTCAAAACATCACATTACATTAATATAGGCACTATCGACCCAATTTACAATCATACTTTCCCCCCAAAATAGACTATTTGTCTAACTACTTCTTACCTAAAACTATGTTGGGCTCCTCATTTCGAATTTCTCTTCTTATCTTTTGTCACGACCTCTCTTTCCATGGTCTTTGCTTGTTTTGCGACCAAAATATTCATTTTTTCGACCAAGATTCTATTATATTTTCCCGGGGCCAACATTATGCCAACATTTGGACACACTCACAACTCAAGCAAGTTCTCTAAAGAGAGAAAGAGGAGTCCATATGGAGGAGAAGAAGCAGTCTGTCTTAGTCTTGTGGTCTTAATTTGTACTTGGTTGTATCAAGGAAGTTTTGCTAGGTTTTCTTCCCCACGAGGGGTTCCCAAGATAAATATTTGTGTCTTATTTATCTTGTTGTGCTTGTCATTCTTTCAACGATCTTCTTGTTATTGGGAATAAATTTTTTAAAAATCTAACATTCATAAGCATTTGCAACATGTAATCTTGTTCTTGAATTAAAATTACTAATTTTTTCTATGGAAAAAATTGTTGGCAAAGTAGCTCATTCAGATTCCATAATTTTCCTGATTATTCAATAGACAATTATTGTTACAATTTTCCTTTTGTTCTATATTATAGTCTTGAATGGATTATGTCATCATACAATACATTATCCCTTAGTAGGTGATGACAATCAAGAAAATAATGGAATTGGAAAACCAGTTTGTTTATATGCCCTTGTCGCAATAAATTTGACTTAAATGTCAACATATCATGAAAATTCATCTCTCTAATGCAAATTCAGCTCTCCTTGGTTATGTAGGGAGAAAATATAGTGTGCCCGCTCTGTAGCTGCCATATTTCTCAATTTTTATTCCTAATGTAATATATGCTGCATTTCTAACAAAACATTGTCAATTGGAGTCTCACAATAGTTTAACTTATTTGCATATGTCGAGGCTCTTCTATAAAATCTAATTGACTTAGTGAGATGTTGAAGGTTGTGAAAATTGTAAGATGTAATCAAGGTCATTGTAAATTACATTATTTAAATTATGCATAAAGATAAATTTGAAAGTTGCAATATTGTTGATAATGCATGTCTCTAGATTTATTGGGGATGCATACTTGAAAATGCCTAAGTTTAATAGGGTACCTCTCAATCCCAAGTTTCATCTTCCAGAACCACTTAACACAACAGGATTTGAGCCCAAAATCTGACGACATCCGACGTAAAGTACATTTTTGTTAGATTGCAATGATAAAAAGTATTGTACCTTCATATTTTTTTGTCGTCTTGTAGCATTGTCAGATTTTCGACCTCCCTACTCGTAGGTTTTTCGACGAGATTTATTGTCAGTTAAGTGACCTCAGTTCATTGTATTCACGATAACATATGATAGGAGGGTTGTTAGATTTGTGACGACATGTGATAGAAATGTAGTCGGATTTGCGACTAGATGTAAAGGAATGTTCGTCAGATTTTTTCAAGTTGTACAAAGGTATATTTCCAATGGTAACTAGATTCATATCATCGGATATTCGACGACTGTGAAATTATAAATATAAACATTTTCAAACATTACGACATGTTTTCTATAGAAGCAGTGGACGGTTTGCAGAATTGTTTTATTCTTCGACGGCCGGTTTGGGGATTTTTTTTTTCTTTGACAGACATTTTGCAGGAATTTTTTTATTCTTTGATAAAACACCGTTTGAGAAAATTGTGATGTGCATATTTTGATTTTTTAAGATTGTCGATAGTATTCATTCATGAAGTTTGTGACAAAATTTCAAATAGCAATATTCCTAATCCAAACGAAGAAAATCGACAATTGCTTGCTAGACTATGGGATGCAGCGAAACGAAGGGGTGATGGGAAATGTTATTGTCCATGTAGTGAATGCAGGGGATTTAAGAGGAGAAGAATATTGATCGCAACAACCACAAAAAAATGTAGGGAACATGGACACGCTGAGGGGGGGAATGAATATCATCCATTTGTAGGTTTAGGATTATAAATTTTTTTATATTTTTTGCTTTGCTAAATGTATGTATTATTTTAATATTACCTATATTAACTATTAACTATTGATGTATTCTGGTATGTATTAAGGAAAGAAATCCTACGGCATATCGTCCAGAGGAAGTGCTTTTAGAACAAGTATCGGAGGATCATGGAGCGTCTATGTTTAATGGAGGACAAGTTATTGATCATATTGAAGAAGATGATCATACTGATAACGTAGTTTAAGATGATGGTACAAATACATTGATCCATGATTCATTTAATGTTAGAATGGATGATGACGATGACGATGATAATGAAAATATTGATGACTTTGATGATGTTCACGATATACCTCTTCTCGATAAGGCATACGAACCCCTGTATGAAGGCTCCAAAAAAAAATTCTCTCTGCTATATTGTTGATAATGAACTTGAAGGTTATGAATGGTCTTTCAAACATATCAATCATACAGATGCTAAGGTATGTAAAATAATCCATCACATATATACGACCGTGATAAAGTTTATCATTATTCCTCTAATAATTGTATTGTTAAATCATAATTCAAATTAATACGGATGAAGTGTGTTTTGTTAATATTATTTATATAATATATTAACTCTATTTTTATTTTTATTTGATGTAGCTTGATAGCTGAATTTTTGTCACCACCATCAAATATTTTACCTCACACATATTGAGATTTATTTTCCATCATGAAAGAGATTGGAATGCATTATGAAGCAATTCACGCATGCCCCGATGACCATGTTATATATTATAATCAGTATGAATTTGCAACATAATGTCCAGAATGTAATATAAGTAGATATCAGACAGATCAAGTAACAAAAAAGGTGCCTCACAAGGTTCTTCGTTATATTCCCATCATTCCATGTTTGCAATGACGGTTCAAGTGCAATAACATAGCGTAGTTTATGGATTACCATGCCAGGAACAAAAGTCAAGATGATGTTATTCGAATGCCTGTAGATGGTTCTGCATTTAGAGATATGGAGGAAAAGTAGCATCACTTTAAAGAAGAACCCCGTAATCTTAGGATTTCTTTGGAAGCAGATGGTGTTAATCCATTTGCACAGATGAAATCCATTTACACGGTGTGGCCTATTTTTGTTATCAACAATAACATTCCTCCCTGGTTGTTAATAAAGAGGGATCACATAATGTTGTCAATGATTATTCCAGGTATTTTGTGTCTGCAATTGTTTTATTTATGATGTAGTTGTGGCATCTCATTTGTCATATTATATTTCCTAATGTCATATATATATTTTATTTTACTCTTGTGCATAGTTTATATATCTTAATGGTTCCCATAATTATATATTTTATATGTACTTCAAATCAGTTAGGTAAGTACCAAGTCAAAGATATGAATGCATATATCGAACCTCTTATAGATGAGATACTGAATTTATGGAATGACATCACTATGTATGATGTATCTAGACCAATATGACAAATGAAATTTCAATTCCATGCAATGGTTGTATGGACAATACACAATGCCCTAGGGTTAACCAAATTTTGTGGTTTGTTTTTTTAAGTTCCACTTTAATTGAATTTAATTATATGAAGTAGTTAATATAGTTTATACATAATTATAATTGACATAGATATTCCATATCTATATATTGTAGGTATTCAGACAAAGGGTAAATTTGCATGTCCATTTTGTGGTCCTAAGATCAAATCTCGTCGCTCAAAAACCTTAAGAAAGGAGGTGTTTGATGAGTATAGGCATTTTATCTCTAAGAATCACAGGTATAGAACAACCAAAAAAATATTTTCAATGGGAAGCAAGAGACTACATTAAAACCATAGAGAATGACACCTCACCTTTGGAAGATGCAATACATTAGAAATTGTCAAGCTGGTACGTATGGATCATTGTATATGAATTGTTATGTATTTTAATTTTAATTGCTAGTTGTTTACTGTAGCGACCATAATTGATTTTTGTAATTTATTTATAAACTAATATTCATGATGTCCTTCGTGATCATGAAGGAATTAATGGGCTTCCACGAGGAATGAAAAGTTATTCTTTACAATTCAGCAGGTTTCCCTACTATGAGCACCTACAAATTGCTCATATGTTAGATACAATGCATATTGGAAAGAATGTGACTGAAACATTATGGCAACTATTGGAGCCAAGGAGAGAGAAAGATAAAATTGTGAAAGTTTTCAAAGACATTCAAGAAGGAAACCATGCAATGAAAGACGCTATTCAATTTCATAGCAATGAAGACCAAATTAATATAAACTCAATTCCATGGATGTTTACAGAGCAACAAAGTAATGTTGTTAAAGAAGTAATGCGGAAAAATAAATTTCCCATTGGATTTTGTGCGAACTTGAAGAATATCATAACAAAAAAAGGTGATTTTGCGTGGGTCAAAACGCATGATTGGCACATCTTCATCAAGGTAATTATTATTGTTATGTCCATATGTTTTTTTTCATTTTATTGCATAAATTTGTTTTCTTGTTTGTATACTCTTAGTTTAAAAAATGACGTGGTTTGTATATTGATACAGTATGTTCTACCTCTCTCTCTCCTAGGCAAATTCGACGACAATGTCAAACAAATTATATATTATCTTGGGAATACACGAGGTAGCTAGCGATTAGTTGCTTGTGCTTAGTGTTTCTTTAATTCTTTGTATAATTTATATTTGTTTTTTGTGCACTAATTCATGTTATGTAATTTAATGTTTTTTTTTGTTAATTATCATTATTGGTTTGCGTCACTTGTAGATGGTTGACATCTAAATAAATCCATAAAGAAGATATAAAGTATTGGAGGAGATAAATTCCTCGTCTCATGTGTGAAATGCAGAAAAATCTACCTTTGACATTTTTCAATGCACGTGAACACTACCTCATACACCAATTTGAGGAGATTGAATTGTGTGGACCTGTGCACTCAAGGTCCATGTGGATGGTTGAGAGGCACTTGAAATTTATGAAGGGTTTGGTGAGAGAATAAACACGTGTTGAGGGTTCTATGATGGAAGGATATATGGTATACCACAACATGTTGTATGTTAGTGAATATCTTCCTAAGTTAGCATCAAATCTCAATTTACATCGCATTTGTGATCCAGACTCTAATAACTATTTTGAAGGGGAGTACCTAAAGGGGAAAGGTAGATCGAGGAAGGTGAAAGGCAGTTATTAGCTAGTGGATGTTAATTATCATTGTACATATTCTAATTGCATATTAAATTTTTTGCATCAATTAAGAGCATATACTTTGTTTATTGTCATCATGCAGTTGGTTGAGAGTGGGATGCAATTCATTTATACATCGCAAAAAATCTTGATTGGATGAAGGTATGTATTGAACGATGTGAACAATTGGGTCATGGAATATCATGGGAAGGTGTGGCTTCATTGGTAAAAGCATGACATCGCAATGGAGATAAAAATCTTACAGAAAGGGAAATCAATTTAGCATATGGTTTAAAAGATAAGCATGCAAGCATATTAATAAATCACTCTAAATCTGTTATTTTTCAAATTACATTTTGATGTACATGTTGTTATTTTCCATGTATGGCTGCATAAACATGCATTTAATCATAAATATTGAATCGTTATGTAATATTTTCGTGTGTTGCTTGTTGTAGGTAAAATACCACAAGGCTATGGTCTGCAATGGTTGTAGATATCACATCAAAAATTTGGATGAAACAAAGAAAACATCAGATTGTGGGATATTTGTAGTCTTTGAGGTGACCAATGTTTCATCTAGAAGTGACAGACATACCGAACTCTCAGAAAATCGATACTATGGGTATTTGAAAGATATTCTACAGTGTGACTTTAAATCCTTCAAGGTAGTTCTGTTCGTTTTCAAATGGTACATGTTACGATTGAATCAACGCGATCCCGATAGAACTATTATTGAACATGATAATGGATTTACCATGGTAAATACAAGGTTGTTTGAGCCAGGAATGAAGCCCTATGTTCTTTCAAGCCAATGTGAACATGTATTTTACTCGGAGGTTCCAGGTAAAGCAGGCTGGTCATTTGTTGTGAGACACGATCCAAGGGGAAGGTTGGTAAAGTATAACCTAGATGAAGGTAATGAAGAGGGTACTCTGCAAGAAGAAGATGATGATGAAGATCATGATCAACATGATGAGTTAGATGATCATGATGATCCAGCAGAAGATGTCCAAGAATTAGTTGAATCAGATGATGTACCAAACAATGCCCATGAAGATTATATCAACGCTGACATGATGAACGTAACTGACTTAGATGATGATGATGATATGGCCAATCCTTACAATGTTGAATCTAGATCTGATGATACAGATGATGACTTGGATGGAGAAGATGATGAAATATATTGAAAGGTATATATTTAATTAGACCTATTATTTTATCTTATTAAAAAAAAAAGAGTTGCTAACATTAATGAGATCATATATTTATAGATAGGAGAAAAAACGAGGTTAAAATAATCTTCATCATCGTCAACATCATCAACATCATCATCATCATCATCATCTTCATATTCATCATCGTCGTCATCATGATCATGATCATCATCATGATCATCACCATGTTCATCATCATCATCATCATCATCATCATCATCATCATCATCATCAACATCATCTTCATCATGATCATGATCATGATCATATTCATCATCATCATGATCATCATCTTCATCATCATTGACATCATCATCATCGTCATCACCATTTTTTTCATCGTCTTCATTGTCGTCGTCATCATCATCATCATCATCTTTTCCATCATCATCATCATCATTATTGTCGTCATCATTGTCGACTTCATCATCATCTTCATCTTCATCATGATCATGATCATGATCATCATCAACATCATCATGATCATCATCTTCATCATCGTCTTCATCATCATCTTCATATTCATCATCATCATCTTCATCATCGTCATAATAGTCATCATGTCATCATCATCATCATGATCATCTTCATCATAGTGGACATCATCATCATATTCATCATCATCATCATCATTGTCATCATCGTCATCATCATCATCATCATCATCTTCATCATCATCATCTTCATCATCATCATCATGATCATCATCTTCATCATCGTTGACTCTGGATCTGAAGATACAGATGATGACTTGGTCGATGAAGAAGATGATGAAATCTATTGAAAGGTAAATATTTAATTCGAATTATTATTTTATCTTATTTAAAAAAAAAAGAGTTACTAGCATTAATGAGATCATATATTTATAGATAGGAGAACAGACAAGGTTAAAATAATCTTCATCATCGTCAACATCATCAACATCATCATCATCATCGTCTTCATATTAATCATTGTCATCATCAGCATCATCATCATCATGTTCATCATCATCATCATCATCATCATCATGTTCATCATCATCATCATCATGATGATGTTCATCATCATCATCAACATCATCGTCATCATCATCATCATCATCATCATGATCATGATGATGATCTTCATCATCATCATGACCATCATCTCCATCATCATCGACATCTTCTTCATCATCATCATCCTCATCACCATCAATGTCATCGTCTTCATTGTCGTCATCATCATCATCATCATTGTCATCATCATCATCATCGTCATCATCATCATCTTCATCATCGTCATCATCATCATCATCATTATCATCTTCATCATGATCATCTTCATCGTCATCATCATCATCATCAACATCATCATGATCATCATCTTCATCATCATATTCATCATCATCTTCATCTTCATCTTCATTTTCATCATCATCATCATCATCATCATCATCATCATCATCTTCATCATCATCATCATCATCTTCATCATCGTCAACATCATCCTCTTCATCATCATCATCATCATCATCATCATCATCATCATCATCATCATCATCATCATCATCATCATCATTGTCATCACCATCAATGTCATTGTCTTCATTGTCATCACCATCATCATCATCATCTTCATCATCATCATCTTCATCATTGTCATCTTCATCATCATCATCATCATCATCATGTTCATCATCATCGTCTTCATCATCACCATCATCACCATCATCATCATCATCATCATCATCATCATCACCATATTCATCATCTTCATCATCATCATCTTCATCTGCATCATCATCATCATCATCATCATCATGTGCATGTTCATCATCATCGTCTTCATCATCATCATCACCATCATCATAAGACATAAGACTCCTAGCAAGAAATTGAATCATTTTCGATGATTAGTAGCATTGAGTTTTAAATGGATCTATGTTGGTCTTATAGCCTTTACAATCTAGAGTGTCTTTAATAACCTTCTGGATTCCGCAATATAGGAATTTTGTTACAATCATAGATATCAACTTTTTAATATTTTTGCAAAGTTCACATAAAAAATATAGTAGAAAAAGGAATTATGGACACACAATTGTAAAAGGATTTCATACTAAAATAATATTTCAAAATAGTTACGCCTTATACAATAGATTGTAGCCATATAATATACATGAAAAATATTATAGAATAAGGTAACCATGTGTTCCAAAGGTTTTTTAATATGAATTTTATTCCCCCCTACAAGTTTTGGTATTGTCATTGATAATATGGATTGCATGCTTTTCCGCAGTTTTTTTCCATTATAAATGTAGCCATATGATAAAAGTAGCCATATTATAAATTGGGGTTTTTCCATATGATAGGAAATGTATGATAAATTGGGGTTTTGATTTGGGGATAACCGCGACGGGTTTTATTTCTGGTTCGCATATCATTCCAAAAGCACAGGTGACGAGATAACACTCCTTCCATCTCATTAGAGCTTGCAGAGGTCACAAAGTTTGCATAAGAGCTGGTGGTCGCAGAGGTCACCACAGAGGTCGCATAGGAGGTCAAGTAGTTGGAAAAGGAGGCCGAGGAGGCAAAGGAGTCACAAAGGAAGTCAAGGAGGTCGTCAAGGAGGTTGAGAATCCACATAGGACGCAATGCCTCCAAAATTGGTCAGTACCCACACTTCACTTGAAAATTTACTAGTTTGACATTATGTGCTACAGATTTTGGTTGGACACCATTTTTGTGTGAAATGTGCCTATGATTCTTCACGAATATGCACATCCTAGAAAGAGCACTGAACCATGTTCCCCTACCATCAATAATGCTAAAACTAACCCTACACCTTATCCAATACACACGACTACCAGCAAACCATCTAAAGCGAGCACTTATACCATATATACTGCTAAAGGTAGCATGGATACACAAACCACCCTACGCACCTATAAAAAAAACTTTGTGTAGTAGGCCCAATTATTAAAATACCTTGCTTTCGTTGCAGGAGCCATTGAGAGGTTATTGGAACAACTAGGAGATTTCCCTCGTTAAGGATGATGCATACATTTTTCAATCGTCATAGATATGAGCACAATGATCAGTCATGGTATTCCCTTCCCATAGTTGTATAATCTAATACTACATACAAAGGAGACCTATAAGACAATGTTTCAAAACCCCTTACCTCTATTAATAGTTGTGCCTAGTAAAGGGGCAATCAACATTTATATTGATATTAACAATCTACTACAACCCTCTATTGCCACCTAGGTCTTGCTAACAAGAATGATGCAAATTGATTTTATCCTCCACAACATCATAGGGTTGCATAAAGCCATTAGGGCATTCAATGGCATGTCATGTGCAAGGTGCCATCATGGCCTTCAAGCTTGTCACCAAATGGACCATTGTCAACTTCATCATCAAGCCAATATGTGTGTGGGTGCCTTAACCACATCAAGTACAAGTAATGGGCTTCATGATATTTGTAAGGGAATCAAGGTCATCATCAAGGTTCCAAGTATTCATTAAGTCATCAAGGACCTTTAATCCAACAAATGTGGGTCCAAGGGCTTCTTCATCAAGCAAGAGGCATCATGGGATTCTTCAACCACCTTAGCCACGTAAGGAAACCTCTATGGGTTAAGATCTATCATGACATTACCTGTGAGGTTTCCAGACATTCTCCTAGGGTACCATGACACCATCAGAGCATGAATGAACACATAATGGGTCATTAATGCTTCTACAACCCATATAGGGAATTACCATTGTCCATAAGAGCTTCAACATAATCTCCAGGGTATTTAGCACCATCAACAGGGTCTTCAACATCTTCAACAAGGTGGTGGCTTCAAGATTGAACCTTGTGGGTACAAGGACCTTGTCAACTGGGTACAAGGTGCTTCAATGAACAAACCCACTATGTAAGGGGTCTAAGGCACTGCAAGAGGGGCTTGCTGGCATCACTGAAAAATTGTGGGCCCACTGCAAGTCCATGTTGGCATCAATGACAATTTCATCAAAAACAAGAATTCTGGTTTCATGATTAAAAAAATCTTTAAACTCCTTTAAAAATGTAGGTGACTTATGTCTAGTTTTCTTTCTCTAAGTTAGCTGAAATTACAATCTCCATTTACAATATCTCTACTTAGCTTAACTTAGCTTGATTGAATCTAATCACTCCTGTAGTGGTATCTTAGGATGTTCATTTTAAGTTATTCACGTTCCATGCACCTTTTCTCTTTGTTACCTTCCATTGATCTATATATCTGAAAATAAGATTATGTACTTTTGTAACATCTTCTAATTAGGTTTTCTCTATTGGGACGTTGAAAATTTTGATATTTTTGCTGACTCTTATTATTAAAAATAAGGTATATCATCAACAACTTATAAACCAAATCAAGGTTATAACCTCCATGATTTTCAAACCTCAATTAACCTCACATGTGGCATCATTTAAGAAGAGGAGAACTCCGCATTTGAGGCTCTTTGTGCACACATCTCTAGGTCACACCAATCCAAGAACCCTTGCAAGTCATCTAAGAAAGAGTGCTCATGTTAGGAGAGGACAAGTGGCATGTTGTTGAATATGTCAAGCACATTTGAACTCTTCAAGGATAACACCCTAAGGTTTTGGCCTCATTTTATTAAATTTTGTGTTGGTGGTAGTTGGATGGAAACCTACAAAAGAATAGAAAATACTCATTTTCAATGTGTTTCTTCCATTGTGGAGAAATGTCCTAGGCCATTGGGTTGAATGCTGAAGATATATTTGTAGATTTGGAGCTAGATTTTGGGATATTCAAGGCTATCATTTTGAATTATAAGGCTGTTGTCATGTACTATTTTTTTCTTTTCCTACCTGAAAAATACTTCTGCTAATATAGTGTTTATTAGCCATCATAGGAGGGTTGTGAAGACTGATATGTTTGTCCTCTTAAGACTTGATAATATCAGGTATGAGTTGTGCAATGTATGGACGGGTTATTCAATGGAATATTGTCTCTTTATTGGATATATTCAACTTTAATGTTATAATTTGAGGCACATATATAATGGAATTGCTGTAGTATATTTTTGAGCTTTGTACATTGGCTGTAAGTGTAAATTGCAGACCTGTTAATTGCCAAGCCTTAAAAATATTGTAGAAAAAGCTTGACATGCCTAATTAGGGATTTTTGCTCAAGTGAAAGATACAGTTTTTCTAATCCTATGAACGAGGAGTTCAACAATCAGCACCATTGACATTGGGTTACACATAGGGCTTGGTGCTTTTGATTCAATGCCATTCCCATATTCTCATACATGTTAAAATCCAAGGAAATAGCTACAATCCTGCCAATCCTGCATTCATAAAATGTGTTGTCTACCGAATTCCTACTCTCCATGTGATGCTTGATGAGGTTGGAGCCACTATCAAAACCCTAGGTCATTATTAGATGGACTCAAACCCTAGCACTTCAATTA
Source organism: Pseudotsuga menziesii (assembly GCA_001517045.1). Lineage (NCBI taxonomy): Eukaryota > Viridiplantae > Streptophyta > Pinopsida > Pinales > Pinaceae > Pseudotsuga > Pseudotsuga menziesii. The sequence continues at coordinate 369,850 of LPNX010153674.1, read as the reverse complement.
TCCTCTAGGTTTTGTCTTTCAAAAACCCCAACCCTTCAAGTATCTTCTAGGTTTTGTCTTTCACAAACCCTAGCACCTTCCTTCCTTGCATAAAAACAAGTATAAAGACTCAAGGAAAGGTTTTCTTCAAGTTACAATTGATCCAATCAACTCTCACATGATTCTACATGAATACTAGAACTAAAGCCACTCTCCTTAGGGCTCAAGTCCCAACATATTACAGATCTGAAATTTACTTATTAACAACAGAATTGTTACAGCCACAAATATTCCCTCTTAGCTTCTATATACTTGTCAAATCACTCAACAAAATTAGCTAAGTGTTTATGATAAATTTGTTAGATTTTTTAACATTAAGCTAACATTATATTAGGATATTTAAATGAGAGAATAACAAGCACAACAATCAAACACAAGAGACATTGAACACAGGGTTTTTCCTCGGGGAAACCATAAATGGAGAAAACCCCGCAACTTCCTCAGAGATAGAATCAACACCAAAAGTAAAACCTTAAAACAGTAAGATGATCTCCCGACAGCAGTAGCATCTTTCTTCCTAGCCCCAGTGTCTTCTTCTTCCTCAGCTATTCCCTACAACTGAGTGTGAGTGAGTGTGTGATAAATAGAGAGGCTCACTCTCTATTTATACTAATTCTCGACTTGACAATAACCTACTAGGGCCAAATTATCTAGGAAAGTCTAATAACCCTAGTGCCCCGAAACTGCAGGGACTTTAACCCTTGATCAATAGTAGGGTTACCCACAATGACTTGACATGACTTGTTTACATTATAGAACCTCCTGATAGGAACATCGGGGCATGACATGACTCAAGTACATTAAAGACACATCCCAGAATTAACATCGGGGTACAATACATAAGATATACGGATGAATACATTCCGAAGTCACAAATACATAAACACTCCCTCTTAACTAGGAATGTATTCTCTCGACACAATTTATCAACACAAGTCTTCTTCTCTGTATCATTTGGATCATCATCGAGTCCTCATCATACTCAAGTCATCTTCATCTTCAAGTCATCTTCATATTCGAGCTATCTTCATCTTCAAGTCATCTTCATCTTCGAATCTAAATCATCACTGGATCTAGATCATCATCACTGGATCTGGATCATCACTGGATCTGGATCATCATCACTAGATCTGGATCATCACTGGATCTGGATCATCATCACTGGATTTGGATCATCACTGGATCTGGATCATCACTGGAGCATCATCACTAGATCTGGATCATCACTAGATCTGGATCATCATCATTGGATCATCATCACGGGTGCTATATCATGATTCTTCTCGTCACAGGAAATTATACAGAGCTAACCCTTTTTCATGCTAGTTGTAGGACTAGTCTCCATGTAGGTCTTCTTCAGTGCTTATATCTGAACCTAAGTCAGAATGGCCCGCCTAGCACTTACATCTGACCATGAGAGGAACACATCCAACACCAGGTCAGAAAGGCATGCCCAACACTCAGATCTGACCATGCGGGAACACATCCCACAACCCTGTCAGAAAGGCCCAGCACTCACATCTGATCGTGCGGGAACACATCCCACAACCCTATCGAAAAGGCTTAGCACTTATATCTAGCCATGCGGGAACACATCTTGCAACCTTGCTAGAAGGGCTCTACACTTACATCCAACCATGTGGAAACACATCCTGCAACCTTGCTGGAAAGGCTCTGCACTTACATCCTTCCATGTGGGAACACATCCTGCAACCTTGCTGGAAAGGACCTGCACTTACATACACATCTTGCAACCTTGCTGGAAAGGTTTTGTACTTACATCCAACCATGCGGGAATACATCCCACAACCTTGTTGGAAAGGCTCTGCACTTACATCCAACCATGTGGGAACACATCCTGTAACCTTGCTGAAAAGGTTCTCAACCCCAGGTTGAGGGTTCCTGGTAATTGACCAGGTGCCTCCATTCTCCCAGAGAATGGCATCAACCCTTATATCTGATCAAGTGGGAAAACATCCCTCAATCACATCAGAATGGCCATGCACTCATATCTAATCATGTGGGAACACATCCCTCAGTCATATCAGAATGGCCCTCAGTACTAGATCGAGTATTCCTAGTAACTGAATAGGCACCTCCATTCCAAGAATGACAATAGCCCTTATATTTGATCATGTAGGAACCAATCCTATAGTCACATCAGAATGGCTCAGCACTCATATCTGACATGGAAGGAACCGATCCTCTCACCATGATAGAATGGCTCAGTCCTTACATCTGACCATGGAAGTAACCAATCCTCTCACCATGTCAGAATGGCTCATGGACTCATCACTTCCCCTTGGAAGGAACCTCGATCTGGAGAACACCAAGCTTCTCCCTGAAGTACTCAAACTTCACTTTGGCTAATGGCTTCATCAACACATCATCTATCTGTTTGTCCGTCGCAACATACTGGAGCTTCACTACTCCCCTCTACACCATATCTATGATATAGTGATATTTGATCTCGATATGCTTCAACTTGTCATGGAACACTGGGTTCTCCGACAACTTCACACAACTCTGGCTGTCGCAATATATACAAGTAGCATCTAACTGGAGATCAAATAAATCAGACAATAGCTTCCTCAGCCATACTACCTCACAACTAGCTGAACAAGCTGCAACATACTCTTCTTTAGTCATACTCAGTGCCACACAGGATTGCTTCTTGCTAAACCAAGAGATCACACCTTATCCCATACTAAAGCAACACCCTGAAGTGCTCTTCCTATCGATGGCACTGCCTACCCAATCTGAATCAACATAACCCTCCAGGTTAATATTCTGATTCACCTCATACTTGAGCCCATAATCAACTGTACCCCTCAGGTACCTTAGAATATGCTTTGCAGCAATTAAGTGAACATGTCTCAGATCTGTCAAGAACTGGCTCAAGGTGTTGACAGCAAAGAAAATATATGGTCTCATGTTCCTCAGGTACATCAAGGACCCAATCATCTGACGATACATCATAGCATCAACCGCTTCTGATGAAGCATCACTCAATAACTTTAGGTTCGATGCCATAGGTGTGGTCATGGCCTTGCAGTCCATCATCCCGAATCTCTTCAGGATCTCTACTATATATTTCCCTTATCCCAGGGAAATTCCATCTACATTTTGCCACACCTCCATGCCTAGAAAATAATGCATCATACCCAAGTCCTTCATCTCAAACTTGGCAGCAAGCTTCCTCTTCGTATTAGCAATCAACCCATCCATACCTGTTACAAACATATCATCTACATACAGTAGGAGCATCACTGGGTTGCCATCTTCAACCTTGTAGTAAAGGTTGGAATCTTCTTTACTCTTGGTAAAGCCCAAACTGGATAGAAAGCTATCAATTCTGACATACCATGTCCTGGGTGCCTGTTTCAAACCGTACAGGGCCTTCTTCAATATACACACATGAGACTCCCTGTCATGTGTCTCAAAATCAAGTGGCAACTCTACATACACTTCCTCTTCCACTACACCATTCAAGAAAGCAGTCTTGACATCCATCTGGTGTATCTTCCATTTCATCACTGCAGCTAGAGCAAGTATTGATCTGATGGAATTGTATCTGGCTACAGGTGCAAAAGTTTCTTCATAGTCTATTCCTTCTTTCTAGGAGAAACCATGAGCAACAAATCTTGCTTTATATTTTTCTATGCTACCATCTGTAGCATGTTTGATCTTGTAGATCCATTTGGAAGTTACAACCGACTTCCCTTCTGGTCTTGGGGCAACATCCCAAACATCATTCTTCATGATCGATTGATACTCTTCGATCATAGAATCCTTCCATTCTTTCTATTCTGCCGCTTCTTCATAATTGGAAGGTTCCTAATCGATGAAATCACATAATAATGCTACATATCCAGAGCAGGACCTTGTCCTCTTTCTTTCTCTGTGATTTTCTTCTGGAGCCCCATATCTTTCCGCACCTTGGAAGACCTTCAACAACTTTGCTTGCAAGTGGTAGTGCTCTATAGTGCACATGTGCAAGCCTTCTATGCCAAAGTTCATTTGGCTCTACTATGTCATGGAATAAAGATTGTTCTGGATGGCCCTTCAATTTGTATAGACCTCCCTCTTGTTCCCCAATCACTACTGCATCATCAAAAGTCTTTCCCTTTGGCCACATGAGAACTTGGCCATCTACAAATGCAACCCTCATGCCTTTTGCATCTAATGCAGATATGGAGAGGAGATTCTTCTTTAGTCCTGGTACAAACAATACATCTTGCATCTTCATAGAATTTCTAGAGTCTAGCTTATAGGAGGATTCCCCAGTACCTTTTATTGGATACTGGTAGTCATCCCCAAGTTTCACCTTGTGAGGTGAGTCATGCTCAGATAGTTTCACAAATGATTCTTTGAATCTCGTCATATGTTTGGAAGCACCACTGTCTATAAGCCAATCATTGCTTCCAAGTGAGATAGTTCCCGTGAGAGTGGAGATTAGCACATATTCTTCATCACTTTCTTGTATGAATCTCTTTGTGGAAGGTTCATCATCCTCTACAGCATGAGCACGATGTCTTCTCTTGTTTCCCTTCTTCTTATGGGAGTTAATCTTGTTTCTAGGACAGTCTTTGACAAAGTGTCCTCTTTCATCACATGTATAACATCTTAATTTAGATAAGTCTTTCCTAGTGTTATCTTTCTGGTGGAATTTCTTACCTCTGGAGTGATGAGAGCTTCTTCTGCTTTTCTTCGAGTGAACTGTGAGAGCTTGATCTTCACTTCCCATATTCTCTTCTCGAGCTACTATCCGAGCTTCTTCTTGAGAGCATTCTTCCCATAGTTTGCTGAACTTGACTAACTTCTTTCTGGCACAGATTCCTTGAATAAAGGAGTCCCATGATCTAGGGAGACCATTCAAGGTGGTCATTACAATCTCTGCATTTTCCACTTCTTCATCTACTGCTTCCAACTGTTCCTTGATCTGAGAGACCCTTGTAAAGTAAGACTGGATGGTCTTTGCATTCTGGATCTTTACATTCTTCAATTGGTTTCTCAGAGTCATCTTCCAGTTTATGTTCTTCCATTCAAACAATTTGGTTAGGGCATCAAACTTAGCTTTAGGTGTATTTAGGGAGGACACCTATGGTATGAGGTGATCCTTGATTGAATCAGCAATAATCCTGTTTGCCATAACCATATTCTTCTTGTGTAAGGCCTTAGCCTCATCTCCCTCTAGAACTGGAACCTCCTCATTGATATAGGAGTCCAACTCATTTTCTTCCAGGACCAGGGAGATCCTATACTTACAGGATCAGAAGTTATCAGCTCCCTCAAGCTTTTCATCAATCTTGGTATGATGAGACATCTTAACTGAGAACCTCAAATGGAAATACAAAAGATTTAGATCTTACCAGGTCAAGATGTCGTCTCTGGATTTGGAGTTGAATTTCTGTAGTGCTGGTTCAGGAGCAGATTAGGGTTTGGATTTTCCGAAGTTCTATCCAACCAAATGCTTTGATCTTGATCTCTAAACTTCGATTTTGAGGAGGATATCAATCTAGGCCTGAGCTCACTGAAAAATTCCACTTATGTGGAAAGCCCTAATTTTCGGCAGCAGTGTCGGGTCCAAAACTGAAAAACCTCAGAATTGGATTCTTCTTCGGCAGAAAGATGCGCCCTAGGGAGGAGAGTTAATCCAACCTTCTTTTGCTGAAAATCTGTGGAGAGATATCCACAAAGTAGGAATCCCTAGTTTCCGTAGTTGCACAGTGTCTTCTTCTTAGGTTAGCTTTGATACCATGTTAGATTTTTTAACATTAAGCTAGAATTATATTAGGATTTTTAACTGAGAGAATAACAAGCACAACAAGCAAACACAAGAGACAATGAACACAATGCTTTTCCATGGGGAAACCATAAATGGAGAAAACCCTGCAACTTCCTTAGAGATAGAATCATCACCAAAAGTAAAACCCCAAAATAGTAATATGATCTCCCGACAGTAGTAGCCTCTTTCTTCCTAGCCCCAGTGCCTTCTTATTCCTCAGCTATGCGCTACAACTGAGTGTGAGTGAGTGTGTGATAAATAGAGAGGCTCACTCTCTATTTATACTAATTCCTGAATTGACAATAACCTACTAGGGCCAACTTCTCTAGGAGAGTCTAATAACGCTAGTGCCCCGAAACTGTAGGGACTTTAACCCTTGATCAATAGGAGGGTTACCCACAATGACTTGACATGACTTGTTTACATTATAGAACCTTCCGATAGGAACAATGGGGCATGACACGACTCAAGTACATTACAGACACGTCCTAGAATAAACATCGGGGTACAATACATAAGATATACGGATGAATACATTTCGAAGTTACAAATACATTAACAAAATCAACATACCAAACAACCCTAGAAACTACTCATTCACCATGAGAATATACTTTGAAAACCAACTCTTCAAGTACACAATCTAGACAAGATTGTACACTTGACATATACATAAAAATGGAGTTATAAATACATAACAACAACTTATCACAAGTTTGTACAAAATAGTCCTTCAATCTTATCCACAAGCAATAGTAAAGTGGACTAAATCCACAAGCAACCTAATCTATTGTCAAGATATGGTCTCCTCTTGAAGTGCTGTCTGTCCAAGGTGTAAACATGTTGAGACAAGGTTGTCCAAGGTTGCATTTACATAATCCTTTTGTAGAGACCATCCATATAGGGATTGCAAAACGATGGACTGGTGTGACCTTTCTTTTCCATCTTATGAATTGGATAGGAATTATCCGAGTACAACAAATTTTTGTCGCTGATTTTCCTAGACATCTTCACCATCTCAAATTTTGGAAATTTCATCTAGTTTTGCACACATATATTTGTTTTTGAATTTTGGAAATGTTGTTGAACAACAAGATAAACAAATCAGTCATTTACTACAATGTAACTTGAGGCAGTTTCATTTTGAGGTCATTGCAAAATAATTACAGCCAATAAACCCTATTTATTTAGATGCATGTGTAGGTAAAGGATCAGCTCTTGATCCATTGTTTAGGCTGGAAATGAGATAGTACAACAAAGTTTTGTCGCTGATTTTCCTAGCCATCTTCACCATCTCAAATTTTGGAAATTTCATCTAGTTTTGCACACAGATATTTGTTTTTGCATTATGGAAATGTTGTTGAACAACAAGATAAACAAATCAGTCATTTCTAGCAGTATAACTTGAGGCAAAATTCCATTTCCTTGTTTAAACATTTTTCTTCATGTAAAGCTGAGAATATTGTGATGATGGAGGATCCTACATCTCTCTTTTGAAGATATTATTGATAATTTTGCAGGTTGGCACCGTCATGTTGATTATGTTTAAACTTTATACAAGCCCTATCCAATCTTGGATGGAAGAGACTTGTGGAAAGACTTGCCATGCATGTTAACTGTTTGATGATATTGTACATGATCATGATCTCATGATGAAGATTGCAGCATGTTTGCTTATGATGATTATTTGCAATTTACATTGATGAGTTTTAAGCACACATCAAGGAGAACACCTATGATGATGATGATTGCTCTAAATTATGTCGTAGTTGCACAAAATAAAAAATACATGTATGGGTGTCAAATTCACAAGCCCTAGATTCAACATGAGACCCACTTTCCAACACTGAATCAACAAGAGGTATGCATTTCTTTCAATGCTTGAGCACCAATATTTATATTTTCATTTCAAGATTTCCTAGCAGAGATCAATCTCTTTGACAAGTTTTTGGAGTTCACCGATAAGCCTCTTCATTCCAAAATTGCAGTATACTTTGATTTGTTAGCTGTTGCGGTACTTTAATTTGTTAGCTATTGTGGTCCTTTTTATCAAAATTTTTATGTCAAAAACATAGTTGATGAGTTGGTGATTTTCTGGTCTATTTAATCACACATAGCAGTATTGATTTAGATAAGTCTCTTTCTATCATCGATTGGAGTTTGTTTGAGATGCAACTTTAGATCATCTCATAACAATACATCTCTTCTTTACTTAAACTGGCCTTCCACCTGGATGCTTTACTATTTCATGTTGATGCAGGATCATCTCACTCTCATCAAAAACTTCAAATTGTTATTTATACATTAGGGTCTTCTTATTTCCCAAGGGTGTGGATTCTCTTAAAGGAAATTTGTGTAATTTTCCTAAGTTTGTAAATACGTTGTAGGAAGCCTAAAACCATGCATAAATATATGATCTTCATACACACTTGTGTAAATATCAATAAAATAGTTAATGACAAAATGAATAGATAAGGATTGATTTATTCGATTCATTGGATATAGGGGTTGACTCTATTATGAAACATTTGTTACAAGTTTATAACATTTAGTTTAGGAGTTTGTTGTGATGAGTTGGAAGTTTATCTAAGTTATATGTAAGCCTATGGGTTTAGATTAAGGAGAGAGGAGTGGCTAAGAAAATGAATAATTCGGCCAATGTAGAGTGGAGAAGTGACCTATAAGTTGTGTGATCAGGTCGATGTAGTGAAAGAATTTATCAGCATGTGAACTCATCTATAAAGTTTGGAGAAAGTAATACATTTCGTTGGATATCCGACATATATGCTATACTACTGACATCTTCAATTCGTTTGTTATATGACTTTAGCCATGTCTATAGGGAGCAAAATATGAGTGTAGACTGTTTATCCAAGGAAGCATTGAATATGAAGGCTGGCCTCCTCTTCTTCTCGTAAATTTTAGAAGGAGAAATCATTGAGAAAGGCATGCTACATTTCATTTAAGATCTTTGTTATTTATGTGGCATAGTCTTTTTTGGTTCTTTCTACTATGGGATTCATTAGCATCTTTCTTGTTTTAGCTAGGGATATAGAGTTTGTTTTCATCCCATCAGGGGTATGTTTTCTCCACCCTCAACGCCTCCTTGGATAAGCTATTTGGGCTCCTTATGTTCTCCGTGTGGTATTTCTACTTTAGCCATCTTGGGATTGTGGGTTCCGTCCCTCCCCTTGGGAATTTTTTTGATTCTTATGATCTCCACTTGTGTCTGGACTGACTTATTGTCAGGACTATGTAAAAGTTACCTTTGATTCACTATTGAATATTAAGGAACACCTCTTTTTCTTTTGAAAAATAAGTTACAAAATAGTTGCAAATGTTTTTATTAGATATATTGAGATCTGTAAACTGGGTCTTTAATATTTTTGGGTGAGGAAACAAAATAAATTAAAAAAGGCACACCTAAGAATATTGTAAAAAACATAGTTTGTATTTTGAGATAAATTGGCTGAAGCATTTGCTATGGAACAACTTGATAGCTATATTGTGTTATAGGACTATGTGATGAACTGTTATAATAGGGAATTATTGATATTATTCAGGATAATGATATCACTATTATGTCAAGCTTATAAGTTTTTCCAAGTTTTTTGCTATTATTTGCCATTTTTTTTTTCGAACATGGTGCAGGTAGAACCAAACAGGTATTTGTTAGACCTATCTTCCTCCAATGAGAGGAGTATGGGAAGGATAGAGGAAAGTGAGACATCCAGTAGGTCTACAAGGGCTAGATCAACTAGATGTCATAAGATCAGAAGAAAATTCAATAAACACATGGAATTTTTTCTTAGAGGAGGGGGGTCATGTTCCTATGATGATGAGACAATAGAAGATCTCGAGGTGCCGTTCACGTACAAACAACTAGTGAAACAATGGGTACCTAGGGATCTTCCTCAAGTCAACATTGATTTTTGTGTGAATGAGAGGATATATAGAAATGCACTGTCATCATTACATGGATTGGGGTTGTTTTGCATGGATGACATAAATGTTGGATACATCAGATGTACATAATTGATGGAGTATGTTGGACCCTCTTACAACTACAATGATTGGATGCGCCTAGTCCAATATACATGAAGTATGCGTAGATATGGGTTGGCAGCAAACTATTTATAACTGAAAGACAAAGATCAAAATAAAGGAGCAACGCTGTACATTGACGGAAGGCCAAAAACAACTGGGAATATTGCGGGGTTTATAAACAGTACACAACCAAGGTCTACACTTAAGCAACCCAACTGCATATTCGAGGTGCGTGAAGGAAACCATGTCTTTGTATGTTCCATTAAATCAATAGCTGCTGGGGAAGAACTGCTTATTAATTACAATTTGAATCGAGTAGATACAAACATGGTTAGTATAGATATGGTACATCCAACAATTTACCCAACCTTTTATTAATTATTTTAACATCTTTAGGATTTTTCATTAGCAGATAATTATAGTTTTTTATTAAATTTCCTATGTTGACTTCGCAAGGAGGTGATGGGGGGCACATCACCCCAACAGAGGGTGAGAGGAGTACACAATCTGTGAGGCAACAAGTATACATCAAAATGTTATGTTTTAAAATTGTTTTAGTGAGTGTTTTGGTTTGGTTAGGTAATTTTTTAGTATATTTTTAATGCAGGGTTCTTTCAGGGGCACCTCCCTCACAGTAGATGTTAGTAGACCTGCCTCAAGGCGGTAGGTATACATTGATATTGCCATTGTAAAAATTTAGGATGGACAAATAGATATGTTGTTATGTATTTTCAATAGTATATTCGGTTCGTTTATATAATATTATCTATTTTTCATGCAGAGTGTTGATCATGGAAGCCACCCGACAATTGATCAGACGACTGCTGCATCGGGGCAACATGTAAAGATGAATGTAATTCTACATTTTAAATACTTTAAAATTGTACACATGTATAACGTGTAGCATAATGTTTATTTTGTTATGTATTCTTTCGTTTTTATGTTTGCGTTCATTATGATAATGTTGTCTACTTTTTTTGCAGGTTGATGATCGGGGAAAGTCCCCAGCTGTTGATTAGACAACTGGAGCCTCGGGGAAACAGGTAAACCTAAATTTAATTCTACATTCTAAGTACTTCAAAATTGTACACATATAAAACATGTAGCATACTATTTATTTTGTTATGTATTTTTTCGTTTTTACGTTGCTTTCATTATGATAATGTTGTATACTTTTTTTGCAGGTGGATGATCGGGGAAAGTCCCCAACTGTTGACTAGACCACACCATCGTCTAGGCATCAGGTAAACATATATGTAATTCTAGTAATCTATAACAATAGACAATTTTTGTTAATATAATTTTTTTGTGCAGACTATTACTTCAACAACTAAGCAATGTTTTATATATTTCTATAGCAGAAAAATGATTCGGTCTATGAAACAACATGTCAGGAGAATTTAGATTTTGATGTCTACCAGTTGTTGAATGATGTTGAAATTGGTACTTCTATATATCCCTTGAAGGTGCTACATAAGACCTCGAAAAAACAACACGAGGAAATAGTTCGTCTGGCATTGACTGTTCTAATGAAAGACGGGATTAAAGAAAATGTTCATTTGTTGATAAAGAGATGTCAGTCCTTGAAAGTAAGTTGCGGAATCCTAATGTAAATTCATTTTGAACTTTATAATTTTTAATTTTATATGATAGTGAACTTATAATACAATGGTTTGTATTGACAGGAAATTCTGCAACCTCACACTTGTGGTGAAGGCGGTGTTGGTACCAGTGATCAAACCACTCCATGTACACCACATACTGCACCCATTTTGTCCACTGAATAGTCAGAAACATGCTCTGTGACACCCCCGAGGCCAGCAGAGGGTGCAACTGATGCTGACCGACCCACAATAGAACCTGTAGAAGAAGGGGTGGATGCATGGTTTGATACTAATGCTGATGCTGAAGCAACATTTCCTATATCTTCTCATGTCACTAGCACTGGTTCAATAGTGACAACATTTTCGGTGAACGATGATCTTGTTCCAATAAAGATAGAGAATATTCCAGGTAATCATTAGATTGTTCAATTTAGTTTTTATAATTTGTTTCTAATATATCAATAATTTTCTTTAGTGTTGACTAATGATGGCATGATTGTTTTGCAGGAAATGATGTATTTTATAAATATATAAATGATTTGGCCTTGGAGATCTTCGGGCCCACCATCTGCACAAGGTGGGGAAGACATGCAAAAGATTTAAAGGATGAGCTGACTAATCAGTTGGTTGGTCTGTTTGTAAAAGATACCCTCGATACATCGAAGGTTCTAAAGAAGGTTGGACAACATCTGAAGATTTTTCGAGACCAATATAGGGTTCACCTAGAAAATAACCCTAGGTACGAGCGCCCTCCAATGATTCCATCAAGGGAGTGGAAAGTCCTAGTGGAAGATGGAAAAGGGAAGGATCTAAGAAAAGCAAGAAAGATACCACTAGGAATAGGGAGGTATGCAATACATTCCACAATGTAATGGTAAGCCTTATTATCATTAATTTTTATATCGAATTTGGAACATCGACTAATGTAATTCAACACTTGATTAGGCTGTCGAACACATCAAAGGCCACAAAGGAAAGAATGGAAAAAATAGGTCAACACAAGCTTGGTCCTGGTGGTTATTTGAATTTGGCGACACGAATTGTAAGTATCGAAAACCCCATACTGCATCCAAATAATATATAGAAAATTATTTTTTGTTTTATTCTGGTAAAAAATGTAAAATTAATGACGCCATGAAAATATGCAGGATGAACAATTCAAAGAATTTCCCACTCAGGAATACTTGAAGCTTGGCTTCCAACACGGCTTTGAAGCCATTGTTGAATGCCGAAGAATCTTGTCTGGGCATACTGCACGATCTTTTGTTGATCTATCTGGTGCACATGTATATAAAAACTATATAGTTTAATGAAAATTTATTAATTCTCATGCAATTTATTTGTTATAAAAACATAACATAAACTATTTATTCTGTTTTGAGCAGGAAAGTAATGATCCCGTTAATGTCGAGGATGTACACCAACCAGTCGAAAATCATGCTTCGATTCCTGGTAATGAATTTATTAATATTCTATTGTTTTATATAGATAATTGTAGATGATGAACATTAATTCTAATTCTCCACAATTCAATTGCAGAGCATGTAGATGCAGGTAACACTGAACATGTTGAACTTGCACAGGATAATGATGAAAATGCTGATATGCCCATGCCAGGTAAAAAAATGCCTTTGTAATGTTTTTTTAAATGAATTACTTGTATTTATAAAAAACAAAAATAAATTAATGAAACTTTTTGACAATATTGCAGCAATTCCGAGCCCCTCGTCGCAAGTTCAACCTGGCGAGAAATCTACTAGGGAGACTGATGAGCAGATTACGGAAGATGCGGTTTCAGATTACGGAAGATGCGGTTCTTGCTAAACATGTAAAGAGAAGAAAAGTAAAAAGGAAGTGACTGAAGAAATTTTGAGTAATTCTTATTTATAACAAAATTTAGTACATGGTTTTTTCCTCTATTTAATGAATGAATGGTTTAATGAATTCTTTAATGAATGGTTTACTGAATGTTTTTATCAGCTATTGACTAAATGAATGGTTTAATGAATGATTTAAAGAATAGTTTAATGCATTTTTTTCAGCTATTGAATAATTGAATGGTTTATTGAATGATTTAATGAATGGTTTAATGAAATCTTTTTTAAGCTATTGAGTGAATTAATTTGCAGTAAATTGTTATTTGCAAGTAGATGTATTGGGTTTGGGGAATTGTGAGTGATGTGAGGCGGGGAGGGGCCATAAGAGCTTCCACCTGCACGTGGTTGGCCCTGTTTAGTAGACAATATTAAATTATTCTCGAAATAGAGAGGAGCTCAATGAATGGTAAGGAAGTATACATTGAAACCAATTATTTCTATAATTGTAGTGTTTAAATTTCACTATTGCTATTTGACTCATCCATTGGAACTTGTTACAGGTAGCGTTGGGAAACACTTTCATAGTTTAGAGGTAGAAAATGGCGTTTTGATGTGATCGATGGCCTTATATACATAGTGTTGTGGTTCTCCATGTTTCCTTAGGTGATATCTTATTACCAATTCCTTTAATTGAATAGTTGAATAGTATTGTAATTTACATTGTAATAGTATTGTATTTATTTAGATTGGTTTTGTTATTTTCATAAACATGCAAATATTTATTTGATGGGTCCTAACATGAAATTATTGCAACAGGAAAATATTTGTAGTATGTTGAATGATGTTTTGAAAGGTAAAGCAGAAAACGACAGTGCGAAGCTCCACAAATCAAGGTAAGTTGTAATAAAAAAAAATTATAAATAGTATATGCTACATATTCCTAATTCTCATACATATTTTGTTTCACTGTAATTTGATTTGTATTCCATACTTGCTTAATTTATACCTGTTGTCACCAGATGTATCCATAAAATTTTGGATCCTGGTAGCATCTAGGTAGTGAGGAACTCCAATATTTTGAAGCCATCAAATGTACAAAAGTGGTGCCAGCAGTGAATGAAGTTGAATGCCATGCAATGTGGCAACAAGATAACCTTCATGCATTCTGCAAGTCCCATCGTATTTATGTCTCTGCATACTCTCCAATGGGTTCTCCAAAGATTGGATAGATTAAAGTGAAAATGCTAGAGCAGAGTGTGAGCGCTGAATTCTTAATTTTGCAAAAATGTTTATGAAGGATATCGCTAGTATGTTCAAAAATCATCCGAATGCCAATCACTTGAGTTAATGGTTTAGGGAAAGCGATTTCAAATGACAGGAATCCTTTGAAGGTGCATGTTACATTGAGTATGATTTGAAAGGAGATGTTCATCCATCACAGGAGCTCAACTTGCTAAAACAATTATCCACGTATCATCTATTCTGCAAATTCAAGTCAATCCTATGCCACCGAAATTAGACAGAGCCTCCAACCAAATGTATGTATACTGCTAGTTGAATATGGGGAAATTATTCACTACCGAGCAACATCGTAGATGACAAAAATATCTTCTTGCTAGATAGTGGTAGTTAGTATGTTGATGGGACAACATACCTTACGAGTCAAGACAGAGGGAATGCTTCACTACAGTGTTGCAGGGCCATATAATTCCTGACCAAGCACGATTTCCTGAAAATATTCCTGGGTTTGTGCTCGATGTATTAGCATGCTCTTGGCTTTGGAAGAACACAAGAAATGTTTCCAAAATTTGCATAACATAAGGAGAATCCATACATACAAGTTACAAAACTTCACAAGTCCATCAGATTTGGCCACATGAGTTCTTCAGTTCGAGAAGAATTTATTGTGACGATTGCATATTAATTAAGCAATGGTTGGGATTAATGTGGGACATCATATGTACATCTATCATTGAAAAAGCTCGAGCATGATTCCACATGTTAAGTATCCAGATGCCAAGTGTTGGGTGTTTTCAAGTGTCAGGGTATCAGTTGTGCAATTTTTTCCACATTTGAAGGAGAAGTCTTAGCATCCAAAACAAGAAAATTAGATCTTCGAATCCTTCAAAATAGTGCCACATTAATGGATTGTTTGTAGTCAAAAGGAGATCCCCTATTTCGAGCCATCGATTGAGCAATCAAACATAATCACTTCTAGATGTAATAACATAATCAGTTCTAGGGCATCCAATGAACATGTGGTGGTCAGAAGAATTACCAGAGAAGCAAACCCAAATCTGCAATTTGTTCGATATTGTTTTTAGGTTGTTGATAGGATTTAGCTCCGAGAAGAGAGTTGTAGTTGTTAAGGTTTTTTATTTATTTAAATTATAATTTTTCAATGTAAAAGGGAGGTGAGTTCCAGCTGAGGATTGAGGCAGGGTTAGAAAAAGATGCTATTGTTGGTTGTAGGTAGTCATGTATTTATTTTGATTCCCTTAATATGAAGAGAGGCTTTGGAGTGATTACAGTCGAGATGAGCTCCATTATGTTTTATTATGAATTGATAAATTATGTGTTGTTCATGATTTTGTTCTGTGTATGGTCCTTATGAATCCATACCAAAATTCTTATGAGTTATATACATGTTTGTTAAGGATATGGAATGACATTAGCTTACTTTTTCTATAAGTTCACACTCACAAATCTTTCTATTATAGTTGTTACATTTATACATCTGCTACAGCCATTTTCCATGTAATATTTACCTGATCTCTGTAATGTTTACCTGTTCATAAAATCTCATACTTATCCACTTTTTTCCACATCATTAAGATTTCTCTAAGCTTGGCTCTCTTGCAGTCGAGAGTTAACTTTAGTGATAACATATTCTGGCACCGTTGCTGGGGATGGAGGAACAAAGACATACTTTCCTGGGATGTACGACAACGAATATATCCAGTCTTTGATAGTGAACAAGGGCTGGTGACATAGTGGCTGCAATATTCACCTGGTGACTCCACTGGTTTCAAAATGGCAGATTCAGTTTTTGATCCAGTTGCTCCATGTACCAATACAACAAGGTTTGAGGTATATCCTGTTTTTCTTCAAGATTTTCAAGAATGGATAAGTATGTCTTCTGATGATGAATGGGACAAAGATTTATCTTCCTATTTAGATTCTTATAACATCTCTAGCCAAGAAGATAAATTTGATTTCTTGTAGAAGCTTTTAAAAGCATCTGAGTTAGAATATGAAAGATTGTTTTCAGAAAAGACTTCTCAAGAGGTTAGTATTGGTGTGATGCATGAAAACATAGTCCCGCATCAACAAGAATTTATCAAGGTTGATGCTTCTCATCTTGAAAGTAATGAAAGTGTGCTACAAATTTTTGTTTTTTATGAAGATATTGTTGTTGAAGCAATCCCTACCGAATCAAAATATTCATAGATCCAAATGGATGACTTGAGAGATAAATTTGTTGATCATGAGATTGTGGATGCATTTTTAAATGGCTTTATGGAAACAGTGAGGTCAGAGCTTATCCAAAGGCAGCTTACGTATCTTGAATAAGAAACAGGGATATCTAATCAAAACATGGTTTTTTACTATTTTTATGATCCAGTAGCTGCTTATCTCGATATTTTTATCAACTCTAGCCATTCAGTTTTGTTCAGCTGCAAATATGGGTTTTAGATTCACGATGAATTGCCTATAAGTTCTTTAATATCTATTTTACAGAAGCATATTCCAGGAGTTCAATTGTTAAGTAAAATTTTAACTTGGTTTCATTGGAAATGGAATTACACATGATCAGCTTGATCTCTGCAAGATTAGAGTAGAAGTGTGGATAAATAAATTCATCCATGAGCATTTACGTTTTGCAGTTTTCACAATGTGATTAGATTTTTAGTAGGTTTATCAATTATTTTGTTTGAATAAGCGGTGGCATATTTCAAAATTTTTCAGAGGTTGATTGAATAGTTGACCATATAACCTAATGGATAAGGCACAGGTTTGCAAGTTCTTGGCAGCTCGCATGGAGCATGCGATCCCCAGACGAGGCCAGATGTTGTCACCAGATCTATCCCATAAAATTTCGAATCCTGATAGCATCTAGGTAGTGAGGAACTCCAATATTTTGAAACCATCGAATGTACAAAAGTGGCACCAATAGTGAAAGAGGTTGAATGCCATGCAATGTGGCAGCAACATAACCTTCATGCATTCTGTAAATCCCATCGTATTTATTTCTCTGCATACTCTCCAATGGGTTCCCCAAAGACTGGATAGATTAAAGTAAAAATGCTAGAGCAGAGTGTGAGCGTTGAATTATTAATTTTACAAAAATGTTTATGAAGGAGATCGCTAGTATGTTAAAAAATCATCTGAATTCCAATCACTCGAGTCAATGGTTCAGGGAAAGCGATTTCAAATGATAGGTATCCTTTGAAGGTGCATGATACATTAAGTATGATTTGAAAGGAGAATATCATCCATCACAGGAGCTCAACTTGCTAAAACAATTATCCACGTATAATCTATTCTACAAATTCAAGTCAATCCTATGCCACCAAAATCAGATAGAGCCTCCAACCAAATGTAGGTATTTTACAAGTTGAATATGGGGCAATTATTCACTATCGAGCAACATTGTAGATGACAAAAATCTCTTCTTTCTAGACAGTGGTGGTCAGTATGTTGATGGGACAACAGACCTTACGAGTCATGACATAGGGAATGCTTCACTATAGTGTTGCAGGGCCATATAATTCCTGACCAAGCACGATTTCCTGAAAACATTCCTGGGTTTGTGCTCGATGTATTAGCACACTCTTGGCTTTGGAAGAACACAAGACCTGTTTCCAAAATTTGCATAACATAAGGAGCTTCCAAACATACAAGTTACAAAACCTCACAAGTACATAAGATTTGGCCACATGAGTTCTTCAGTTTGAGAAGAATTTATCGTGATGATTGCATATTAATTAAGCAATGGTGGGATTAATATGGGACATCATATGTATAGCTATCATTGAAAAATATCGAGCCCGAGTCCAAATGTTAAGCATCTAGATGCCAAGCGTTGGGCATTTTCAAGTGCCAGGGTATCAGTTGTGCAATTGTTTCCACATTTGAAGGAGAAGGCTTAGCATCCAAAACAAGCAAATTAGATCTTTGAATCCTTCAAAATAGTGCCACATTACTAGATTGTTTGTAGTCAAAAGGAGATCCTTTATTTCGAGCCACCAATTGAGCAATCAAATTTAATCAGTTCCAGATGTAATAACAAAATCAGTTCCAGGGCATCTAATGAACATGTGGAGGTCAGAAGAATTACCAAAGAAGCAAACCCAGATCTGCAATTTGTTCGATATTGTTTTTAGGTTGTTGATAGGATTTAGCTTTGAGAAGAGAGTTATAGTTGTTAAGGTTTTTATTTATTTGTTTAAATTATAATTTTTCAATGTAAAAGGGAGGTGAGAGTTCTAGCCAAGGGCTGAGGTAGGGTTAGAAAAATATGCTACTGTTGGTTGTAGGAAGTCATGTATTTATTTTGATTCCCTTAAATATGAAGAGAGGCTTTAGAGTGATTACAGTAGAGATGAGCTCCATTCTGTTTTATTATGAATTGATAAATTATGTGTTGTTTATGATTTTGTTCTGTGTTTGGTCCTTATGCATCCATACCAGAATTCTTATGAGTTATATACATGTTTATTAAGGATTTGGAATGGGCTTAACTTACTTTTTATATAAGTTCACACTCACAAATATTTCTATTACAACATGTTACATTTATACATCTACTACAGCTATTTCCTATGTCATATTTACCTGATCTCTGTAATGTTTACCTGTTTATAAACTCTCATACTTATCCACTTTTTTTCCACATCATTAAGTTTTCTCTAAGATTGCCTCTCTTGCAGTCAAGAGTTAACTTTAGTGATAACATCTTCTGGTGCCGTTACCGGGGACAGAGGAATGAAGACATACTTCCCTGGACTGTACAACAATGAATATATCAAGTCTTTGATAGTGAACAAGGGATGGTGACATAGTGGCTGGGATATTCACCTGGTGAATCCATTGGTTTCAAAATGGAAGATTCAGTTTCTGATCCAATTGCTCCATGTACCGATACAACAAGGTTTGAGGTAGATCCTGTTTTTCTTCAATATTTTCAAGAATGGATAAGTATGTCTTCTGATGATGAATGGGACAAAGATTTATCTTCCTATTTAGATACTTATAACATCTCTAGCCAAGAAGATAAATTTGATTTCTTGAAGAGGCTTTTAAAAGCATTTGAGTTAGAATATGAAAGATTGTTTTCAGAAAAGACTTCTCAAGATGTTAGTATTGGTGTGATGCATGAAAATATAGTCCCGCATAAACAAGAATTTATCAAGGTTGATGCTTCTCATCTTGAAAGTAATGAAAGTGTGCTACAAATTTTTGATTTTTATGAAAATATTGTTGCTGAAGGATTCCCTACCGAATCAAAATATCCATAGATCCAAATGGATGACTTGAGAGATAAATTTGTTGATCATGATATTGTGGATGCATTTTTAAACATTTCCCTTACTCCAAATTTTTTTGAAGATATGTGTTTGACCCTAAATAAAAAATTAAATCAACATATATTGGAAAGTAAAAAGTGGCTTTCAAATGATTGTGAAAAAAATGGCTTTATGGAAATAGTGAGGTTAGAGCTTATCCAAAGGCAACTTACTTACCTTGAACAAGAAACAGGGATATCTAATCAAAACATGGTTTTAACTATTTTTACGATCTAGTAGCTGCTTATCTCGAGGTTTTTATCAACTCCATCCATTCAATTTTGTTCAGCTGCAAATTGTTGATGTATTTGTAACTTTGGAATGTATTCACTTGTATATCTTATGTATTGTATCCCGATGTTTATTCCGGGAAGTATCTATAATGTAATTGAGTCATGTCATGCCCCGATGTTTCGATCGGGAGATTCAATAATGTAAACAAGTCATGTAAAGTCATTGAGGTTAACCCTCCATTGTAAGTTGGGGCAATAGTCCCCACAATTGTGTCAAGGTTAACCCTCCTTGTTGATCGGAGGGAAAATTCCCCATAGTTCTGGGGCACTAGGGTTATTAGATTCTCCTAGAGATGTCGGCTCTAGTAAGTAATTGTTAAGTAGGGCCAACATGTTAAAGTGGACATTAAGTGAACGAAAGAATATAAATAGAGAGTGAGCCTCTCTATTTATCACACACACACTCACTCATTGGGGCGCATGAGTGAGAGAGAGAACAAGTTGTGGAGACCATCTTTTCTGTTTTTCGGGTTTTACTGCTGCCATTGGTGCTCATTCTATCTTTGAGAAAGTTGCAGGGTTTTCTCCTTTTGGGTTTCCTTGAGGAAAATTCTTTGTGTCTCTTATCTCTTGTGTTTATTGCTATGCATGTTATTCTCTCAGTTAAAGATCCTAAGATAATGCTAGATTTAATGATAAAAATCTAACATGGTATCAGAGCTAACCTGAGAAGGAAACATTGTGCAGCTGTAGAAGCTAGGGATTCTTACTTTTTGGGTCTCTCTCCATAATCCATCAGCGAAAGTATGGTAGGATGACTCTCCATTGAAGGGCACATCTTTCTGTCGAAGCAGAATTCGATTCTAGACATTTTCAGTTTTTGGTACAGGAAATTAGGGCTTCTTACATAAGAGGAATTTTTGAGTGAGCCCGACATAGGATTTATCTCCTCATCAAAATCAAAGTTTAGAGACCTGGGTCGAGATTTTTGGTTGGGTATAACTCGGGAAAAGTCAAACCGTAGTTTGACCCCAAGCTGGAAAAACCCTAAAATGCTAAAACTGATAAGTTTTGGTACATTAAATATATTGAGGGATTGGAGAAGGATCAGGATTTGAAACATTCACAGCCCAAAGATAAAATCCTGATTTACACTATATCCAAAATTTAGCCTCATATTCTATATATTATAGGAGATATGATTCCTCCAAGTTAGAGTGCCAGCCTCTCCCAGGATTCATCCCTAAACAGGACACCTGGGGAGAATTGCTATATCTCGGGCTACAAATGTCCAAATGAAATTTCTGAAGATCTTCTAGAAAGGGCACGGAATTTAATTTTTTTGGTCCAAGTTTCACACCTAGAAGAGGAAATATTGACACGTGGCAGTCGGTACAACTTCGCTATCCTGAACAGTCTTGAAATAGGTCACCTTGGGAAAACGCTCACAAGTCCCAATTGGTCAAACCAATTATAATGAAACCTATGGTGTTGGAAAAAGAACAGGTGAGGATACCTCAATGAGAAGTTTTAGACACAGAGTAGTAGTAATTTTGGAGATAAAATAGAAACAGTATCAGGAATTTCTGCAGAAGAAATTGGAAAACTGGGGCTTCCTGTTCTGAGAGCTTCCCTCCACTGTTTTTAGAAAATGAGTACATTGGACAGCTCACTTTGAAGAGATATATATTTATATCCAATCATATCTGAAAGATTCCAAGTTTTTAAATTAGGGTTTCTCTGACAAACACTAGATCAGCTAGCTCCAGAACCAGGACGGACACCTCAAATCGGTAAGATCTAATCTTTTGCTATTTTTCATTTGAGGGTCTCATTTCAAAGTGATATATCACATCAGATTGATGACAAGCTTGATGAAGTTGACAACTTCCAAGCCTATAAGTATATGATCTCTCTGAAGAAATTGAATTGGACACCTACATAAGTAGAGAGGTTCCAGTTCCAGAGAGAGATGAGGCTAAAAGCCTCACACAAGAAGAAGAAGCTGAACTCATAATAAGAGAAGAGAAGATGGGAGCAATTGAAGATCAAGCTCTCACCATCCAAAGAAGATCCCTCAAGGGATGAGGAATATGAAGAAATCAACTCTTGAAGAACCTCTTATCCACCTTAGCATTTGGATAAGAAATGATGCTATTATGAATGAAGAAGATGATGAAGCTGAAGGCTCAAGAAGGAGTCTACCCACGAAACAAATAAAGATAAGTATTCAATTGACATTCCATGATATTGTTTTTTGTTTTTGTTTATATTCAGTTGATGTATTATGCATGATAGAATGTTTGCATTAATGAAAGTATACTACTAATATGCATGTAATGGGTAAGTAGCTCATGGTGCTATACAACTCTCCATTGCTACTTATATAGAATGAAACCTCTTTGCTGACATATTGGATTAGTGCACAATCTCAATGTTGTCCTGGTAGAGATGGAAGGCATCTAGAAAGTTTTTGTGAGATATGGATGAATGTTGTATTGCCTAAAATAGTTGCATAATCATATATCTTGATGCAAAAGAATTTTTCATTATGAATATTCCTTATGAAATGTTTCTAACCATACAAATGCATTTGACTTGTAGGAAAGATCGCGTACAATCACCTACAAGCAAAGAAGGATGAGACTTTTTCCGAAGAACAAGTGATGACAGTTCAAGATGAAGAATAATACGAAGAATGCAGTGACATCATCGATGCAGAACCTTCCAGCTGTGAAGAAGTAACCAAGAAGAAAGAGAAGACCAGTTCAAGAAGAATGATGTCTAGGATGTAGTATAGAGACCTGAAGAGAAGTTCATAGTTCCATCATGCAGTAGATGGAAACATCATGGGATACAAGGCAAGATTCATAGCACGAGGCATCGACTATGAAGAGACATTTGCAGCCACTAGAAATACACATGACAGGAAGAATCATGTGTGCAAATGAAAGAAGGCCTTGTACAAGCTCAGAAGATACCCATGGGATAACACATACATGAGGAGCTTGATGAAGACCCAAACCTTTGCTACAAGGTTGAAGATGAAAGTCTATAGAGGATGACAAGCTCACAGATGGGTGTGAGAAGAACTTTTGAAAAAGTTCAAGATAGAGGATCTTGGTATCCAATGATCCTAGATGGATACATAGAATATTAGTAGCAGAGGAAGCTACTTGTCACTCTGGTGTAGAATGTTTTAGTGCATAGAGTACGAAAGATAGAGGGAGAATGATGTTCCACTTCAGAGGGAGTGACTGCAGAAGATCCTAAGGTTCGACATGGTACGACAAGATGGAAAGATTACTGATGACTCTAGGATTTACTGAGAGTAAAGAGGATTCCAACCTTTGCTTTAAGGTTGAAGGTGGAAGACCAATGATGCTCCTGTTATATGTCGATGACTTGTTCCTGATAGAAAAGAGAAACTTATTAAAGTTGCAAGAAGAAGACTTAATCCAATTTCGAGATAAAGGACTTGGGGATGATGCACTACGTTCTAGGCATGGAGGTGTGGACAAGAGAAGTATGCAGTAGAGATCTTAAAGAGGTTCAGGATGATGGACTGCATGACCACACCTATGGCATCGAACCTGAAGCTATTGAGTAATGCTTTAGAAACGGTTGACGCTATGATGTATCGTCAGATGATTTACCTGATGAACATGAGACCAGATATTTGCTTTGCTGTGAACACCTTGATCCAGTTCTCAACAGATCTGAGACATGTTCACTTGATTGCTGCAAAGCATAATTTGAGGTACTTGGAGGGTTATGTTGATTCAGATTGGGTAGGCAGTGCCATCGATAGGAAGAGCACTTTAGGATGCTGCTTCAGTATGAGATCAGGTATGATCTCTTGGTTTAGTAGGAAGCAGTCCTGTGTGGCACTGAGTACAGTTGAAGTTGAGTATGTCGCAGCTTGTTCAGCTAGTTGCGAGGCAGTGTGGCTAAGAAAGCTACTGTATGATTTATTTCATCTATAGTTGGATGCTACTTGTATATACTGCGACAACTAGAGTTGTGTGAAGTTGTCAAAGAACCCGGTGTTCCATGACAAGTCGAAGCATATCGAGATCAAGTATCACTATATTAGGGATATGGTTCAGAGAGGAGCAGTGAAGCTCCAGTATGTTGCGATGGATGGACAAATAGCTGATGTATTGATGAATCCATTGGCCAGAGTGAAGTTTGAATACTTCAAGGGGAAGCTTGGTGTTCTCCAGATCGAGGTTCCCTCCAAGGGGAAATGATGAGACCTCGAGCCATTCTGACATGGTGAGAGGATTAGGTTCCTTCCATGGTCAGATGTAAGGGTTGAGCCATTCTGTCATGGTGAGAGGATTTGGTTCCTTCCATGTCATATGTGAGTGCTGAGCCATTCTGATTTGACTATAGGATTGGTTCCTACATGATCAAATATAAGTGTTGAATTCCATTCTTGGAATGGAGGCACCTGGTCAGTTACTAGGAATACTTAGCTTGGTGCTGAGTTTCCATTCTCTAGGAGAATGGAGGCACATGGTCAGTTACCAGGAATACTCAGTCTGGGATTGAGGGCCATTCTGATATGACTGAGGGATGTAGTCTCACATGATCACATATAAGTGCAGGGCCATTCTGATGTGATTGAGGGATGTGTTCCCACTTGATCAGATATAAGGGCTGATGCCATTCTCTGGGAGAATGGAGGCACCTGGTCAGTTACCAGGAATCCTCAGTCTAGGACTAAGAGCCATTCTGATGTGGTGTGTTCACACATGGTCAGATGTAAGTGTAGAGCCCTTTCAATGCGGTGTGTTTGCACATGGTCAGATGTAAGTGCAGATCCCTTCTGATGCGGTGTGTTTGCACATGGTCGGATATAAGTGCTGAGCCATTTTGGCACGATGTGCTTACACATGGTCAGATGTGAGTGATGGGCCTTTCTGACAAGATGAGGTTAGATGTGAGTGTTGGGCATGCCTTTCTGACAAGATGAGGTTAGATGTGAGTGTTGGGCATGCCTTTCTGACAAGATGAGGTCAGATGTAAGTGCTGGTTGGGCCATTCTGACTTAGGGTCAGATATAAGTGCTGAAGAAGACCTACATGGAGGCTAGGCCTACAACCAACATAAAAAAGGGCTGGTTTTGTAGAACTTCCTGTGACAAGAAGAATGAAGAGATAGCACCATTTGATTGAGATAGTAGAAGCAGTAATGATGATGATGATCCAGTGATGATCAAGCTTTGATGATGATATAGATCAAGTGATGATCTATACTTGATGATGATCTAGTAGTGACGATCCAGATCAAGTGATGATCCAGACTTGATGATGATCCAACAGTGACGATCCAGATCAAGTGATGATCTAGACTTGATGATGATCCAGCAGTGACGATCTAGTTCAAGTGATGATCCAGACTTGATGATGATCTAGTAGTGACGATCTAGATCAAGTGATGATCTAGACTTGATGATGATCCAGCAGTGACGATCCAGACTCAATGATCCAATGATGATCCAAACTTGACGATGAATATGACTTGACAATGAAGATGACTTGAAAATGAAGATGACTTGAAGATGGAGATGACTTGATCATGATCCATAAGATACAGAGAAGAAGACTTGTGCTGATAAATTGTGTCGAGAGAATACCTTCCTAGTTAAGAGGGAATGTTGATGTATTTGTAACTTCGGAATGTATTAACTTGTATATCTTATGTATTGTACCCTGATGTTTATTCCAGGAAGTATCTATAATGTAATTGAGTCATGTCATGCCTCGATGTTCCGATCGAGAGATTCAATAATGTAAACAAGTGATGTAAAGTCATTGAGGTTAACCCTCCATTGTAAGTCAGGGAAATAGTCCCCACAATTGTGTCAAGTTTAACCCTCCTTGTTGATCGGAGGGCAAAGTCCCCATAGTTGTGGGGCACTAGGGTTATTAGACTCTCCTAGAGATGTCAGATCTAGTAATTAATTGTTAAGTGGGTCCGACATGTTAAAGTGGACATTAAGTGAATGAAAGAATATAAATAGAGAGTGAGCCTCTCTATTTATCACACACACACTCACTCATTGGGGCGCATGAGTGAGAGAGGAGAAGCTCTCTCAAGTGTGAGAGAGAGAACAAGCTATGGAGATCATCTTTTCTATTTTCGAGTTTTACTACTGCCATTGGTGCTCATTCTATCTCTGAGGAAGTTGCGGGGTTTTCTCCTTTATGGTTTCCCTGAGGAAAATTATTTGTGTCTCTTGTCTCTTTTGTTTATTGCTGTGCATGTTATTCTCTCAGTTAAATATCCTAAGATAATGCTAGCTTTAATGATAAAAATATAACCCAAATATGGGTTTCATATTCATGATGAATTGCCTATAAGTTCTTCAATCTTTATTTACAGAAGCATATTCCAGGAGTTCAATTGTTAAGTAAATTTTTAATTTTGTTTCATTGGAAATGGAATTACACATGATCAACTTGATCTCTGCAAGATTAGAGTAGAAGTGTGGATAAATAAGTTCGTCCATGAGCATTTAATTTTTGCAGTTTTCACAATGTGATTAGATTTTTTAGCAGGTTTATCAATTATTTTGTTTGAATAAGCGGTGGCATATTTAAAAAGTTTTCATAGGTTGATTGAATAGTTGACCATATAACCTAATGGATAAGGCACAGGTCTGCAAGTTCTTGGCATCTCGTAGGGAGCATGCCATCCCTAGACGAGGCCAGATGTTGTCACCAGATCTATCCCATAAAATTTCGGATCCTGACAGCATCTAGGTAGTGAGGAACTCCAATATTTTGAATCCATCGAATGTACAAAAGTGGCACCAATAGTGAATAAGGTTGAATGCCATGCAATGTGGAAGAAACATAACCTTCATGCATTTTGAAAGTCCCATCGTATTTATGTCTCTGCATACTCTCCAATGGGTTCTCCAAAGACTGGATAGATTAAAGTGAAAATGCTAGAGCAGAGTGTGAGAGCTGAATTGTTAATTTTGCAAAAATGTTTATGAAGGAGATTGCTAGTATGTTCAAAAATCATCCAAATGCCAATCAATTGAGTCAATGGTTTAGGGAAAGCGATTTAAAATGACAGGAATCCTTTGAAGGTGAATGCTACATTGAGTATACTTTGAAAGGAGATGTTCATCCGTCATAGGATCTCAACTTGCTAAAAAACTTATCCACTTATCATTTATTCTGCAAATTCAAGTCAATCCTATGCCATTGAAATTAGACAGAGCCTCCAACCAAACGTATGTATACTGCAAGTTGAATATGGGTCGATTATTCACTATCGAGCAACATCGTAGATGACAAAAATATCTTCTTTCTAGACAATGGTGGTTAGTATGTTTATGGGACAACATACCTTACGAGTCACGACGGAGGGAATGCTTCACTACAGTGTTGCAGGGCCATATAATTCCTGACCAAGCATGATTTCTTGAAAACATTCCTGGGTTTGTGCTCGATGTATTAGCACGCTCTTGGATTTGGAAGAACATAAGAACATAAGACCTGTTTCCAAAATTTGAATAACATAAGGAGCTTCCAAACATACAAGTTACAAAACCTCACAAGTCCATCAGATTTGGCCACATGAGTTCTTCAGTTCGAGAAGAATTTATCATGATGATTGCATATTAATTAAGCAATGGTTGGGATTAATATGGGATATCATATGTATGACTATCATTGAAAAATATCGAGCCTGAGTCTAAATGTTAAGTATCCAGATGCCAAGTGTTGGGCATTTTCAAGTGCCAGGGTATCAGTTGTGCAATTTTTTGCAGATTTGAAGGAGAAAGCTTAGCATCCAAAACACGTAAATTAGATCTTCGAATCCTTCAAAATAGTGCCACATTACTGGATTGTTTTCAAGCAAAAGGATATCCCCTATTTTGAGCCACCGATTGAGCAATCAAACATAATCACTTCTAGATGTAATAACATAATCAGTTCCAGGGCATCCAATGAACATGTGGCAGTCAGAAGAATTACCAAAGAAGCAAACCCAGATCTGCAATTTGTTCAATATTGGTTTTAGGTTGTTGATAGGATTTAGCTCCGAGAAGAGAGTTATAGTTGTTAATTGTTTTTAATTAATTTAAATTATAATTTTTCAATGTAAAAGGGAGGTGAGAGTTCCAGCTGAGGGATGAGGCAGGGTTAGAAAAAGATGCTAGTGTTGGTTGCAGGAAGCCATGTATTTATTTTGATTTCCTTAATATGAAGAGAGGTTTTGAAGTGATTACAGTCGAGATGAGCTCTATTCTGTTTTATTATGAATTGATAAATTATGTGTTGTTCATGATTTTGTTCTATGTATGGTCCTTATGCATCAATACCAGAATTATTAAGAGTTATATACATGTTTATTAAGGATATGGAATGGGATTAGCTTACTTTTTTTACAAGTTCACACTCATAAATATTTCTATTACAACATGTTACATTTATGCATCTGCTGCAGCCATTTCCCATGTCATATTTACCTGATCTCTGTAATGTTTACTTGTTCATAAACTATCATACTTATCCACTTTTTTCCACATCATTAAGATTTCTCTAAGCTTGGCTCTCTTGCAGTTGAGAGTTAACTTTAGTGATAACACTACCATTCTTTGTTCCCTATAATTTTAACTTGCTTGAATTGATAATAGAATATATCAGATATGATTAGAAATTATCAAATATGCTTAGAAGTCCAAAAACATGGACAACATGTTTTGTTGCCTGAAAATGTTAGGTTCCTCGTTGTAAGTTTTGAATGGTTTTATTTGTAATAGAATCGTTGTCAAAATAATAAATACATTTTTCAAATATTATTAGATTACAGATACAAACCTAGGGTTTCCCTAGATCTCTATATATGGTCAAAAGTGATCATATCAAAGAGATGTCAATTTTCCTTGATCTATATAGCTAGAGGCAGTAAAGTCACTTCATGGATTTGTTGATTGTTCTTCATCCACATAATCACCAACACAGAATCTCTGTAGACCTGACGTCAATCAATACCTTTCACAAGTGATAGAGATATTCTCACAACAAAAGCTCTCTCTTGGTCACTAGGGATAGAGATCTTTTCCCATTCACTATTTGTTATAATAATGCTTGGTTCACTTTATCAAACACTCATAGTCCTAGAAATATACTCATGGTCCACTAATATCCATTCATCTATGTCCTAAATTTGGGAATAGAAGATAAAAGTATTAAAACTTGGGCCAAGACACATTCTATAGATCCCTCAAATGAAATAAAACACAACGAGAAAAAACTTAAACAAAACTAAAAATGAAGAAGTAGGAATCTAGGGGGAGTCAAGGAACAAAACAAGTAGCAATTACAACTTGATTAGATGATACAATCCAAAGGAGGAGGTTAAATCCAATAAACCTACAGCTTAAGGCAAGCAGTAAGAACATTAGATTTTTCATAGTTGAGCCAACTTTAGATTAATATGGAAGCAAAGAGGGACATATTCATAATCTTATATATTTATGAGATTAGTAGATGAAGGAAGTCATTCATGCTAGAACTTTCTCTTTTTGAAATGCCACCACATTTTTCCCACATAATTTCTATGAACAAAATTTGCTACTACAATATGCAAATGAATGATACACTCAGCAGGTTTGAATTATTGGAGTTGGACACAATTATGGAAAAATACAATAGCACAAAAGTTTCCTGTGGAAAACTGAGATTCCAAAAAATAACATACATTATAAAAGATTCTCAGTAGTACTTGATTTCATGAGTGACATACTTGTTTCATTGGAATACATTTCTATTTTTGGAAAGGTTCCATTTGCATGTGTTGACTAGAAGCATCTATCAAAAAAGTGAAAATGTTAGCAACCTTAATATATATGATCCATCACATTTAGAGGAAGTGCAAGTTGTGCATCAATAAGAGACCATTCTATAGACTTCTAGCTCCATTCTTAGAAGACATATTGTAGACATCAAGGCAAGGACTTCAAGGTAGAAGCTCATCTCACATACCTCATTGACATAAGAGGAAGCTTACATTTGCAAGTAAGGAGGATATATTAGTCCACTTTTGAGAAAGTGTTAACTCATTTTTAATAGAAATTGGAGTTAAATTTCCTCTTAAGTAGGGAGTAATTTATGAGCACTTTAATTATATGCCATTAGCTATGTTGGCTGTGTGTACATCACTTTTTTCAATAGACTTCTTTGAAGATCAATTTCCTTTCATAATGCAACAACATGGAGTGATTGTGATTTTGGATATCCAAAGTGGCATATAACCCATCCATTAGTCTCCTATCACCTTGAAGTAGAAATATTTTTCCTAGAAACCCCAAGCTATATTCTATAACATTATCACTCTAATGAAGAAAACGTTTCTTTATTCCCTATAATGCTCTCCAAGAGAAATTGCATGCAAAAACTTTTAAAGTTGTGCTTAAATGAATACTTCAGATATGCGATAGGTAAATTATAGTCAGGTACACTAATTTCATTTTCAATTTTAGCTTCTGGGTTTCTCACAATTAGAGATAAGCTTGTGAATAAGTGGATCTCTTTATAGTTTTCCATGTCAATTTCGCTCTTATCAACCTGCATATATATTTCAATAAACTCCTCTATGCTTCAACATTTTATATAGTATTCCATTATACCAGCTCATATGTAAACTCTTATAAACTTCCCTATCCCCTATTACATTTCAAAAAACTACTTTACATATTGTAAACTAGTGGTCTGATAATTAGGTACAAAAATAATATAACAGATTTAACATCCCATATATAAAATATTTAACCGTCTTGAAATAATCCCATAAGTTCAGCTCATCATCTCTATTTTCTATCTATTGTTTAAGGTTTTAAATCATTTATTTTATTGAATATGATTGAAATATAGGCATAGAGAGAATGGCTCCATCCTATGTATGAAACTTTTCAAAGATGGTTTTCTCTATTTATATGCTTTTTAACAGACCTTATGTTGGGCCCCTAAGAAATTTGTTATCTATGCTTTCCATCCATCTCATCTCTCTTTTTCATGAAAAAAGATTCAATGGTATGAAAATCACATGCGCATAAATTCTTGTTCTAGATAATGAGTTCTTTGAATTACATTATGAAAGTTTAATTAAAATTTGCAGCTAGAATGGAAAACAACCTCACCACACTATTTTCCCTGTAATCTTCAAAATATGGAACCCTTATCTTCATAATGATTCTCATATCTAGTATTAAGGCCTTGACATATGTAGAAAAACCAATAACAAGTCCATTACATGTCTATTGTACTTTTCCATATGGACATCATTAACCCACTTAGTGCAATTTAGGGAAAAGTAAATTGACTACAATAGAAATGCCATAGTTGGGCATTATTATACCCAAAAATCCATGTGGGAATTCATGATATACATTGACCGTAAGCTAGGTTATTTTTTTATTAATATACAGATTCTCGTCGGTTATCCGATAGTTAATGAGTGGCAGCTGTCGTCGGATATCATGCTAATTTGACGACGCTACTGAACCTCTGATGTTAAGTTTCCATCGACTTTCTAACATATTATGGCCCATGTTTGACAAAGTTTCCATGACTCCAACGAGGGTGATTCGACGAGCAACCATCAGACATTCGACCACTGGTTGTCTCAAATTCAACCACAGAGGTGTCGCACATTCGATGGGGAGAGGTCGGAAATTCTACAATGAAGGTGGCTCACCTTCGATAAGGAAAAGTCAGAAATCTGATAACATAGGCGTCTCAAATTCGACGACTTAGCTTCATACTCTATCTAAAATTCGACGAGATTCGATAGGGGGTCGAATATCTGACAAATTCCCATCGACGACAAAAAAACATTGTTGTCAAATAACAGACATGTGTCTGTCGAAGTTCAGACACGGCATCCGTCAGATTTTGGGATCAAATTCTGTTGTGTAAAAGGGCTATTTTAATTGTTGAACCATCAATTACTACCTACACTCTTCAACTGCATGATTACTTTCTTATATTTGCTTCAGATGGGCTCTGGAAACATTTGAGCAACCAAGAAGTTGTTGATATTGTCCACAATCATCCCCATGTGTTAATATTCTACCCTATAAATAAATTCCTTTCTTTGTTTCTACATATAAATAGATAGGTTTGATATTTTTAATATCAATTAACAAGTTGTTGCTATCAAAGGTAATTTGCGACTTATTTTCTGTTTTCTAAGTTAAAAATTTAACATTGTTTTGTTCTACATAGATGTATTCTTTGAGTTGAAACTTATTTTTAAAGGTTTACCTATACATCTTCCCACTTACCCTGCATGTTAAGTCTTTTCCCGTAGGATTTTCTCATTGCCAACTACATGTATTTGATTAGATTATAAAAAAAAGTCGATTCATGAAGCCTCATACATGAGCAAGCATCAAGAACACATATGCAATGTTATGTATAAGGATACTTTAAAGTGGATTTCATGGATATTGTAACCTTCTATTTAACACTCCTTCTCACTTAGGTCACTTATGTAGCTCAATATGGTGAGTTAAACTACCCAATGAATGAATTAAAAAGACAACCATACAAGATAATTGTTATTTAATGAATAACATCCTCCATATCAAGACATCTTACTTGTACAACCCCTACATTATTGGACTCATAAGCCTCCAATTAGGTTGATCTTAGCTCCAAGGAGATCTATAACAACACATATTTCTCATGGAACTTGCATCCCCTCTTCAAGTTATATTCCACATTGAAGTCTTGAACCGAGTTACTTAAAATTTTGGAATTGGTCTTTGTGGGCTTGAAAACATTGGCTTTTGCTTGACATTTTTCTCAATGATTTGCTTCTTTTAGCTTGATTTCATCTTTGAAGGGTACTGAAGTTTGCAGGTTATGTCTATCCCCATATTTGAATTGTTGCCAACTGTATGTATTATATGAGATTAAAAAATGTAACCTGGTTCTTGAATAAAATCATGAACAAGCATTGAGAATATATATGCAATGTTATTGATAATGAAAGCTAAAGTGGAGTTCATGGAGATTGTAACTGTCTCCTGAGGGTTTTTTTCCACTTCGGTCATCGAGCCAACTTAAGATAGTGAGATAAAGTGCATAGTGAATAAATTAAGGAGGCAACCATAAAATACTATAGTTAATAAATGTTTTTCCCTTCAAATTAAGGATATCTACTTGTATGGACCAGAAAGAGATCCATAATGTCAGGATTAATTATAATCCTCCCTTGACCACCATAGTCTAAATGTCATTTCCTAGATTAGGAGTATGTTTCCACTTCACTAGTGTCATGGGGAACTCATCTAGGGCTCATCTACCACTTGATGCACCAATTTTCATGAGTTTAGGAGCTCGAGAGGCCAATCCCTATAATTTAGGAACCCACACTGAGTAATGGGAGTCTCATCATCAGTTCACCCTTTTCCATGTTGAGTTATCCTCCGATGAGAATCATTTAATTCATCTACAGTTAGCCTAGCACCATATTTGCATGAAATAAGGAGGTTAGGCATCTTTTCCTACATACCTTGATCAGTTAACTGGTTGTGAACTGATTTAGTTGTATTAATTTAAACTAATGAGCCTCCAATGGTGATTTTCCCACAGTTAGAGAACTCTTGAGTCAGTCCAAGTTGGGGAATTTGAATCACATTGAGTGGTTTCAAATCCTCCTTATTGTATCATCATTGTATTACACATATATTAATGATTATGAGAGTAATGTTATGCTGACCAATTTTTGTCTCTAGACTGTTCAATTTCACCATGATTGTTTGATCATTGTATTGAATTTCTTCTTCCTTCTTCAAACTTCTTTCACTGTGAGGTTCAACCAGAAGCCTGAAGATCCTAAGCTTTGCTAAATTAAACATGGTATCAGAGCCGAGGTCTTGGTTCAATTCCCCCGAGCTACCCTGTAGTGGGAGTGTTCGAGTATCGGTACAACCACATGGTATAACCATCGCACCTCTGGGAATATAAAAATGTGGACTAACCACCACTCCTGATAATAAGTCCTTGTGAATGGTTTCAAATGTTCATCAACATCTGCAGGTTTTGGTGTAATAACAAACCTTACATATAACACATCGTTGTCATGGAACTTGCATCCCTTTCTTATGTTACATTCCAAGTAGAAATTTTGAACATTGTTACTTGCATGTTTTGGAATTGATGTTTGTGAAATTGAAAATATTGGTCGTTTCTGGAATTTTTCTCAATGCTTTGCATTTGGATTTGGCATTGAGCATGTTGATATGATGATGAATCACTCTACAAAGGGTGATACTAATGATGAGGATCCCAATATATGCATTGGTGAAACATTGCTTGTCCTTTATGTTTATCATTTATATGTTCTTGCTTATTTATTAATAATGCATTTCCTTCAAAGTTACAATATAATGTGTTATTTATAAAATAACGCCCTCTCTCTCTCTCTCTCTCTCTCTCTCTCTCTCTCTCTCTTATATATATAGTGCTTCCTCGTTTCCAAAATTTGAGGGATCATGTTTCCATTGCATTTATTTTTTGGAAACTCTGCCTATTTCCCCGCATCGTGCAACAACTTAGGTGAATTTTGAAGCGATAGAAATAGATCTTAATTGCCAAATGATAATCAACCCTTTTTTTCTCTTCTATTTTATTCAACCAACAACACTTTAAAACATAACACTAACAAACTAGTTTTGTTGCAGCCCACTTGTGCCAACAATCACCCTATGCTCCAAGTATTCCTAATCATAAAAAGGTGCCCTTACATCTAAACCTTTTTATCCTCTTATTTGGTAAAGATCGTTGTTTACATGAGAATATTGGTTGGACCATACTTTTGGAAGATGCTCTAAATTGGTTTCATGCATGTTTTTTTACTTGAAGGATTATACTACGAGGCATTGCGTTCTTTCATCTACAATAAGGCAGATCTTATGTCGCAAGGTAATTTATTTAACCTTGAAGTTAGGATCTAAATTTACATTGTTTCTTGGGGACTAGCCTAATGATTGAGTTATGGCCATGTGTGTAGAGATTACTGAAAATATATTTGATTTTGGTTAACATGGTATATTATTTGTACATGTTGAGAAGCAAAAACTATTGCGTGAAAGAATTTCAATAACTTCTCGTGCAAATTAAGTATCTATCATGGAAGAAGTCAAAGCAAGCACATGTAAGCAAAGGAAGTCTCACAGCTGAAAGTACTTCCTCACAGCTGAAAGTACTTCAAAACTTTTGTCCACTGAAATCAAAATGAAAAAAATTATAACTTCATTAATAATAAACCATTTGGTTCAAACAATGTTGATCCTCGAATCCACATTTGATTCCAAGTTCAGGCTGGTTGCGGTCGTGAAGAAGCCTAGTGGCAGTTTCAATTTCTTTGACAAGTAGGATTTCATCTTTATTTGTTGATGTCGTGCAATGTGTATTTCTAAATCATATAGAAATATCAAAGCTATTTATTTGATTTTTCTATCTTTGCTTAGTGGCGCCACAAGTCAAATATATTTTATTGCTTCCAAGACTTTTCTCAATAATTAGTATCATAGATTACTGTTTTTTACTTTGACTTGAATGAAATGGCGATCATGTGAAGAACTTCGCCAATCTGTGGACGACTTGCCCATATTAAAATCTCATGTTTCAGTAAAACTGAGTTGTATACCTATCGTTGTTGTAATTATATGATGCTTTGGTTTATGTTGTGTAATAATTTCCAAGGGCTTGTTATTGGCCATTTCTTGAAAGAAATTATGACTAATTTGCCAGACATTTTTGACATCATTGTTGGTGTCTTATCATGCAACAAGTGAACATTTCTCCATGGAACACCCTTCTGTCACAAACTTCCTTACAATGTTCTTGTTATTTTAAACATTCTAGAACTTGTACTTTAATGTCTTAAGAGATTGAGGATATATGTTTGTCTATTTGATAGGAGGATATATGTTTGTCTTCTTCATGCTTTTGCTTCCTCTATTAGAAGTAACTCTATGCGATAAGATAATATAAGATAATTCAAGTAACTTTATGCGATAAGATAATATAAGATAATTTTATTAATGTCTTCAGAGAAGAGGGGTTGGAATTCTACTTGAAAATCTGCTTGTACTTCTCTTGGGCAGAAATAAAATATTGTAAATTTTTTATTCGGTTAATTTTAGTATTTTTTTTTGTTGATTTTAATTTTAATTAGGATTTTGAATCTAGTTTAATATTTATCATGGTGGGAAAATGATGTGGAATTGAGGCTATGAGAAGAGGTAAATTTGGGTTTTTATGGTTTTATTTAACGTGGAATGAAGTTAACCATTGCATGTATCTATCCTGGGAATTATGTTAAGTTTTTGAAGATGGATTTGTTATGGCACAGAATCCAGTGTTGGGAAAGTTCAAGGTAATGATGGAAAGCATATAAACATTTCATGTTCCTTTAAGGAAGTAGAAATGCTTTCCATTGGCCATGGTCTTTAAATTTTATGAATTTTCTCTTGAAATGCATGTTACTTGTTGGTGCTTTGGAAATCTACCTTTTGATTATTTTTATGTGTAAACTTTGACTCTTTTGTTTAAGGGTGCTAGCTCAATGGAAAAGTAGTTTCCTTATAGGCAGGAGGTTGGTGGTTAATTTTCTTCATGCCCTATCTATATAAATCAATAACTAATTAAATGATCAGTTAATATCAATCAATGAATAAATAAATAACCGATTAACATCAATCAATAACTAAATAAATAACTAGTTAACTGCACTTAATGACTAGTTAACCACAATCATTGACTAAATAAATGACCCGTTAATCGTGATCAATGAAAAAATATATGACCAATTAACAATGATCAATGACTAAATAAATGACCAGTTAACAACAACTAATGACTAAATAATTGACCAGTTAACAACAATCAATGACTAAAAAATTGACTAAATATATGGCTAAAATGATCAATAAGAACAACCAATAAATGACTAAAAATTTTTAGTCACGTATTTAGGCGGGTTGTAAGTAATTGACAATAAATGACTATTAGTCACATGACTAAATTTAGTCATTTATATGCAATTTTTAGTAGTTTTTTTAGTCATTTATCTCACTTTTTCTACCAGTGTATGATAGACACCCATGGAATTGAAGGGTTTGTTCGATAAAATATCTCCTGGGATCACGTTCTCAAGAAATGAATATCTCTATATAAGTAACATCTTATGGGATGGGAACACATTCAATCACTAATGCTATACCACAAATGTTGTACCAATGGTTCTAAAATTTTCAATATGATTGGGTTAATTGTACCTTTGTAATGCTTTGGGTTAGTGTACCTTTCAAGATTCCTAGTGTTGAGAGAATTATAAAGCTATGGGGCCATCCTTCCATGATTCCTAGGGTCAATGCACCTTTTGAAATTCCTGGGGTTGAGAGCCTTGCAAGGTGACATGGATAGTATTTTACATTCTTGGGTTAGCATACCTTTCATATTTTTAGGTTCAATGTACCTTTCAAGATGATTCTCAAGGGTTAGAGATCCTTGTGGATGTAAGAAGTTAGGGAGATGGTTGGATTTATAAGTGCACTCCCCCAAAGCTGTGATGATGGAATTACGATGCCTGTTGCAGTCACACATGGTTGTACAACATACCATGATTATATACTCATATACTAGTCACAACATAGGGACTCTTTCCATGATTAATGAGAACATTCATGGAATATGGATTATAACTTGATGGATGTGAATAGTATCAATGGAAGAATGTGGGAGATGAAGGAAGTAGGTAAACCACTAGGAGGAAATAACAACAATGAACCACTATAACCATCAAGATTTGATGCATGATTGGTTGTAAGTGTTACATATTATGTATTCAACAAGTATAATCAAAGAGCACGAAGGAGTATAAGGTTCAATATGGTTGTTAGCAATGTAGGTGCAAAATTAATCATGATGATCACGTCTCATTTGCACAATATTACTAGTATAAAAATATGTTCATTTTAAATGAATGCTATACTTATTGGAGTGGAAATTTTGTACTTTGCATAAAAGGAAAATAAAGTGTGTGTGTGTGTGTGTGAGAGAGAGAGAGAGAGAGAGAGAGAGAGAGAGAGAGAGAGATTAAGTTAACAAGGTAAATTAAGTGCACATGCATGCAAATGGAAAGACACATGGATATATTCGTGCAAATTAAATAATATTTTAGGTGTTTGAATTGTGTATGAGGTAAGTGGTTTTAGAGAGAAGGTGAGAGTTTGTTGGGTTCCATTCTTTGGTTATTCTTCCATGTTCTAATATGAAAGGAGTATTATAGGTATTGTGTTGGTTTTGAAGGTAAAACATGTTTTAGAAATATATATTTGTGAAAGGAATTGATAGCAAAATCCCTAGTACAATATTAGTGATAGAGAGCTTGAGGGTTCCCAATCTATGATTGAGGGAATTGGTTGGGTGGATATTTTTCATCCCCCAATAACTCCTATTGAAACTTGTTACTGGTGGTAGGTAGTAGCTTTCTAAACATTGGTTGCATTTGGAACCTTTCTATACATTATGTTTAACTTCTAAGTTAATGATCTATTAATTGCATTGCATATTCGAATGGTTAGCTCGTCAAAGAAAATATGAACTTAAAACAATTATACTGAGCCTATGATAGACTAGGTGACTATAATTTTGTATTTATTAATACTTTATCCACCCCCCCCCACCCCCCACCCTCCCCCAAACAACAACAACAACAACAACAACATGTCATTTGGATTATTCAACTATTATGACATATCAAATAGACTATAATAGCAAGACACATACAATGGACCACCAATATTTTCCCTAGAAACCCATATGGAAAACCAAGCTTCAATGAAAAATATCACCTGTATCCACTTGAGGTCAAAATTCAAAGAAAATGTTGCAAGAAAGAGGAACACACAAAATCAAAGTTTTGGGATCCAATCCTTGCTATCCAAATCGACTACACTTCGGGTTCTCTGAAACATGCTTGGGTATGCTCTTCCAATTACTTGTAAGTGTTACATATTATGTATTTCAATAAGTATAATCAAATAGGATGTATAAGTATATGGTACAATATGATTGTTAGTAGTGTAGGCACAAAATTTTTTCAGGATGACCACACAAGTAACACTCTCATCTACACAATATTACTAGTGTATAAATATGTGCATTTTGAATGAATACTATACTTATTAAGGTGAATTGTGTGTGTGTAAATTAAGTGCACAAGCATGGAAGGAAATACAAGTGGAGATCTTCATGCAAATTAACTAATATTTCAGGTGCTTGAATTGCATGTGAGGGATGTGCAATGCGTTGTATAGATATATATTTGTGGAAGAAATCTATAGGAAAATCACTAGTATAGTATTAGTGAACTAGTAGAAAAATGGGTGATAAATGATCATGTGACCAAAAAAGTATCTCACCAAGTGAAATAAATGACTAAAACACCAATAAAGGTTGTCACCATAGTGTTTTCAAGTGAAATATAACCAAATCTGAGCAATTTTAGGTGATCACAACTAAATTAGTCATATTTTTTATCCTATGACTAAATTAGTCATTTATTTTAATTTAGTCATGAGATACAAAATATGACTAGACAAATCTAAGTTAATAATTATATAAGATGTCCATTGTTAAAATTTATAAAATTTTAAAATTTTATTGTCAAAATTATAATTTTCCATTGTTCGAACAATAGATAATTCCCTCTTCTTCAATAGGATCTACTTCATATATTGCTTTTATTGTCTAATTTTAATCCGCATTTACAATTTGTCCGAGGAGCATTGTTAATCGCTAGTATGAAAATGGGAATCCACATGAGAACCTTTAAACTTAGACGTCAAAAAGCCATTCTATTTGTAGTTTCATATCCAAGGAGATGTGCTTGTCGTATCCATACCTAGTTTCATCTTATGTGTCATCATGTGTCATGTTGAGTCATGTCATGGAGTTAGTTGTTTCTTGCTATAACCATCATCATGTCGTGATTGTTATGCCATTGGGTTCATCTTTTCATGTCGGTCACCCCCATGTTTCATCTGATGAAAATCGTTACCATTTAACCCTTTCGATAGTGTGTCAAAGTTTCGGGAAGTGCATGTATTTTGATTCATGATCAATGAAAATTGTTAATTTATTGTCCTCTATTAATTTACAAGATGCAACCACTACCATGACTGTCACTTCATTTAAGCTCAAAAAATTGAAAATCCCCCCTATTTCAAGAAAAAAATATCTCCCTTCCTTCAACATACTATGGTTGAGACGAGTCTTGGATTAAATAAGAAAAATAAGTGAATTAATGCATTCAAAATTTCCACTTCCCACAAGTTTTAAATGAAATACTCCACAAATGATCATAATTTCCAAACTTGAACTCATTGAAGGTAATCCGAGGTCTGTATCCATGGATAATCCATTGCCTTGCACAACCATCACTCCCTTTCTTTCTAAAGTTGTCTTTTGTCTGCAACCGTACTTATATGTACTACAACCCCTCAAAGAGTAACTTGCTTTTAATTTTCACATGTCGTCATTAACTTGAAGGGAAAACTCACATGACTTCGCCACGATCGTCTAGCGGACTGCATCCTCCATGCATCCTTCTGCTGTAACCATATGGCACGGGGTCTCTTCACTAGCCCCCACATCCATGAACATAATATAATTTAGTTCTTATATATATAGTTAATATATTACTATATTATATAGTTATTATTTATGTTCAATATATTATTATTATATTATATATATTCAATATATTAATATATGTAATGTATTAATAATAATATTGACAAATTAAAAAAAAAAAGAACACAAAAGTTAGTGGAAAAAGGGTAAATTAAAAAACAATTTGAGAGGGAAAGTAGAGTAAATTATTAAAAAATGTCTTTCAAAATCCAATAACTCTTAATATGATAAATTATATTTTTCTTAATTATATTAAAAGAACTATTAAAACAAAATAATTAAACACTTATATATATATAATAACTCTTAATATGATAAATTATATTTTTCTTAATTATATTAAAACAAAATAATTAAACACACACACATATATATAGTTAAATTAATCCGAGCTTGGGGTAACCTTAGTCTTTCATCCCCATTTCATTTTTCTGGAAGAAAATTTTCTCTTGACTTTGCTACGGTTTTTCAAAGCAGCCATGGCTTAGGATCTTACCTTCTATTCCACTAGAGAGCATCAATTATATCAATGATATCAACCCAATGGAGGCTTCATGGCAGTGGTGGAGTTCAGAGAAATCACACAGAATCTCAGGTATAATCACAGGGTTATTGCATTTACAATTTGTATGCTATAATTCTACATGGATACCCCTTTTTTTCATTTACAATTTGTTTTCTCTTCACAAGGTTGCTTGTAGAATTCAATGACCTCCTATTCCCCCACAAATGAGTTTTGGTTTCCAACCAATGCCAATGGCTTCAATGAATTCAAAACTGTGTGAATTCCCTTAATAATTGGTATCTGTTTTCTCCCTACCAACTTTTTCTTTGGATGTTTTTATTGTAATTTGTTCGAACCCAATCTTGAAAATCATCTTGACTAGGTTATGGTACGGTGTTTTTAATCTCGATCTGATTCTAGAACTACTAGGTCGTCGATTGTCGGTTCAAATCCTTCTCTGTCTGGGTAAAATGCGAGCTTGGATACATCTAATTAAACTATAATGATACCTCGAGTTTGTTAACAAACTCCTACCTATTTCTTTGGTGTTGTTGGATTCCATTTGTTGGATTAATAGGTTACAAATAAACAGGTGAATCCTTTGTGTCTGTCTCTGCCCTTGCTACGGGGTTTGCATCTAGATTGAGACCTAACCTGCCCTCTTTAACATAATTCCAAATGAATTTTACCAACATAACTTCAAATGGATGTCAAAATTGTTTGAATGCATGCCGATGTTTTAAAAGGTATAATCTATCGTTGGTGGGTCTAAGAGGCAATTCCTACACATTTTGTGGGAATATATATGACGCATTCATAATTCCAACGAGGTATTCAAATCATTCTTCAAAGGTAGGTATCTGAATCAAAAGATATAATTATCAATCAAGGTTATTAAAGGTGGATTTTACAGTTCAGGGTAATAATAGTTTGGTAAATTCCAAGTAATCCTCTATTTCAAGGGATATATATATATATATATATATATATATATATATATATATAGAGGTAGGTTATATAGACATCCCTATAACGACCTAAATTGGCAGGTATGATTCCTCACTTTTTCTGAAAGGATTCATGTGATTAAATTTAAGTCGGTAGTAAGAATAATGAATGGATGGACCTAGCTTCGCGATTGGTTATGAAGAAGTATAGGTAGGTCACTGTAATATCATTGCCCAACCATGAACCAACAAAATTGCTTTCAATGCATTCACTTGAGTGGTATCGTTGTATAGTGAACCAATTTGGCCAGGAAAAATCTACGCTCATTGTTGAATGAGGAGGCGTGATTAATCTTTCACTTGGAGAACTCCACATATGATCAATATTTTTTCTCCCCATTAGCCCCATATTTTTCTCACCACTAGAGCCCATTTTCTTTATGGCGTGATCGCAACCGCTTGCTTGATGAGGAAGTTGCAGATTCAACAACTGATGGCGAATCAAATAATATTATCATTAATATTACACTCTAAATGATTCTGATGAACAAAATGCTCCCAACAACCCCACTATTAATATGTATATAGGCTTGAAGTAGTTTTTTGTGGGTTTACAGGATGCCTTTACATGCTGGAAATTGTGCAATTGTTGTTGTACATGAATCAACAAAACTTATTGGTAAAACTTAAATAAAATTTCTCTCAAATGAATCACCATATATGTATTCTACAACTGTCTAAATATAGAGATGAAGGCATGCTCAGACACTTTATCACTTGAGAAGCGCGGAAGACATATTCCCCTAAGCATAGGATATCACCCCCTTACATCGGCTAGATAATAGATTTCTCATTTTCAAGATCAATTTAATTGCTGGCGCTGATGCCGAGGAGCTACGCTTCAATGTGTATTATTATCTGGGTGTAGTTAATAAAGGAGTGAATAACTGTTCCATCTGAGTATTAATGCACAATGGTTTGATTGCTGGTATTTCCATGAACAATACACCCACAGATTATATAAGGAGCCACCATATGATATTTCAGTTTATATTAGCCGTGAGTTTGATCATATATGGATGGATGGGTGAGGAACATAACTTTGTTTTATGTTTTATC
Organism: Pseudotsuga menziesii; assembly: GCA_001517045.1. Classification (NCBI taxonomy): domain Eukaryota; kingdom Viridiplantae; phylum Streptophyta; class Pinopsida; order Pinales; family Pinaceae; genus Pseudotsuga; species Pseudotsuga menziesii. Next base: position 326,438 of record LPNX010153674.1, on the reverse strand, counting down.
CTCCTACATGTTCCAACAATGCTGTCATGTGGAGTCGACTCAACACTCATGGTGGAGATATGATGAGATGTACGGTATTGGCTACCATAAAGGAATCTGTGAATAATGACCGGTCCCTACTATGGGATAGAATAATTGTTGGTTGTGGAGCCCGATCTTCCATATTTAGAGATGTTATTGTACATTTGTCCCAGCACGGGGGTGCGGGGGGACATATCCCCCCGCAAGAAATTTCTTGTTGTCCAACAATAAATTTTTGTGATGTTTTGTTGGCCAACAGTTTACAGGCCCATGTTATTGGGTGACCTGTGGTATTTTCCCATGGTAATTCCCTTATAAAAGGAAAGCATGGTATTATGACTATGCATTGTATTGTAGCATTGTAAAATGATCTCCGTGATTGTGTGAGAGAGACTGTGAGAGAGTGAACAGGACGTGCAGCGAGTGTGATACAGGTTATATCCCTTCATTTTGCGAGACGATGTAATAATAAAGAATTGGGAATTTTTGTGTGGACGTAGCCCATATTAGGCGAGCCACGTTATATTTGTGTCTCTCTTGTAACCTGTTTAATATTTTCATATTGTTTAATTGTTATTGCTCTGCGATCCTATTTTCTAACAATTGGTATCATAGCCAAAAGGTCTATTTGGCTGGTAAACTCGTAACAAAGAAGGGTTCTTGGTTCAAGTGGGAGAAATGGCATAAGAATGAAAGTTTAGGGTCGATAAATTTAATGGCCAAAACTACTAGTTATTGAAGATGCAAATGGAGGACTATCTGTACCAAAAGAAATTGTTCCTACCATTGGGTGAAAAAACAAAACAACCGACGACTATGAAGGACAAAGAATGGGAGGTTCTTAACAGAAAGGCACTGGGAAGAATACGATTGTGCCTGGATTCGTTGGCGGCTTTCAAAATTTTAAAAGAAAAGACAACATAGGGTGTGATGAGTGCAATGGCTAAGCTTTATGAAAAACCCTTGGCTTCCAACAAGGTATTTCTAATGAAGTGTTTATTTAATATGAAGATGCCAGAAGGTGGATCTGTTGCTGACCATTTAAATGAATTTAATATGGTTACTAATAAACTAAGCTCTGTAGGAGTGAAATTTGATGATGAGGTTAGGGCTCTTATAATATTTTTCTAATTGCCAGAAAGATGGAATGGCTTGGTCATGGATGTAAGTAACTCTGTCTCTGGTTCAAACACTCTTAATTTTGATGAATATATTGTTGGTGTTATTCTTAGCGAGGAAATGCGAAGAAAAAGAACATGTCAAACATCAGGTAATGTGTTGAACATGGAGAGAAGGGGAATATAAAAGGAGAGAGGAAGGAACCCAAGTAATCGCAACAAGTCTAGAAATGGAAGATCCAAGTCCAAACTAGGAAAGATAGAGGGCTAGAATTGTGGTAAGAGAGAACATTTGAAGAAAGACTGCAGAGCTCCAAAGAAGAAAGGAGATGGGTAGCAGGAGACTACTTAGGAATCTAATTAAGAGGTGATGTGTTACAATATGCTTTGATCCTTGAAATATATAATACTACTGATTACTGGGTAGTAGATTCATGAGCTTCATGTCATGCTACACCCCATAGGAAACTCTTTCATGATTATGTTCTAGGTGATTTTGGACATGTGTTTATTAGGGGATGATGAACCACATAAAATTGTTGGAATGGGTAAGGTACATATTAAGTTAAATAATGGAAATGAATTCCTACTAAAATATGTAAGGCATATTCCTGCTACAAAATGAGACATGATCTCAACAGGGTAGTTGGGAGATAGTGGTTGTTTGTGTAACATCCCGGTTTTTGACCCCGTTGCATTAATGTATATGATGTAAATATTATATCGAATCATGGCAAGGAGATCAAGGCCAAGGCCCTGTCATTGATTAATGTTTGTTATATATAGGTGATCATGGTTGATTCCTATGGTTTCTGTGCTAAGTCAAGCACATTTGTGAACATCATGTAAATATGCAAGTTAATGAAAAATCCATAGCCAGCTATGTCAATGCAACGAATAATGAGATGGGGGCATGATTTTGCTAAGGATAAGGGGGTGGGAATGTTAACCTTGATCTAGTTTGGGGAAAATCCATGTGTCATGGGGAGAACCCATCAGAACTGTCAACTACTCTCTTTCTTGTCTTCTCTTCCCAACCATTATTCTTCCAGAAGGTGGTTAAGGTGATTATTTCTTGGAAGGGGAAGAGTATGGGAAATTTCGAATTGGGAAAAGCACCCAGTTTTAGAATGTCATGTTTTGCTTGCATGAAAAAGAAAACACCAGAACCGTATGCTAGTTGGGAACCCACGCATTCACGTTTTGGATGCTACTCTCACATTTTGAGAGCCACACAACGTTTTGATTTGGGAGAGGATTCACCACCATCTTAGTTTCCCAGGAAAGTGACATTGTGGTAGTAGTGGAGTTCCACCTATGTGTATCCTTCATGTTTTGCGAGTGTTTAGTGACATTGTGGTAGCAGTGGAGCTCTACTTGTGTGTATCCTTCACGTTCTGCGAGTGTTTTTCCCTTGGAAATATTGTGATTGCTATGTTGCAACGTTGTCATAAACTACAAAGTGTATGAGACCCTGATACTCATGTTATAGAGTAAAGCCGATGTTGTGGAGTCTCCTTGTGGTTTTTGTGTTGTGCACCCTGGTTCGGGTCTGAGCTATGTATAAGAATTAGGACTGGGAGAGACATAGAACATGCTTGATAAACTTAGTGTGGAACCTCACGATAAGATAAGAGTGGCTGGTAAACCTTCTATGCACATCCTGAAGAGCACTGGAAGGGAAGGTGTAGCCCGAGGGACTGTGGAGCAGAGAAGGGGACACTTCCTTGTGTTGGATGTGTAGGAAGTGGAGAATCTAGGCCAGATAGCTCTTGTGAAGGTGTTCTTAGCTCTGTAGATGAGCTCACTAGCTTAACAGTTCTTCCTGCCTATTTCCTTAGAATCCTGATAAACCCAACTAGAAAGATGGCTTGGTTGGTAGCCTGATAAACCCATATGTTGGCTTGGTTGTGTCTTGTTGTATTTGACCTGGTGAGTAACCTTTGGTTGGATAGTATGATAAATGAAACTGCAATTGCTGGATTGGCTAGTTAGCTTGATACCCAACTGTGAGATGGCTTGGCTGAGTGGCCTGTGAAACCCATCTGTTGGAATGTTTTACCCCGCAGCCTGATAAACCCAACTGTGTTGGATTGGATGAGTGTTATTGCACCTTGGCTATGCATGAGTATGCTAGTGTTCCTTTATTCCTTGAGGAAATCATGCCCAGCTCGGGGGTGGCGGTGTCGCTGAGAGATTGATGAGTACATTGGCCTATGGTTGGGTGGAACATTGCAGCGACATAGCTGGTTGCGGGATACGTTCTTTTCAAGATAAATGTTCTTGTCTATGCTATTCTCTGTAGTTGTATTCTTGTATTGTAAATTGCTTGATGGAATGTGATGAACATGTTGCTGTGTTGAATTGATGCATTGTTCCTTGAATAACTGCAATTATAGGCATCTATGTATGTTTTCCATTAATGCATTTCAAACTAAGTTGCAGGGTCGATTGGATAGATCGATAATGGTCTGAATGATTAGATCGATCCAAGAATTCAGTGAAAAAGTTGGGTTTCCTGCTAGAAATATCCATTTACGCAGCTTGCGGGATGCGGGATGTAGAATGACGGTTCGCAGATCATGGTTTCTGCAATTTTCCCTTCCGAAACTTTCTTTCTGCAAGTTATGGGATGTGGGATGTGAGATCACGGTGTCATGATTTCCATAATTCCCAACCCGCAAGTTCAGGTTTCCGCACCGTCGATATTCACGGGATGATTGTTTGTCGTTGATCTGTTCCCGGTGTGGGATGCAGGATGCAGGTTGTGGGAAGTGAGATTTGCATTTTCATAACTTCCGACCCCGCAAATTGGGCTATCCAAACCGTTGATTTTTGCGAGTGGATTCTGAACCATCGATTTGGTTCCAGTCTGCGGGACCGTTTGGGATCATTGATTTTCGTCACGTTTTCTCTCCGTCGTCTGATCTCCTCTGAGATATTTCCTTGCAAATCATCGAGCTGATAAATGGAAGACGGGTGGGAGCATGATAGTGTTCAAAATGTCCAGAAGCAGTTCGTGACCATTCCTGACATTTCGATGAACAGTGGAAGTTATCGATGAATTTTTTAATTCCACATGATAATGGGGTATGGGTACGTGACAATTTGTCTATATTTGAAAAAATGTGGTGGAATGTCACTAAAGGAGCATTGGTAATAAAAAAAGAAGACATGATAGGTACGTTGTATTTATGTCCTCATAATATTGATTAATCTATATCTGTAGCTTCCATAGAAATAGGTACAACATTGTGGCATCATAGGCTTGTCCACATGAGTGAGAAGGGGATACAGATTCTCCACTCAAGCAAATTGCTTCCATATCTGAAGCAGGTAAGTTTCGAATTCTATGAAAACTGTGTTTATGGAAAACATAAGAGGGTTATATTTATTAGGGTTGGGAAACAAAAGAAGAGTGAAAAGTTAGAGTTTGTGCATGCAAATGCATGGGGACTAGCTCAGGTACAATATTTTGCTGTCTCTCATTATTATGTTACTTTTATTGATGATTCAACTAAACTAGAAAAACTTGGGTTTATTGCATTATACAAAAATCTAACGTGTTTGCTAACGGGTTTATTGCATTAAGAAATGAAATACTTGGTTGAGAATGAGATAGGGAATAGATTGAAGTGTCTCATATCTGATAATGGAGGTGAAAATTGCATCAAGGAGTTTGATAGTTACTATTCATACCATGGGAATTGCAGAGAGAAGACAGTCCTAAGATGTCACATGCCCCAATTTTGTAAAATAATGTTATCTTATTTTGATATTATTCCCAGACATTATGTTAAATTTAATGTTAAGTGGAAACTAATGACTCAGCAGAGTCAAGGATGTGGAATGTAATTATGAATATTTAATTTTTAAATAAATAAAAATGGAGACAACAGCCTGGCAGAGCTGTTAAAAAGAGTGTTACTGCTCAAGTGGTAGAAGGAACTAGGTGGAGAGCAAAAAGGACAAGTGGTAGCATCCTCAAACACTTCCTATGTTGCAGGTTGCAACTTCCCTACATTTGGGGTCATGATCCCCCAAGAAAGTGGGATCGTAGTAGGTGGCTCAATTAATGACAACTAACCCAAAAAAACCTAGGCAATCTTATTAAAAGTGCCCAATGTAGAGAGCTGAGGCTGCTCATTCCAGGAGAAGAATCATTTAGGTGAATGCACTTCAAGGAATTCATTGGGAAAGGGAAATTGGAAGGAAGGTGTTTGAGGGGTAAACTGTAGAAAGTTGATCTAGTACAACTTTGTAGTTGAAAGATCTTACTGCAATATGCAGAGTTGGTATTGAGTCTCAGGACTGGTACTTTGTTTATTTCTCCACCTAGTTCTAGCCAAGCAGACCAGAACATGCTCGGGGGTCCTGAGAAGTCGCTGTTTGAGCGCTCTCCAAGAGTTGGTAGGGAGGAACGGCCTCCCATTGCTGTTGCCATCCAGATTTAAAGATAGGTTCTATTATCTTTTAATTTCTGTGTTATAGTTTATCTCTATTTAGGATCAATAAATGAATGATGTTACGATATGCTGTGTTGAAGCTTCTTTGTTATTCTAGACTAAATATGTACTGTGATGAAAGATAAATCCTACCTGTGTTTTTCCTCATCTAGAGCAATCCATATCGTACTCTATCACAGGTAGTTGTTTAAGTAAATGAAGTATGATCGAATATGAATGAATTGAATATTTGAAGTTATCAGAGTAATGAAATGTTACTTCTCAATAGTTAGTTGTTTTCTAGAAAGTTTATTAATTTGATTGCAGACATGTTATCGGAATTTAGGCTATGTAAATGTATGTTAATATAGAATAATACTTATATTACTGATTTACATTAGTAGATTTAACTCTATAAATTATTTTCTATGCAGTCCCTATATTCCATAAGCTGTGCTTTTACTTTGGAAATAAAGGTGTTAGTCTTATCAGTTGGAAGTTAATAGTTATGTTAAGAACATATATAAACATAGTACTGATAGATTTTTTTTATTAGTAACAACTAATCTTCCTGCATCTATCTGAACTATAGTTAAATAATATGATAAAGGTTACAGTAGTCTTTACTTAGCTTTAAATAGCTAAAGGACAGTAGTAACTTAGGGTTTTAAGTTAATACTATAAACTATTTTTATACTTTTGCAGAACTGTGTAAATATAAAGAATACTGATAAGTATGGAGATTATTTTAACTTTGTGTTCTAAGTAATCCACAGATACAAACTAAATTAAACTAACACAAATATTACAGACTGCTTTCAGTCATAACCGCAATACAAATAAGAACCAACACAAACTTAAGAATGTATGTTATTCTTAAAAAGTAGTATTATAAATATAAATAATGTTATTATTATCCTTAAACTGTGACATTTATAGATAATTAATTTATAAAAACAAATTAAGAAAAACTGTACTACAGTAATAAGAAAATTACTAATAATAACATAGGAAACAATATCCTATTTAAGTTAAAGGGAAGTAAACCCTAGCTCATGTTCTGAGCATAAATGATAAATATTAAAATATAAATTATAAATAATTCTAGTACTGTAGTAACCTAGGTTATACTTAGGTTATTTTCTTTAAAAACTACCGACTAAATTTGTTGTATAACAAAGATAAAACACATTATTGACTAACAGGTGCAATTGCATTTATAAAAAAAAGAAACATAGAGTCTCTACATAACAATATACAAATAATCCACTCTCAGTCCTTTAAGGACAGTCAGACTAAAATAGGAGAATAAAATAATTATTAACTTAGAGTATTATAAATCAAACAAGGGTTTTATAGGTCAAAACCTAACCTGTGAATTTCTTTAAACAAGATTTACGTTACGGTTGTGAGTACCAGCCTTCAAAAATTTAATATATAAAAAACTGATAAAGTACTCAACCAAGTTCAACTTCATTGATATCCAAAAAGGGTATAAACCCTAAATTATACAGAGTACATCATAAATGGCTAACAACCAAAACAAGTCACAGCGAAGCTACCTTCGCAAAATTTACAACCTAAACTGACTACGAAGCCAAGCTTCGACAAGTACACTACACTCACAAAGTGCATCCAACCTATCAAGGGTTTGATTCTAAACATGCTTATAAACAACCTGTAAACAGTAGAAGCATAATATAGCTCGTGGCAAGACGAGAAAGGGTATTCAAACCCTGGGCGAGTCCAACGACCACCCCAACTGCATTTAAGGGAGAACCCATCTTTTAGACCACGGGGCTTACTCAAGTTTGAGCGTTGAGCCACGACCGTCACAAAGGCTATCTCCCTACCCTTGTACAGGATTCACTTCAACGAGTATTTGCAGTAATGGTAAACCCTATCAGTAAATTATCTTACGAGTACAAGCTTGGAAGTATACTATACTAAAACTTGCAGTAAAATGAAAGAAAGGTCCTTTATGATTTTTACCTATCACTGGGAGTATGGCGAATGGATGTACAAGAAATATCACCTATAAATGGTGCAGTGGCAAAAACAACAACTCTCAGAACCACACACAGTAGCGAGCTACTAAGAATCGAGCAGGAAAACTGAATAAATCACCAAACTACACGGGCTTGGGAAGAAGGTTTCCCTGGCAGCAAAACAAAGGTAGTATGAAGAATGACTCTACGTTTGACAGAGAAAGAACCAGCAATCAAAACCACTCACTGAACACTGGAGGCTACACAGAGTCAAGGTATAAGGCGACGATAACCAGGAGAATGACAATGGCCATGGGAGACAAGCCAAGCAACCTTGGAGCCAGCGTAAACTGCAGGACAATAATGCATTAGGTTAGGTTTCCAGAGTGTTATATATTTTCCACACGTGGACAAGATTCAACCACGTATCCACAAATTTATCCAAACAACGAGGGTCGTGTCCTATAGTTCCTGCATGGAGGCATTATATTATTTGTTTGTTCATTGCAGCGTGGGTTAAACTATAACGACAGCCCAATAGTATGTAACCAAACCTCTAATCATTTGCACCGTGTATTATATTAACCTAATCACCAGATTATTATCGCGAAGGAATTACGTTGACCAAGCTTCGTGTCACGTATAAACCATAATTTAAGTCCGTTTTGGATTAAGTACAAACCATTGCTATCAACGACATAGTGTTATCACAAAGTAAACATTACCATAATAATATGGTGTAGTCATATATTAAACTTTAACATATGTTAATTGGGTGGCTCGACAATACTCTAAACATCATTCTGAGTAGAACTTGAAATCATGTGATATATATTTTGTTTATAAAATAGATTAAATTTAAAGTCTTTAGTATAGTTATAAAAAGAGTATATGTTAGCTAGGACATGACTATAGTGTCTCTAGTGACAAGTTAAATTATAGCTTAAGCATAGTAAACACTTTGCTTAGGAATATTACATGTTTAACACTTATGGTTAGTATCTTGTAAAAAGGCCAAGAAGTTAAGGCTAGATTTGAATACGTTATAATAACAAACTTTTGTAGAATGAATGTTCATCGAACAAGTCAATTATGCATATCTAAGAAATATAAATGAACTGATAACTCCCATAGCATCGAAACAATGAAGTAGTACAAAATTAAAGATGAAAGTATTATCACAAAATTTTGTCACATAGTTTATGCGACATTACTTTGTTAATACTTGGGAGTATATTCAACTTGGCTTTATGTTCATACAAAGTGTCTAGTGGACAGCAAGATAATTACCGAGATAAAACTGATGATAGGAATAGGAACGATCCTATTAAATTTTCAAAAGTTAATAGAGCTCAGAGTTAAACTTGGGAACAAAGTATTGGCACGGGGTCTTCACTTAGTGAAACTATGCCATAGCACGCTCATTCGTGGCATATGAAACAATACCCCTATTTTCAAAAAATATTGGAAGATACCTCCAAAAATCTTTTTTTTAACCCCCTCCCAATATTCCTTGCCGATTTTAAAAAACCCCTATTTTCCCTATATATTGCACGTATCCATTTTTTCATTTACATTTTTTATACCCCTTTATATTTCTACCTAAGGGAAAAAAAACTAAACACAAGAAAGGGCGACACTTGATAGGCGCCCTTAGGCAAATCACTTTATTAGGAATTAAAATGTATCACATGATGTCAAAACAAATAAGAGAGGGTTTATTTGTACCAATCTCAAACAGTAGTGTGTAACTGCTTCAGTAACTGCTTCAATATGTGGACACTGGATATATATCCAACTCCAGAGGCTAAGAGGCCTTTTCAGTTGTAGTAGAATTTTAAATGCTTTCATCGACAATCACACATATTTTAGTGCTCCTTTGTTTCAGAGCTTCAACAACTTTTCTCAAATTAGCTTTAAAAATCTAGTTTGTATACATAATACTCTCATAGATTTCTTAGTACTTTGACCAGCATTAGTTGAACATTTATATTACATAGAGAGACAATCTTAAGTGGAGAGCCTAGCTCTACTTCTTTCATAGTTGAACCAAAGCTTCCTCACTTTGCAAGTAATTTTAAGACAACTTTCAATATTCCAAGGGCTCATAAACTCCACAAGTAGAGAACAACTGCAATTTTTTAGGAAAGAATAACACACCCAAAAAGCTTCATTCAAAATGCTCTCAAAACTACCACAGCTCTACCCTCGTAAAAACTTCACTGCGTGCATTCAAGTTCTCTCTCACAAAGGCCAACAATCCTCACAACCTAACAAGCATCTCAATCCTACATAATCGTTCTTCAAAACTTAGTTCTTATGCAAACAGAACATCATTCAAGCAGACTCCATATACAGGATTTTATAAGTAAAGAGAGCTTAAATCGACTCACCCCTTAGGCTAACATGATTAATAGGTACACTTTACTTAATGCAGCGAATCAATGTAAGCATGCAATTTAAACCCATAACAAAGAAACATCAATTCATTAAAATAAATGTACTCACCTGTTTAAGAAGACACTCATTAAACCGTATTGTGGCAGCCCACCCCTTAGCAGAATCTAACACATCTGCATAGCTAAACCCTCCAACAAATACTATGCCCCTAAAGTCTTGCAGAGTTATTCTTTCATTCAGAAGATCTGACATTGTCACATCCCATGGTTCAAAGCTTGCAGCATAAACCATAGCTGACATTGCCCTGTCACCATTACTACCTTCTTCTCTAATAACAGCCACCTTTGGCTTTGACTTCGAATCCATGAATTTCTCATTTGTAAATCTGGGCACAAATGACAATGCCCATGCAGGTGCATGCCTGTTTTTCAGTCCTTCTTGTTCACTTTGTACACATGACTCTAGCCTCTGGCATCTTTCCAGCAAGAAACTTGTCTCTTCCCACAAATCCCTAAGATATGACGTTTTTTCATTAAGATGTAGTGTGTTATTAACAGACACCTCTATAGAAGGAGATGAAGTGACTTGTCCAATAACCTCGAACATAACACCTGTAGTATTGAGTTTCTTTGCAATGACATCAAGATTGCCACTGCTAACCTGTACATAACAATAAAAAATGGGATAAGGTCTAAAGCCTTATTGAAATGATAGAAAAAATATAACTATCCAGATGTATTGCACTCGATTCTCACTCACCTCAAGGACAAGGCCAAGTTCTTCTGCAAACAGTACTTCAAATATACCAGTGTTTTTAGAGCTTAGGTTAACTTTTATCCCACAGTTTCCTGCAAAAGCCATCTCCAGCAGAGTAATGACTATACCACCATCACTAATGTCATGACCAGCCGAAACGAGATTTTCTCCAAGCAGTTCCTAGAGACGTGATCCAACAAGCATTAGTTAAGTACCATTCTTGCATCATTGAATTTATTCAGTTGATAATCACAAAGGCTGGTTAATATCAACATATTATCTACCCAGTTATTAATTATTAATTGGTTTCCAATTACCATTTGGTTAGGCCCTCACCTGGACAACATTAAAGACTCTCTTGAGATATGAAACATCATCAAGATCTGGGCAAACATCCCCAATCTGCAAGACAAATTGTAAATATAAAGAATTCTTTAATCATGAAACATGATGTCAGGAAAGAAATCAAAATGGTCCATCCAACCATTCATAATATATTGTTCTCTACATAATGTATTGATTTTTTTTAATAAAAAGACAACAATCCAACACTAAATCTTTTAGCGTTTACCTGGTCAAAGACATGAGCAAGGGCAGAACCACCTAAATGGTGCCTTCCTTTAGCCAAATTGATATGGAGTAGAAGTCCATCACCTCCTAGCTACATAAACAGTGGATTATGTCAGTATGACAATTACGAAGACTTAACAATCTTAGAGCTGCTTGTCCAAATCCATTTTGAATTGTCACCTTCAAGTCTGGTGTAACAGTCTTTGAAATATCCGGACAAGTCACATAAGCACTAATTACTAGATTTCCAGGAGCTTTGACAGTCTCTCCTCCAGCTTGTGCAACCATTGAAAGATTGTCTTTGCCACCATCTATTGCTATTCCAAGTTCTATCATTGCATCCCGAAGAGCATTAGCTGCATCATACATGGATGCACCTTCTCCATCTAGCTCTGCAGCATACATCCAATTTCCACTAGCTTTGACATCATTTAGTGAAGTAACCTGTAAATCATGTATGATGTGCTTTTTTACAAGACCAAATATCATTATTAAGGAAAACATATGCTTTATACTTTCATTATGTTTAGCAATGGCTCTTTTCTCCTAAGATTGCAAAAATGACCAACAAAAAATTGGAAAGATCGTCTTGAGAAAGCAAAATTTTGACATGATATACTCACCTTAGACCAAACAAGATTAGTCAGAGCCTCCCCCACTGCTAGTCTAGCCATTTCCTTTGGATTCAGTAAACCCTGGAAATTTAAAAATTTTGAGATTGCTTTCATATTCTTGAAATCAAGAATTGTTTAAAGTGTTTTCAAAAGACATCTTGGAGAGATTTTGCTCATATCCAAGTCATGGACATCTTCTACCTTTACTGGTTGCTCTCCAATTGCACAGGCACCACCACTTAACCCAGTATATGTCTACATGAATGAGACATTGTTGTCATATATTAACATTAAAAGAAAGTATTCTCTAGTTTAAAGACAATGGTAACTCTTCTCAAACCATAAGAAGATTAAGGCAGTAAAGAAATCTAGAAAGAAAATATAAATACAAAAATTTAGTCACAGATCATTCATATACACACTATTGCAGCAACACTGTGAAAGTAAAACTGTTAACCAAACAAGAAAGTAGAATCTCCAAATCGATCACATTCATAGACATGATGCCCTCTGGAATAAACTGCACTATAATACAAACCAACCTGAGCAATAACATCAACATCTGCGAGTGGAAGCTGCAGAGGACCAACTGTCTGCTGCTGTGCAACAAGACCTGTGACACAACGATCCACCTGCCAAATGGCCATGCATTCTTAAAAATATGCTTTAAGTTCAAGTAGAAAGTCCAACAGAAACTAATTAATTAAAGAGTACTTAAAAAATAAATAAAAAATAAAAATAACTACCAAAGCAAGTCAAAATAGCTAGTCAAGAGATGTTCTTTTACAATCTTGGGATTCTTTTTCGAAATTGGAATTTTTTTTTTATTAAACATGAACTCTCAAGCAACTTAAGCTCCTACCTTAGTTGTTAAGAAACGCTTTGAACACACAAAGGGAAGATGAAGGACTCGTCTGA